>CAWTZC010002528.1:537500-947500 GCA_963919715.1 Microtus obscurus | reverse complement strand
GCAATTTGATGCCACTGAAAAGCTTTAAGGACGAATAAGTTATGAGTTAAACCTTTAAAAATACATTTATTTTAAAGGCAGCTAAGAAACAGCTAGCTGTCCAGGCTAGGCAACTGAGCTGCTTCAATACAACCCAGTTGTACAGACAGCGTTTCCTAAGAAGCAGATTTCATCTGGTTTTCTCACAGTTGGTGTCCAACACACAAGAGGCATCTAGTCATTTCAAATGCAGTTTAACCTACAAAGACCTGCATGCTAATGTGGAATGGAGCTTACTGATGGAAGGTTTTTATGTCTATAATATATCTCCTACCCAATATTCCAACACTTGTACACCCTTCCATTCCATGAGAATCTGGACCACTTTTCCTTACCTAATCGTTACATTGAATTGGTAATTTGAAATAGTGGTTCTCAACCTATGGAGTGTGACCTCTTTTACAAGAGGTCACCTAAGACCATCAGAAAACATAGATGTAGAGGTTGTGGAGTAAGGGGTACACTCATCCATTGCTGGTGGGAATGCAAACTTGTGCAACCACTTTGGAAATCAGTGTGGCGATTTCTCAGGAAATTCGGGATCAACCTACCCCAAGACCCAGTAATACCACTCTTGGGAATACCAAGAGATGCCCTATCATATGACAAAAGCATTTGTTCAACTATGTTCATAGCAGCATTATTTGTAATAGCCAGAACCTGGAAACAACCTAGATGCCCTTCAATAGAAGAATGGATGACGAAAGTGTGGAATATATACACATTAGAGTACTACTCAGTGCTAAAAAACTATGACATCTTGAATTTTGCATGCAAATGGATGGAAATAGAAAACACTATCCTGAGTGAGGTAACCCAGACCCAAAAAGATGAACATGGGATGTACTCACTCATAATTGATTTCTAGCCATAAATAAAGGACATTGAGCCTATAATTTGTGATCCTAGAGAAGCTAAATAAGGTGAACCCAAAGAAAAACATATAGTCATCTGCCTGGATATGGGAAGTAGACAAGATTGCCGGGCAAAAACTGGGAACTTGGGGGGTGGGGTGGGATGGGGGCTAAGGGGAAATGGGGAGAGAAAAGTGAGAAGGGGAGAATGGGGGAAGCTTGGAGGAATGGGATGGTTGGAATAAAGAAAGGGTGGATATGGGAGCAGGGAAGTATATATCCTAATTAAGGGAGCCATCTTAGGGTTGGCAAGAGACTTGACTCTAGAGGGGCTCACAGGTGTCCAGGGAGATGTCCCCAGCTAGTTCCTTGGGCAACTGAGGAGAGGGAACCTGAAATGACCCTATCCTATAGCCATACTGATGAATATCTTGCATATCACCACAGAAACTTCATCTGGCGATGGATGGAGATAGAGACAGAGACCCACATTAGAGCACCGGACTGAGCTCCCAAGGTCCAAATGAGGAGCAGAAGGAGGGAGAACATGAGCAAGGAAGTCAGGACTGCGAGGGGTGCACCCACCCACCCACTGTGACAGTGGAGCTGATCTATTGGGAGCTCACCAAGGCCAGCTGGACTGGGACTGATGGAGCATGGGATAAAACCGGACTCTCTGAACATGGCGGACAACGGCACTGGGTTTTGATCCTACTGCATGAACTGGCTTTGTGGGAGCCTAGCCTGTTTGGATGCTCACCTTCCTGGACCTGGATGGAGGGGGGCGGACCTTGGACTTCCCACAAGGCAGGGAATCCGGACTGCTCTTCAGACTGGAGAGGGAGGGGGAATGGAGTGGGAAAGGGAAAGAGGAGTGGGGGTAGGGGGAGAGGAGTGGGAGGAGGGGGAGGGAAATGGGAGGCAGGGAGGAGGTGGAAATTTTTTCAATAAAAAATAAATAAATAAAAAGAAAACATAGATGTTTATATTATGAAATATAACAGCAGTAAAATTACAGTTAAGAAGTAGTAACGAAATAATTTTAGGATTGGGAGAGTCACCATAACATGAAGAACTATATTTGTATGAAGAAATATTTATAAATAGTTCATATATATATATATATATATATATATGAAGGGTCATAGATAGCATTAGGAAGACAGAACTACTAATTTCAAAGAGCAACTCCTCCTTTGGGACTCTGGGGGATTTTTCAAAGGCCTTGGTATAATAAAATGGTCTGTCTGTACAGAAAACTAAGACTATATTCCGTGCTTTGACTCAGCAGTTTCTAGACTCAGTGGAAACTCAGAATGTGTCTGAGAATAGTCAGCCTTACTACTATTAGTCAGCCAATAGTCAACTCACTACTACTATCCTACTAAAGGAACATGGCAAGAAAATGGTTCCTTGTTGGGAGCCATGCTTGCCCACGGGGACAGTCTCACTGAGCAAGGGTCAGTGAACTCTGCAGGGTCCGCGCAACCTGCATGCTTTCTTTTCTCTTAATATTCGTGATTCTCTTGGTGGTTTTAGTGTTATTTTGTCAATCACACATGGGATAGATATGATCATTCCTGGAAACGCCATTTTTTCTTAAATATTTTTTCCTAAAATTCTTTGTGCGTGAATGTGTCTGGGGATGGCAGCTGTCACTTCAGACCCCAGGAGCTTTTCCCATTAAGCGCTGACAGCATCAGAGGCAAATCAACCCTATTTCTGTAAATATGTTTTGAATAATATTGTCCTTGAAAACGTGTGCCTATGTTTATTACCTTTAGTCTTGTAAAGACAATATGTACCTAGCTTGGTATTTGGCCAAGCTAGCAAAATGATAAATGTTGTTTTGGGTTCAAAGATGTTTTATGTAAAAGTTGGTAAAATCATATTTGACATATTTGTTTTTGTCAGAGGTTAACATTGGAGTATGGGAAAAACTTATTTGTTGGTATGGAAAAAATATGCTTGTTTTTGATGTATAAATAAAGACAGCTAGAGCTATTCGGGGCCAGCCACTTGTGTGAAACTCATCTGGTGGTCGGACAATTCATTTCTTCATGCCAAAGCCCCTTCTCCATCTCAGGACCTGAACCCAGGACACAGCTGGACCATAGCAACCCCTAATGACATATTGCTATGTCAGTCGATTGGTGGCAGAGATGGAGTTTGGATCTAAACAATCCCATTTCATGCTGCTCCTTTAATCAAATGACTAGAAAGCATAGCTTGACTTTCATGTTCACCAACTGCATGAGCAGGACAGATTCCAGACATCTAGAAACTTGCACTTCCCCCGGGAACGTGGGTAGCAACAGCTGGAGTGTCATGCTGAGTGTCATGATACCGAATGAAGTTAAGAGTGTAGAACTAACGTCTAGTAAGAATTCAAGAGGAGTTATTGACCCCAAGTGATTTGTGCATAACAACAGAAAACTGTTATGACAATTGTCACCAAGACCAGCAAGAAAAACTACCAGCTGAGCCTAGGAATTGAGAGAGATGCCCAATGGTTGACATGGTTTTAAGCCACCAACCTTAGCTATGATTCAACTACTGCAATTGTGCCAACCAAAAGGTTTTATGGGCAAAGATCTTGATTTCATCTGTACATCCATAATACTTGGACCCAGGGAGTCCACACTGTATATGGAGTTGATATTATCTCCTTCTCTTCAGTGCCCTGCATAAAGCAATACCAGCCATTTGCTGTCGTTTGGATCAGAAACAGCTCCCAGGGGCAAACATGTGAAAGGGTCAGTTTCTATCTTAGCACTCTTGGGAAGAGGTAGAAACTGGACAAGGTAGCCTCAGCCTGTCATTGGATATATGTCCTTGAAGGGGAGATGGGACACTACTCTGTCCCTTTATTTTCTCTTTTAATTCTCTACTGTCTTAGTTAGGATTTATAATGCTGTGCAGAAACACCATGGCCAAAGCAACCCTTACAAAGGAAAACATCTCATTAGGGCTGGCTTACAGTTCAGAGGTTCATCATCATGGCGGGGAGCATAATAGCATCCAAGCAGACATAGTGCTGGAGAAGAAGCTGAGAGTTCCACATCTGGATTCGCATCAGCAGGAAGTGAATGTCACTTTAGACCTGACGAGCATTGGGGACTTCAAAGCCCATCCCCTAGTGACGCACTTCCTCCAACAAAGCCACACCTAATAGTGCCATTCCCTACTAGCCTATGGGGGCCATTTTCTTTCAAACTACTGCATCCATCATGAGGTGAACAAATCTGTCCTGTGTGTGCTAGTCCCCCATGAGAGACCTCAAAGCAATAGGCCATAACTATCATGAAATAAAAACCCTAAAACCATGATCAAAATTAAAGCTTTTCTCTTTAGGTTTATTTTCCTGAGGTCACTGTTATAGCAGAAAGCTAATACACAATCTATCCTACCATCCTATTGGCAGAAAGCCGGTCTCCAAAGTCAGATATGGAAACCTAGCCTCCAATGGGATGGAATTTAGTGCTGAGGCCTTTGCACTCTGATTAGATTGTAAGGGGAAATCTATATCGGTGGGACTAATGACCTCACTAATTATGTACAGTTACCCAGTCATTTCTACCATGTGGGCCACAGGAGCAAGTTGGGTCTTACCAGAAACAGAATCTGCCAATGGTTCAGTCATAGACTGTTCAGTCTCCATCAAGAGGTGTAAATGTTTGCTTAAGTCATCCAGTCTGCATGTTTTTTTTTTATTATAACAGCTCAAGAAAGCAATCCACACTGAAGACATTAAAATGACATAGTACTATAGGACAGTAGCCAGAGAAAGAAAATTAGATTCTCAAAACATAAATGCTTTCTCATGATCTGACTCAAAAGTTTTTCATCAATACCCTACAGAGTCTTGTCAAAAAAAAAAAATCAGGAGAATACCTGTTGCTCTTCCCCCCAGTAAGTATATCTGGTTATCTATGGCTTTACTGACTTCCTTGAGACTCTTCCTACCATAAAAACCTCAAAGCAGAGTTTCTGGAGAGATTACATCTTGGAGATAAGAGTGAGAAACACCCTGCAGGTCTGCTTCTGACTGTGCAGTCCTTTGTGAACAGCAGAACCTTATCTTCTGTCTGAATCCTTGCCTCTTCTCCACAGCAAGGTATGTTTCTCTCCTTAGCCATTGAGCACTTATTCCCTATTCTTCCTGCTCTTCTTTCCTGTTCTAGTATCTTGTGTTTTATGCCTATTTATGTTTTCTTCCTCACGCGCTGCCTACTACTTACCCACGTCATTTACCTATGAAAAATGAAGCACTGTGCAAATGCATTACACAAATTGTCTTGTGTAGCCCTTCACCAGCTCCAGGAGCTACACACTGTAATTTTTAATCTATAGGTAAGAAAACCTGGACTTAAGAAGATTTAGCAAAGAGCTCAGAGTCTCACAGCTAATAGAGCAGCCAAATGCTAAACCTAGACCCACGTGGACCTACAACACAAGAATCTGGGAGAGTGGGAAAAGATTCAAGCATGAACCGCACTCACACCTTTAAAACAAATTAGAAGGGACTGGAAGATGGCTCAGCAGTTAAGAGCAGTGGCTATTCTTCCAGAGGACCTGGGTTCAATTCCCAGCACCCACATGACAGATCTCAACTGTCTGTAACTCTAGTTTGAAGGGAACCAACACCCTCACACAAATGTGCATGTAAAATAAAAAAAATAAAAATTTTAAAAATTTGGAAAGTTGAAGAGAAGCAACAGATATTTTTGTGAAAATAAAAATGGAAACTTGTTAAACATGGTGCAGGTGGGATTACCCAAGAAAAAATGTTTTTCTTCCCATTTATGTGGAGTGTATGAGGCGGCCATCTTCCTCTTTTTCTTAGAACCCTTACTCTGCAGGGTCAAAATGAGCAAACAGCAACCACATAAGTGAAGAGGTAGATTGAGATGCGATCAGAACTTCATTCTTGTGGTTGTTATAAAATTCTGTACCACAGCCCTTCTTCAGAAGCCAGATCATGTGATCAAAAAATACAAGCTTCTAAATTCTGCATGACATTCTGTATTGGAGCACAGGAACACAGGAAGCTAAGTCATTGCCATGGGCAAAGACCGGGTCTGCAGTTGCGTTTTCTAGGCTGCTGCAAATGCACTAGGAGGTCAGCTAAAGATAGAGACAAGAATATTTTAGTAAGATGCCTAGCAACCAGCTGCTATGAACCAGAGTCAAATCTTCGAATGTTTAACCCTGTACTGCTCTGTCTTTGCAAAGCATTGCTATACAGTAAATAAATACCAAGATCAAAGTCAAGCTAATGTGTGATCATGAGTCGGGACCAATAACTCCTCTTGAATTCTTACTAGCTGTCAGTTCTACACACATAACTTCACTCGGTATCATGACACTCCAGCTGCTGCTACCCACTTTCCAGGGGGAAGTGCAAGTTTCTAGATATCTGGGGTCTGTCCTGATCATCCAGTTGGTAAGCTTAAAAGTCAAGATATGATTTCTAGTCATTTGATTAAAGGAGCAGCATGAAAGGGGATTGTTTAGAACCAAACCTCATCTCTGCCACCAATCTACTGGCATAGTAATATGTCATGAGAAATCAATTTATTTCTATGTTTCCTTAGAAGCATAATAGTAGTAAGCATTCCCCTATGACTTATGACCTCTCTATTCTCAGTCACTTTAGCAGTGTCGGGTGTGAGTTCCATCTCATGGAATGGACTTCAAGTCCAATTTTTTTTAAAAGTGGTTGGTTACTGCCATAACATTTGTGGCACTATGGCACTAATGTATCTTGCAGGCTGGTAACCATCACAGGTCAGCTGATGCAATTGATGATTACCTTTCTCTTCCAGCAGCGTGTAGAGTATCTTTCAGCATCATGAATGCTAGTCAGTCTAGATGGAGGTTTTAGTTAGCTGCCAGTGTGATTTCTCTGTGTTCAATGGCATAAGCAAGTGTTGTCTTCAGAAATAGAACCTTACCAGAAGAATAATTAACTTTTAATTTTTGTGTTTCTGAACCTTGTTTCTCCAGCTACAGTGTTTCTAGAGGCCTTGGGGCCACGTGCCTCTTACAGGCCTTAGTGTTGCCTTACAGTGATGCTGACCCGCTACTTGTCTTCAGACATCATAACTACACTCCAACTTGGAGACTTCTCTGTTCCCTCAGATCTTCCCAGATTTTCTTCTCCAGAGAGCCCCTCACCAGTTCACTCAGCCTCTGTTCAGAGGCCTCTTGCTCGTATAGATTTTGTCATGGGCTTCTCTCTAGTAACTGACCGTGTTATCGGATTTTTACCACAGCCACCCACTCTGACAAATATTTGCTTCTGTGCTGGTTATCAGGATCCTTCTACAGAAACCAAGCCCACGAGAAGGAAGTGCGTCCGGTTCTCACCAACTCCCTGACTCGGTGGTTTCCAGCTCGCGTTTCTCTGCAAGGATTTAGTAAATGGCTGGATTTCAGCTCCTGTAAAGCAGAAAGCTCTGGGTCATACCAAACACTGGCCCATGTTAATTGGTTTCAGAAATGAATACAGGACTGATGATATTCCTGACTCAGAGACGGGAAATATTCCTCAGAGGATTGACTGTGTTCAGTGCAAAGCAGCTCCTAAGGGGAAGACGAGGTAAAGACAGAGAACCAGGGAGGAGAGAAGCCAGAAAACTGTATGAACAAGAGGGAGCCTTGTTACTGAGGGGGCCTAAAGTCCTTCCAAGAGCTAAAGAAAGAGCAGAAAAGTAAGGGCCTATATTGCTCCACACTCTGGCAGGAGTGTGGCTGACCAAGATGTCACTCCTGCTTCAGCAAACTGCTCAGAGAGAGACTGTGGGTCAGGGCACACCAGAAAACTCCAACGGGGGAGCAGAAGGAGAGGAAGAAAGACTTGTGGGCAATAATGCAAGGAAGTAGTTGGTGATGTGGAGGGAAACAATGAGAAATTCTCACAGTGAAAGACATTTTCTTCATCAGTCATTTCAAGCATCTTACAATAAATGGCTGATCTAGCCAAAAGACAGGGGTGAAGATGGTCCTACAGGGAAGCCACCCCCAAAACCTGCACTTCAGAGGTGCATAAACACCAACACAGAAATGACATGGGTGTGCAGTCTTGTTACAGGGCAACACTAGGGTCTGTTGGTAGGCACATGGGGGTATGCTGGGAGGTTTTTATGTAGGGTTGCGTGATGCAGGGAGCAAGCTCTGAATTAACTCTTTCCCTGTTTCTAACCACTAGATGTCCACCAGCAGCATAGTGTGCAGCTGCGAGAAAAAAAAAGTAGTTCAGCAAAAATGCTAGATCAAGCTGTCTGAACCAGACTGGCTTCTGCCGTTTAGCAGTGAACTTAATTCATCAAACTTCTACATCTGAAGGTTACCTCAGTGGGAGCGAGTCCCCAGTAGTCCCATTTTCTTCCATGATAAACTAAAACTTTAGGCTATGAAACAATGCAATGGAAAAAGCCCTCTCTTGTTTACTACGCATTTACAAATTAAGTCTTAGAAAAGAAGTGCATAGAAAGCAAAACTCAGAAGTTAAAACTCTGTACTACAGGGACGGAAAGTAGAATAGACGGCCTAGGAAGTGTAATTGACATCTATACGTTGGTCTTTATTCTTTTCATTAATCAGCACAATTCTTTTACTGATTCTTTGGGAATTTCCCATCATGCTCCCCAATCCCATTCATGTCCCAGTCCTCCCATGTCCACCCACCTTTCACTTCATTTTTCCCATCCCTGCCTCGGCAGGGGCAGAGGAACTGAGATGTGTCTCACCCAAACAGCTTTACTAACGAGTTGCCGGTCTGGCTCAAGGCCTCTGGCTTCTTCTGTACCATCAATACTGGACCCTCCCCGAAACTCCTCTCAGATGCCGTTCTGCTGCTCCCTCCCTCCCCCCCCCGCCCCGCCCGTCACAGAGATCCTGCAGATTTAGTTCCTCAGGACCAGTTTCTTCATGAGCTCCAGCAGGTCATGAGTGGGCTAGATGTTGGGGTGGGCCTGGGTGGTGGTTGAGTTGGTCTGTCCAGGCCTCCACCGGGGTTGGCCCCTCAGATGAGGGTCAGGGCCAGTTCTCTTGAGCACATGCCATTGGAGCCGCATCTCCTACACACATGGTAAGGTGTGGAGCCAACTTTCCCGTGTTCAGAGCCAGCTCTTCCTTTTCAGTGGGCTTGTGGGAAGAGGGGGAAGTTCTCCCAGGGCCATCAAGGGTTGGGGCCAGCTCTCACACCAGTCGGGCTATCTTTCCTGGCGGAGGGCAACTTACCCACTTAGGAGGCAGATGAGGGGTGGACCAGCTCTCCAGTGCCCACAGTGGTAACACAACTCAGGGACATCAACACAGACCCCAGCCATGGATCCAGACAGGCTCTCAGCCACAGCACCAGCTAGGACATCACAAGGCCCCAGGTGGCAGTACAGGTCTCTCGGATCGGCCTGTTCCTCGCTCCCACTGCATCTTCAGCTCCTCTTCTCCCCGCAGTGCAGGAACCACTCCACCTCCCCGTCTTTCCCACTTCTTCCCCACATATCTGTCCACCTAGTGGCACTCACCCCCCCCCAGCCCCCGAGCTCTGGGGAAGGGAGCAGGGAGGCTGTGGCTGTCTTCTGCTCACCCAGGCCTTGGTATGCTTGCCCAGCCATGTCGAGGGCTGTCAGGCAGGTATTTATCCTTTTATTCATCTTTTTCCCTGAATACACTAATTTATTATAATTATTATAATAAATTTATATTATTTATTATTTATTATAAATAATAAATAATATAATTTATTATTTATAAATACCATCACTAGTTTAAAAAAAAATACCATGCATTATTTTAACTGTTTCTCCCTAAAATGCCAATGTAAAATATTAAACTATTATGTACAATAACAAATTTAATTACGTAATTTAATTGTGTCTGATTTGACTTCTATTTTAAGAAGCCTGTGCAGTTCCATGTAAAAATCTTTGCTCAGTGTTCTCTGATGTTCCGGACATTTTCTCAATCTGTTAATATCTCCTCCAGCTCTTCCTTCAATAAAGTGAAACCCACTGAGTGAGAAAAGAGAAGAGAATGTACCATAATTACCAGGTACACTTTTTCTCACTGACAATGTTAAATGCACCGAGAAATTGCACTTACAAACAAGCTTCATAATGCCTCCAAGTAGAAAACAGAATCATTCTTTTAAGTAGTGTTGAAACATAAAAATCATTGAGTTATGTTTTCATTTTTTTTTTAAAATTCTAAGCACTCAGCATGTTACATTACCATAAATTCCTAACTAGAAAGCTTATTAGCGTTTTTGAAGACAATTATGACTCCACCGTGTGGTTTGTAAACTTAGATGAGATTAAAATCAAGTCTCTAGCTGTTTGTTTATTCAGTGTTTAATGGCTGCAAGAGTTTATTCACAGTGTCTGTCTGCACATACTGCCATAAACATAGAATGGGAAGATAGAACTGACCACAGGAATCTGTCACTAAGAGGCTGAAGATTCTAGCGGGGTAATTCAGTCGCCTAGTGGTACCAAAATGACTTCTTTCTGTGTATAAGAGGACGCACTCAAGTCTTTTCCAGGAGTCTGGAAGCAGCAGAGATCAGCCAAGCTGCCGAGAAGACACCCAGACCAGCTAAGCTGCCTGGACGGAAATCAGACCATCCACACTGTCTGGAAAGGACACTCTCCCACCTGCTGAGTTGCCAGCAAGTTGTGCAGTGAGCTCCAGAATCCCAGTTTTTAGGAGCTGCCGCTCACACTGGTGTTTGGCAACTCAGCTGTCTTGGAATGATTTCTGCTCCTGTAAATAGCCCATATTCCTATAAGTGACCCAAATAAAACCATTGGCTCACCAAGTTGAACTTTGGTACCATCTGTGGTGTGCTCTGTCATAGGCTCCCTATCTGGGGTGAGTAGATGGTCGTTCACACTGTCACAGAACACACTGTCGTTCACACTGTCCCAGGACACACTGTCGTTCACACTGTCGCAGGACACACTGTCGTTCACACTGTCCCAGTTCACACTGTCACAGAACACCAGCTTAGCTAACATGGTGTGGAGGACAGGAAAAGAGACAAGAGTCTTCATTTCATTCTTTCTGAACCAAGTTGTTGCAAAACACAATAAAGCTGGAAGTCCTGAAGCAGAAGGAAACTTAATAACAAATCAGTTTTCATGATCGTATTTCATTCCGGCCATATCTTGTCACATATGCTTGCTTGCTTTGGTTCCACGGGTTTTTCTGTGCGTTCCCAGATGAAGACACTGGGCCCCAGGAGGAGTATCACTTGTCCAGTATCAGAAGACAAGGATGTATTCAGATACAGGTCTCAGAAATCCACAGCCAGTGCTCTATCTGCTTTGATCAGTTTCCACTTTGAAACAGATGAAGGAGAGAGCCGTATTTAGAAGAGCGAGACACTTCTGTTTTCTACCCTTGAGGTAGACAGTCCCTTTGCTTTGGGAAAAGGTTCTGATATAACACAGTGGAAAGCTAGCAAGCACCCACCATTTCCCCATGCTCAGCCTTGTCGCATTCACCCCACGTTTACTGAGGACCTTCCACATGTCACCCTCCTCACTGCAGCAGTCCGTGTGCCACACAAAGCCTCATGGGTGGACACTGTGGAAGTACGGACCGTCAATCATGTTACAGAGAGACCGAAGGCTGGTTTCCCATCTGTGAGAGGATCTAGAATCACCTTCATGCCCGTGAGGGATTATTCATATGAGGTTAATTGAAGTGGAAGGCCCACCCTAAGAGCAGGCGACACCAGTTCATGGGGTGGGATCCCCGCCTGAACGAAAAGGGGAGGGCTAGCTGGCACTAGCATTTATTACTCTCCGCTTCTCAACTGCAGAGGCCACATGACCAAGGCTTCTGCTGCCATGATTTACATACCTGGAAATGGAAACCAACTCACCCTTCCTTCAGTTCTTCTGGTCAAGAGATTGCAAGCCGGGACAACAGGAAAAGTAACCTAGATACCGTCTTGTCTAGTCTGTTTCACTTGCACCACATTTGACCCTCCTGGTAACGTGGGTGGATGGAACTTTGAGCTCTTTACAGAAGCTGGGATGGGAGGAAGCAGGGCTTGCATCGTTCATTGCCTCCTACCTCAGACCCACAGAGAGAGAGACCGCGATGGGGCTGGGTACCATGCGGTCAGGAGAGCAAGCAGAGCCCTACTCTGAGTTTTACTTAGCACAAGAGCTCCCTGCTTTGAGTCCCTGGCAAGCTGGGCGAGCTGGAGACTCAGTCTCTACTCCTACAAGAATAGGCAGGGTTTTACCCCTACTCTGCTAATGTAAAAGGACATTAGAGCCACTAAGGGCTTGAATCCTTCCCAGAAGTAGGTCGCCAGGAAAGAAGCTGGTCTATGCCTAGTTGAAACCAAATGGGACCTGAAGTGGTGATTTTAAGGTCAGAGAAAAGTGGCAATAGGAACCGTGATGACTTAAACTTTACTACGGTATACTTTCTGATGTCACGGGGCCTTAGAATGAAGGTGGCCCCCAGAGAGGTGACAGGCTTGCCCAGTGGAAAAACTCACCAGTAGCTTTCTGGTTGCTGGGACAACAGTCACGCAGGAGGTAACAATTTCTAACAGTGGGGACCAAGGCAGGACAGTTAATATTTCAGGCAGCTACATAAGTGAAGTGGTAATGAAATGGTAGCTCTATTCTGAAATCGTGGTGGTGACACTTGGGATATGGACCTTCGGTCCCTCACTGCCTTCAGGGTGGATTAATGGCTGAAGTAATTCCTGCACACTCATCCCCAGTTACCTCCCTCTTAACCACTGATTTCTTAGTGGCCCCAGCACTCCCTCATAGGCTCTGCTCTGGAGAGTCCTTGCGTCTTAAGCCAGTTCCAGCCCAGGCAGCAACTACTCAAACATCTCTGCCTTCTGCCTGTTGGACCAGGTCCTTGAGCAGGCATTGACCGTTTGTAGGAACTAGGTATCTAGTACAGAGGGAAAGAACTCAACCCTTTCTTCAGAGTCCTAATTTAATCACAAGTTAGTGTGTATTTTAATAAACGGGCAGACTGTCATCTTCTGTTTTATCAGAAAGTGGTATAGAGGCTAGACTAAGCATCAAATAGATCTCATTTAGCTTTATTTAAATGGCACGAAAACACTCAAGGGTTAATAACATAGATTTCCATCACACTGTGTCCAACCATTATCTTCAAGCTATTTATTTCTGTCCCCAAGCTTCAGCTGCCCCTGGTTAAAATACGGACATGCTAATAGATGTCAATAGATGCCTCAGAAGGTGACAAAGGCACGAATAATTCATGAACAACATTTAGAAAAACACCCAGGACATTGCTTAAGAGCTCAGCAAATACAGCCATGCGTCTATCTGTCAGTGTTCCTAAAATTCTGCCCCATCCAGAAACTGATCACTGAGGTATCACAACGAGAGACGTGGAAAGGAAATGGCTGTTTTATTCTGAACAGCACGGTAATGGTAATCGTGTTCTGACTTCCTCACTTGCCACTTCCATCCCTCGCCCTGCTGTAGCATGCTGGAAAATCAGCCACAGCACACTCTCCCACCCACAGCCCAGCGGCTCTCTGAAGTTCTTGAGTGAGTCAGCACACCCGCAAACGTCTTGGTCACTCATCGGAAGTACACAGCTGCAGGTTCCCGAACAAGCTGCTGCTGCTCTCAGTAAACACTCTCTGGCTACGGGGGAGGGGAGGATGTGATGGGGGGGGTCACAAGAAGTTATCTTCTTATGTGTGGGTTATGGCTTCATCTTATATAGGGAGAGAGAGAGAGAGAGAGAGAGAGAGAGAGAGAGAGAGAGAGAGAGAGAGAGAGACACAGAGGGACAGAGAGACAGAGAGCTGGCACAGCTATAAAATAAGCCCAGGTGACCAGGGTGTTGCAGGCTGCTCACAATTGCTGGCTGGAGGAGGCGTGGTTGGAGGAAGCCTTGCCCACCCACATCGCCCTTACTGTAAACAACCTGAAAGCCCCAGTTTCGCACCCGCCAATTTCACACAACCAGCTAAGCCTGGCTGCTTCTGTCAGCTTCTGTTCCTACCTAATTCTCCTTCAGACATGGCACCTCTTGAAGCTGTGGATAAAGATGCCCTGCTAGAGTGCTGGGGAGTTCTCAGCAGAAGCCATGGCGAAAACCTGGAAATTCTGAATGAAATTTCTCAAGCGTATTACACCAAAGGAAACGGGCTTTCTGAAAGTAAAATTAAAATTGTCTCTCTACCCCACAGGGATCACAAGGTCGGGCTCCTCTGCAAACATAAACTATACTGTGTGAAATAGATAGGTAGGTAGATAGACATACAGACAGACAGATACATACGTACATACATACATAATGCAAAGTCTCAATTCATGGAATACTTAGGCAAGAAAGTGCCGTAGTCTTCAAACATAAGACAATTTCTAACCCTTTAGGTACTTTTCTGAAAATACATTCAGCCACTGAAAGGGTACACTGTAATAAAAATTGTGTTTTGAGGATCTAGAATTTTGAAAGGAACTAAGGACAGTAATAGTAAAAAAAATAGTAAAAAAATAATAAATAGTAACAATTTTTTGTTAGTTATATTTCAAAACACAATTCTGTCCATCTGACTTTTGAAGTATTGACTTTTTTTCTAGAGGGAAATTGGCCTGAAATGTATTTTTCATGTGAAGAACGAACAAGAGAACTTCCATCTTTGGTTCCTGGGGAAAGTATTCAAGCAGCTTGAAAAGGCAGATTCTTGGGAAACAAAGAAAAAAAAAACTCAAAAGTGATGGTATTGGGCACCAGAATAAGGGCAGAAATTTTGATTTAAATGCTACTGTGGCACAGAAAGACCCTGATGTGTCTGTTTTCCTTTAAGGCATGTCTTAGTTCACCCCAAGGTAATAGGAAATGCCAGTTTATGCACAGTGCTTAGTAGAAGACACCACAGAACACTGGGTCTCATACGTTCCCACAGATGAATGCTAATTATTTCTTGCCATTTTTCTCCCCAGCCCACTGCTTTCTAAGCTCTGTCTCGTCGGATCACTGACACCTCTGACGCCAAAGGTTAGTGGTGACCACAGATTGGCAGCCGGAGGACTGGTTTCCAGTCTGAGCACTTGCCACCTGCTCTTCGGCATCTGGTGTCAACCACCACACCCTCTTCCTCTGCTGTCTACGAGGCTCATTTTGATTCTCTGCAACTTGGCTCTCTTCTCAGTCCCCCCTCCCTTTCTGCCCCTTCACGCTGCTGTTGTAGCTGAAGATTTCACCGTTATCCCCCCCCCCCTCCACTAACACACACCCTCTGGAGACTTCAGCGAGTCCCGCACTCCCCCTGCCAGAGGAGACTGAAATGCTCAGATCTTTCCGTCTAGCCCACAAGTGCTACTGAGCTCTTGTATTCAGCTACATTGGGCCTTCCCACGTCCCTTCTTCCTGTTTCTTGACTCAGATCTTGCTAAGTAGCGTAGCCGGTGGTGGCTCAAAGCCAGCGTTCAGGGCTTTGTACGTGTCCTATCCCATTTCTGCTGTACTCAATCCCAGATGGGAATTCTGCTTCCTGGATTGTCCCTCTCATCCTCCCAAAATATCACTCCTTAGTACACTCGAGAGCAGAATACCTTCCTGACTCTTTCTGTCTCGTGAGGTCCATCCACAAACTTAATCACAGACTAACTGCTTCAAAGTACAGCATTGCAAGTGTGTTCCTGAAAAAGCTCAACTTTCCCTGAAGAAGTTTCATCTCCCAACCGAAAAAAGATATTACTATTATTATTACTAAAAATTCTTCCTAAAGAATGTAGACGTCGAGGCTGGAGCATGACTCGGTGTTCACAGTGCTTGCCACTCTTGCAGAGACCCCAAGTTCAGTCATTCTCCACCCACACACCCCAATTCAGGCAGCTCAGACCACCAATAACCCCCGCCCTAAGGAATCCAGTGTTTTCTTCTGGCTTCCACAAGCTTCTGCACTCACATACACACATGCACACAGACAAACATACACATAATTAAAGATTAAATTTCAAATGTGAAAAATGCCTGTCGCTTTCTAAGGCATCTTATGGAAACAAGTCAGTATAAAGAATAATTCTCAATAATTTTTTCAAAAGATGATCACTTGTTGGGAGCTGCAGATCCCTGGCCCCTTGACTTTCTTTGCCTGCCTCAGACCCTTCGCTTGCTGGAGCGAACTGAGCAAAACACCCATGCCTGCACCTGCTCTAAGCATGAGACTTGGATGGCAGAAGAGTGGGTTCTGCTGAGGCCTGCAGCTGAAAAATCCTGAGAGCTGGGCGTGGCTAAGGATCCCTATATAAGTTTCCCTGGAGCACAATAAAGTTGGCGTTCTTGTATCAAGGACGACCCGTGTCCGTGTCTCTCTCTGTCAGTCTGTCTGTGTGTGTGTGTGTTTAAGTCTCCAGGCCCAGTTCCCAGCTCTCGTGCTGACCACAGGCGTAGTTCCACAGAACGTAGAATGGTTGCTGTGCTTTATGATCACTATTTTTTTTAACATGCCTTGTAAAAATATTGATGGGCCACTTTTATGCTAAGTGGCGGGATGACCAAACTGAAGTGAGCTGAGCTGGGCAGCAGATGGTAACCCGACATATGAACAAGGACATATGAACATGTTAGCTACCACTAAATGCACTGCAGGATGTAACAGAGAATAATCGGACACTGCTTTAGCCTGCTCTCCTAGTTTGGGTTTCTATTGCTGTGACAGAGTACCATGACCAAAAGCAAGTTCAGGAGGAGAGAATTTATTTAGCTTACTGAAGGAAGGCAGGAGAGGTACTCAAACTCGGCAGGATCCTGCTGATGCAGAAGCTACTGAAGGATGCTGTTTGCTGGCTTCTTCCCCATGGCTTATTCAGTCTGCGTTCGCATAGAACCAGGACCACTACCCGGAATGGGCTTAGCCCTGCCACACTGATCACTAAATAAGAAAATTCCTACAGCCTTGCCTCAACTCTTTTTAATGGAGACATTTTTCTAATTGAGGTTCCTTCCTTTCAGATGACTGTAACTTGTGTCAAGTTGACATAAAAGTAGCCAGCACAGCTGCCAATTGGACACACAAATACATCACCGTTAAGCCACCACCTTTCCTTTCTTGTTGATCGCCAAGATCACACATTAATATAAACCTCAGATATAAAACATTTTACAAACTTACAATGTCCCACGCTCTTACAAATCCACACACTTAAAAGCCTCAGTCTCTCTTCAAATCCAAAGTTTCTTTTAAAATTACCAGTTATCAACTGTGGGCTCTTATGAATTCAAAAATATAAGCAAGGTACATTTTTATTTTAAGAAGAAAGAACCAGGACACAGTCATGATCTGAACAAAGGACAGTGTAAATATCTCAAGGTCTAGTGACTGGGTTCCACTCACCATTGTGTGGGATTCTCCAAAGGGCGTGGGCCACTTCTCCAGCTCCACCTTCTAAACTTATCTTCTAGCTCCAGCTAGCTCCACTGTTACTTGGTGGTTATCCCATGATATGGGCATCTTAAAATATTGGTGTATTCTGCTACAATCTGGGCTGCACTTTCACCAACAGCTTCTCCCAGGCTCTTCGGGAACTCCAATACTGCTACACAGTGCCAAGTCTTAGCTGCTCTCCATGGCCCCATCTTGCTTTCAAACCCAGGACCACCTGAGTTGACTTCTTATATGACCAAGTTTGCTGCCAGCAGAAGAGACAACGTTGGCTGCTTCAAGCTGACTCTGAGGAAATGCTTCCCAGAAGGTTCTGCCTCAAGGATGCTGGTGTCTTCTCGATTACCACTAATTTCTCAGCTCCAGCTGGCCAGCATCAATTGTTCCAGCAAAGCTAAGGTTTCACTTTTGCACTTTAGACATCTTGTTAATCACAGCTAGTTCTTCAGCCACAGCTAACCAGAACCACTGTTTCTTAACTCAGAATATTCATCGGCCCCAACAGAAACTTAGAGTGACTCTCAAATTTGCCCCGGAACTCATCAAGCCAGGCCTCAGTTGCCTGCATTTCTCTCCACATTCTTACCTTCCAAATTCCCACAGAACAACGCGCCAAGCTTTTGATACTCACTGGCTTTTTTAGCCCAAAGTTTCATAGTCCTTCTACAATCCTCCCCAAAACAGTTTAGTCAGGTCTGTCACAGCAATACCGCAAGGATCCTGACACAAATTTCTATCTCAGTTAGGGCTACTTTTGCTGTGATCAAACACCATGACCAAAAGCAAGTCGGGGAGGAAAGGGTTTATTAGGCTTACACTCCCACATCATAGTACATCACTGAAGGAAGTCAGGACAGGAACTTAAATAGGGCAGAAACCTGGAGACAGGAGCTGATGCTGAGGCCACGGAGGAGTGCTGCTTACTGGCTTTCTCATGGCTTGCTCAATCTGCTTTCTCATAGAACCCAGGACCACCAGCTCAGGGATGGCACCACCCTCAATGGGCTGGACTTCCCCCATCAATCACTAATTGAGAAAATGCCCTCCAGGCTTGCCCACAGTCCAGTCTTATGGAGCTATTTTCTCTATTGAAGTCTCCTCCTCTCTGATGACTCTAGCTTTGTCATGTTGGCATAAAAGCAGCCATTGCCTCAGAATTCTATATCAACTGAGGCATCCATGTATAAAATCACTGGGACAACCAGGAGGGAAAACATTACCAGGCAGAAAGCCTCCTATTGAAAAGCCATGAGGCCGGCAATCAGTTGGATCTTCTGTAGGAAAAAAAGCAAGGGCTCAGTGGTCCAAAAGCAGTGAGCGAGGAGCCCCAGCGGCTTGTGGGTGTTACAAATGTGACTCACGAGCCCTAAGCTGATCCTGCAAGGCAGGATTCACTGTTTTCTCTCACACAGGGGAAAGAAATCACCATGTTTCTTGGCAGTGCCTGAGATTCCAGAGCAGCATAAACCCAATGTGTGTGATATCCTAGACATTTCCCAGCACTAACTAAGCCTGTTGAAGTATGCACCATGAGCCCCAAATGACAAAAGTGGAGTTGTGGGGTTTGGTGTCTGAACCCTGCTGGGTTTGGTATTATGTTATCTGATCTTCCTTCCCAATATCTCCATTCCTCCCTTTTGTGATGGATTGTTTAACCTGTGCCATTGTATACTTGAATTATAAACCTATTTCTCAACTGCCTAGAGTTAAGAGATTGTCTTAAGTTTCTGAAGAGACTCGAGCTATTAGACTTTTGAATAGTATTTGAACTATTAAAGACTGTCTGTCACCAGTGGGGTAAGGAGACTGACAAAGGGTGGACTTCTGATGGCTAATCCCAATCCACAAATTGTCTGGAATTATAATCACCTAGAACTCACACCTGTAGGTTTATCTGTTAAGAGTATTTCCAGCAAGGTTTAATCAAGAAAGGAAGACATACCTAAAGTGGGCGGCATTATGTCATAAACTGGGATCCTAGATGAATAAAACATTTAAAAGGGAGAAAGTGAACTGAACACCTGTGTCCATCACTCTCTGCTCTGAAAAAATGGAACATTTCCCTATTCTGAGGTGGCTATCACAACAACTGACCAAGGACCTCCTCTCCTCTCCCTCTTCATGTTAGAGGTCCTGCAGGAACACACACTAACCATGAGTGGTGGGAGGAAGAAACATGCTCTCCCCATGAGTGAAAGGAGAATTGGAAGGGTGAATGGAAGCCACGGTCCAGCAGAAAAGATGACTTCAGTTCTACCCTTGACCCATCTCTGAACACGTTTTTTGATATATCCTGTCTTTGCCAGCCAAAGGAGACTCATTTCTTTTTTTATTAAATTTTTTTTCATAAAATGTATTTGAGCATGTTTTTTCCTCCCCCACCTCCCTACCCACGCAACTTTGTGATGCTTTCTTGCTCTCTCTCTCTCTCTCTCTCTCTCTCAAAAATAAAAACAAAAGAAGCAAGAAGCAACAACAACAACAAAAAACCCACAAAAACAAAATTCAAAACAAATAGGTAAAATATCAATGAGACAAAAAAAATTCCCAAAGAAAACAAAACAAAAAAGTACACAAAAACACCACTGAGTCAATTTTGTCTTAGCAGACTACTCCAGGGCATAGATGGTACTTACCCTGGATTGTGGTTGATCAAAGTGCCCCCACCCACACCCTGTGACATTCCATCAGATAACCCTTTGCAGTAGGTATCAACTGCAGATAACTTCTTGGTTGGGGGTGAGACCATGTTCACGTCCTCCTTTCAGTGTAAGACCCCATCTGGCTTCAACCTGTCTGGGTCTTTTGTATGCTGCTACAGTCTCTGTAAGTTCTTAAGTGCCTAACTTCTGTTGGGTCAGGAAGACACTGTTTCCTTGGTGTCCTCCATCACCTCTATCTCTTACAATCTTCCTGCCTTCTCTTCTATATAGACACTTGAGTCTTGAGAGGAAGAGTTTGATGAGGACATACCATTTAGGACTTAGTTCTCCAAAGTCTCATTCTCTGAACATTGTCCAGTTGTGAGCCACTGTGCTAACCCTTGTCTATGCAGGAAGAAACTTCTCTATGAGGACTGACTGGTGTCAAATCAGTTCCAAATGCATCAAGGACTTAACAAAATGTTTAATATGCTCAATATGATAGAAGAGAAAGTGGATCATAGCCTTGAACTCATGACACAGGAAAGGACTTTCTGAATAGAAGGCCAGTATCACAGGTACTAGGAACAACAATTAATAAATGGGACCTCTTGAAAACAAAAGGCTTTTTATATGGCATCACTCAGGAAAAGTGGCAGTCTACATAATAGGAAAAGATCTTTACCAATTATACATATGAGAAATGGTTAGTATCTAGAATATATACAGAACTTAAAAAAATGGACATCAAGAAAACAAATGAGCTAACGGGAAAATGGGGTACAGAACTAAGCAGAGAGTTCCCAAAGATGAAAGATAATGACTGAGTTAAAGAAATATTCAACATTGTTAGTCATCGTGAAAATGCAAATTAAAACTACTTTGAGATTTTAATTTACCCTAACCAGAATAGCCAGCGCAATAAAGCAAACGACAGAATGTGTTGGTGAGGATGTAGGGAAATGGGGATATTTAATTTACTGTTGGTGAGACTAGAAACTGGTACAGCCACTGTGGATATCAGTGTGGAAATTCCTCAAAAAGTTAAAAATCTATTTCAAGATTCATCTATACCACTCTTGAGTATATACTCGAAGGACTCAACATAGTACAACTTTCTCATCTATGTTCATTGCTGCTCTATTCATAAGAAGCCAGAAATTGGAAGCAACCTAGATGCCAATCAACTGATGAATGAAAAATGAAAATGAGGTACATTTACATAATGGGATATGATTTAGCTATTAAGATAAATTAAACAAAGAAAAATATTATGTTTTCCTTATATGTGATATTAGATATAGATTGAGGTTTCTATATGTATGCTTCAATCTGATTAGCCACAGAGGTTAGGTACCTAGTAGGAAACCAGTGGGGAAGAGAGCATCTTCCAAGGAAGGGGAAGAAGTATCATGGAGAGATATTGTCATGGAGAGATAAAGAAGAAACTAGAATAAAAGAATTAAATGGGGGGGAGCATGGGAAGAGAAGGGTGAAAGCTAACTGGGAAAGACAGCTAACACTAATGGTGCAGGTCAAACCCTGTGGCTGCATGTGGCAGAATTGCTGAAGACGGTGTCTTTTCTCTTTTGTTCTTGGCTTCTTTGGCTAACATCAGGTGTCTGTAGTTGTGTGAACTCAATGTCTGGGTCTTCAGTTTAATTCCATTAATCAGTGCGAGGCTATATTCTTCTTTTCCGGGGTTTATTGCCCAGAGGTAGTCCCCAGCAGGAGTCAGAATCTCCCACTCCAGACTGGCTTACCCTTCTTTCTGGTGAGGCGTCCCGAAAGTGTGGCTTCTGGGATCAGGCTACCTAGATTTATCTCTGTGTCTGCCCTTTATTAGCTGAGGGATCCTGGGCCTCAGTTTCCTTGTTTGTAAAAGCGGAGTGGTAATATCAGTCCCTTCGTGGAGGTCCCTTGAAGGGTTCAGAGCCATGCCTAGGCTTTCCACAGTAAGCACAGACACCCACTGCAAATCCAAAACAGATGTTGAAAGCAGGTATTACCAGCTCCAATTAATCATGTTAATTATCATGTAACAGACAACACATGTTAACTGCAAAGGTACTATGTGACCATTGATGGCTGCGAATAAAAACCTCCAGTAAAAAATGCAGAAAACAAAATAATGGATTTCAGTTAGAGCTAGTTTTGACCAGGCATTAGCTAAGACATTTAGTGATTTCTGTTGTCATTTTACTTTCCCAGCCCGAAACCCTGAGAATAAAAGTGTGACAAGGGAGTGGGAGGTACACGTGACACCTGAGTCTCACAGATGCATTTTTCAGAACCCCCACCTCTCTGGAGTCTTGTAGAGACGTTTTGGAGAACCTCTGCCTCAGCCTCCCTAAACCTCAACGCTTGTCTCAGAGCTGAGAAGCAACAAGCAAGGAGCCTCGCTCAGCCCAGCCCCCAATCCTGGTGTTGTCAACTGACAAAGGCTGCCCCCCTCTTTTTTGTCTTTCTTTACTGACTTTTGAATCCCTGCTTAGTCTGTTTTCCCAGTACAGCAAGCATTCTAGAAAGAACTCTCATTTTGCTTCTGATGAACTGATTGTAACCACCTCTTCAAAGACTCCCTGCTTCCCACCAACTTCCCCCAGGAGGAAGCAGAAATCAAATATCTAGTACTGACTAAAACAGCTAGGGAATTCCCTTCTAGACTGCCCCAAATTCCCATATTGCCTGGACGAGTCTCTTCACGCTCTCACACTTGAGATACAGCTGTTGTTGGGGTGAATTGCGTGTGAATCAGGCTTTGACAGCACCATTCTGGCCTCATCTTTGAGACAAGGAAAAAAGATTAAAATAAATGTTTCCACACTTTAGCAAAGAAAATCCAGTCTGCGGTTCCCCTGGCACTGCCTACTACACCACTGAGAACTTCAAGTCACTGCGTCCTATCACGTTACTATTTTCCTTATTTGCTAAGGTGATGCTCAAAATAAAAACCAGTTTCCTTAGCAGCATTTGATTTTGATTTTTACTGAAACTTGCGTGGTTAAGAACGTTCTTATAACTAGCAGATGCATGACCTTTAAGTCAGAGGGGGGAAAAAAAATCTCTTAAAAGCAGAATTTTTTTTCTCCCAGCTCAGTCTCTCTCTTCTTACTTCAGAAACAGCAGCCCTGGAGTGATGTGGCTCCCAGCTGTGCCCTGTAATCAACCGATCCTCTCTTCTCCACTTCTCAGTTCCCAGGGAACTCTGGGTCTCTGGACAATCACCTTATGATGGTTACCCGCCAAAACGTTTCAAGATTTGTCTTTGTGTTATAGGAGCTGCACTTGCCTGCAAAAGACACGGAAGAACAGCAGACGGGACGGAGGCAGCAGCAGTGTTGCGCATATACTGTTTTCATTATTTCTTTGAGAATTCCATACAATGTATTTTTGATCATATTCACCCCCATTCTTCCCCCATCGCTCCTCCTAGATTAAGATTGACTCCTCCATCCCCGCCTTCTCCAAACTTCATGTCATTTCTTTGTTTCTGTTTCTGTTTTAATTCACTTTGTCCGATTTGCACTATGGACTCACGGGTATGGGAGCATCCATTGTGCACTATGGACTCACGGGTATGGGATCATCCATTGTGCACTATGGACTCACGGGTATGGGAGCATCCATTGTGCACTATGGACTCACGGGTATGGGAGCATCCATTGTGCACTATGGACTCACGGGTATGGGAGCATCCATTGTGCACTATGGACTCACAGGTATGGGAGCATCCATTGGCCCCTAGTCCATCTACCAGGGGCCACATCCTTGAAGGAAATGGCCCGCCCTACTCCAGCAGCCATTGACTGTCAATAGCTCCTCAGTTAGAGGTGAGGCTCCTGAGGTCTCCCTGCTTCATGCTGAAATAGTAACTGGCTTGAACTTGTTCAGGTCTTGTTTGGGCAACCACAGCTGCTGTGAACTCATGAGCATAGAAATCCTGTCATGTTAGAAGACAAAGTTTCTCTTTGGCTCTCACAGTCTTTCTGCCTTCTCTTGAGAGATGGTCCTTGATCCTTGGTAGGTTGGTGATATAAATGCCCCATTTACAACTGAGCATTCTGCTGACACTTATTTTCCGTACTTTGGTCATTGTAAGATTCTGGACTTAAGCTAGCCGGTGGTGGCGCACGCCTTTAATCCCAGCACTCGGGAAGCAGAGGCAGGTGGATCTCTGTGAGTTCGAGGCCAGCCTGGTCTAGAAGAGGTAGTTCCAGGACAGGAACCAAAAAGCTACGGAGAAACCCTGTCTCGAAAATCAAAAAAAAAAAAAAAAAGATTCTGGACTTAACACAATGACTCAGAACCACAGGCTAGGCAAACTTGTCCCCTAGTCTTAGGAATGATAGAGGATTGGTGCAGAAATTACCAGCCTCCACTTTGTTCTCGAGGGTGATAGCCTGAGACTGTCCTCCACAGACGCTTCCCTGGTATAAGGGATGGTGCTCCTACTGGCCACTGTGTATGATAAATAGACAGAGTCTAGGGCTGCTGCTGGGTCTCCATTACAGCATGCAGTCCACCCTTTCTCAACCACAACAAAAAAGATTCTGTGCTTCAAAGTGACTTTTAACCAGACCAACATTAAATGAGACTGCTCATATCTTTCTCGTGCACGCATCAGTTAAGAGTCTAATAACTTGATGCTCCGGAAAAGTCACCCAGCCTCAGGTGTTGAGCCCATTGGTTGAAAACCACAGGCACTCCAGGGCAGAGGAGCTGTGGCTTGTCCGTGACTCACAGGGCACACCTTTGCTGTTGCTTGCTCTGGTTTTATGTTGTCCTGATTCACCCCCAAATTCACCCTTGATTCAGCCCTGAGTAATGACTTAAAGTAGAATTCAAGGAAACAGCCTTCAACACTATTATGACAAACCACCTCCACCAGATTAGCTTATAAACTGACCATCACTGTCCTGCTGTCAGTAGACAGGGTCATACTCACAGGTGGCATTGGAGTCTGGCCCCTTGCTTAAATTCTATCAGTCTCAGTGTTTTAGCCCAAGGAAATCAGCTGTGGGGGATTTCCTAACTCCTAAACCAGAGTTTCCAGGCTGTCACTTTCCGGCTACTTAGCGCTTTCTGCTCGGTTCATAGTCTCACAGTTAAACAAAGAGAGCTGAGCTCATTCACCCATCAGAGTTCTTGATGTCCCCAACTCATGTTAATAAAAAAAATTATTTATTTGACACCCAGTTCTGCAGATTCTGATCCAAGACTAAGAAGTCCCATTTCTTTGGACCTCTGGCAATGGCAGCGAATCAGGGTTGGAGATCGAAACACATCATGAATCAGGGGGGCAAAGAGAGAGGAACCTGCAGGAATCACAGCCCCGGGAAGACGTCCTCAAAAAAATGGCTTCTAAAATTCCACAACCTCTCAATGGCACTATCCTAAGTATCTTTAGTTATTTTCCCATTGCCGTGACAAGACACCATGACCAAGGCCACTTGTAAAACAAAGCTGTAGTTGGTTTTTTGTTGTTTTCTACTCTTTGGGGGCCTACACCCAGTTCCCAAATAAACACCTATTCCTACTTATAAATGTCCGGCCCTTGCTTGGCTTATTCCTAGTCAGGTTTTCTGACTTAAATTGTCCCGTTTCTCTTTAATTGCATGTTGTCTCTGGGCTTTTTACATTTTTATTCCCTCCCTTACTCTGTGAATAGCTGTGTGGCTGGGTGGTTGGCCCCTGGTACCCTCCTTTTCTTCTCTTTTTCTTGCTTCTCACCCCCTTTGCCATATTTCTCCTTTTGTTTATTCTCTCTACCTGCAAGCCCTACGTACTTCCCTCTCCTGCCTGACTATTTGCCATTCAATTCCTTATTAAACTAATCAGGTCTTTTAGGCATGAAAAGTATCACAGTTTTATAGAGCTCAATAATAATATAATTCATCTTTGCATCATTAAAAAAATATTCCACAGCGTAAGCAAATGTAGCACAACTTAAACTAATATTCTACAACACAAAGCATTGAATTGGGGGCTATGGGTTGGGTACTGGAGCAACAGCTGAGGGTTTCCAACTTGATACAGGAATTGAGACAAAAGAATGACATGAGCTTTGAAACCTCAAAACCTCCCAGGTACAAACCTACTCCAACAAGGTCACACCTTCTAATTCTTCCCAAAAAGTTTCACCAACCAGAGACCAAGTATTCAAATATATAAATTTAAGGGGCCATTATCACTCAAACTACCAAAATAGGGATTGGGCCTGTAACCCATGAATGCTTGGAGTTCCCATATTCAAGCCATAGTGCTCACATGCATGACTCTTACTTTCCCAGTGCTTTCAGAGCCTTGTGTGGAATGCCCTCAGTGAAGGAAAATAAGTGAACTGCAATGCATTTGTGATTATCAGAGCAGATGCTTCGGAAGGTCAGTCAAACAGCATGGTGAAGAAGTGAGAATGACTGGGAAGGTGGCTCATTGAGTGAAAGCACTTGCTGCTCATGTATGAAGACCCATTATCATGAAATAAGTCATTTGTCATAGCATGTGCATTATAGCTCTAGTGCTAAAGGATGCGAACAAAGAATCTCTGGACTAGAGAGCCTAGGCTAAATGGTAAAGCTCCAGATTCAGTGGGAGACTCTCTCAAAAACCAGGATGTCATCACAGAGAGGAAAAATACTCAATTGCATCAACTTCTGGTCTCTGCATGACCGTGCTCAGGTGTGCATACCAGCACACACACACACATACATGAGGAGAGGGTGCATATTATGGCTTCATAGATTTGGATGACTCCTTAAGAATTTAGTTAGCAGTCAAGCATGGTAGTGCTGTACTCAGCACTCAGGAGGCAAAGATAGATTGGATCTCTGTCGTTTCAAGGCTAGTTTGGTCTACATAATGAGCTCAAGGGCAGTCAAGGCTACATAGTAAAGCACCGTCTCAAAAAAAATCAGTTAACCTGTTATTCCTAGGGTTAAATAACTCACACCCACTGCTTCCTCACTACAAGTAATTCTGAAAATGTACTCAAGTAATGAACATTTGAGATGATGGATATTTAACTGCCATAACTTGAAAATTACATTATGTATATATATATATATATATATATACTATGCTTGCATTGCATAAAATACTTACATCAGGGCATGGAAAGATAGTGCACAGTTAAGAGAATTTATTTTATAATGAAAACTAACAAGACTTTGCCATGTAGAAGTCAATGACAGTGATTCACCAATTGACTCAGCAAAAATACTATCAATGATAATTATAGGAATAATTTATTGACCGTTGTCTTTCCTTAAAGCAAGTTTCAAATGTTTGTCTTAAATAATTCTCATGACAGACTTATTACTTCCCATTTTGCATAGGAGGGGAGTGGAATTTGAAGGCAATGAATGATACCCCAAAAGCTTTGCCACCCATAAACTATGTTTTGTTGAACCCTACCAACTGCTCTTATCCTCAGCCTTTCCCATCGGCACATAGCCTAGTTGCTCATCAGTACTCTTTGATGCTTGGTTGTCACACATCCTGGGGTTGGGGTGGCCATATCCAGGCCATCAAGGGTGACTAATGTAGCTTTACAGCTGCAGCTCACAGGGGCTGACACTTTCATCTTTAATTCTTTGTAACCATCTGACCAAGCAAAGTCCTATATGAGGCAGCCAAGTGGGATGAGAGCTTACATTGGTTGTCTCCAAACAAATTCAGATCAGCATCTGTACTTCCGGCCCTTGCTACCAATCACTTGTGCTTAAGGATGAGTGTGTTATTTTAGAAAATTAAACTTTTGGTCTGGGTTGCGTGTAAAAATAGATCCCACACATCTACATTGGGATCAGAGGTTATAGGGCTGACTGACAGCTGGGTCATTATAACAGCTGAGACCAGCCGCATCTACTCATTAGCAGGACTGAGTCCCAGTATCCCCAGGACAAGGGACTCAACTTCATGCTGGACAGAAAGACTGCAGGAGGGATGTGCGTCCCACCGTGGTCCTTTTGCAAAACCATGACCTTGTTTGTGTACACATTTCCTGTCACCAGCTACCAGCCTCACAGTCTGGCCTTGGCAGCCCTAACAAGCCAGACTTGGCTACCCATCCTCAGTAAGCCCAATAATAGTGAAAAGCAGAAAAAAAAAAGAAATTTATTCAATGTGGCTACTATGGAAGGATGAGCAAAGAGACTTAGTGACCCCTGCAAGTCTGAAGGAGTCTGAACATGAGGGTACAATTTAAATAGAAGTTTCGAGGAATATGTAAATAAGCAGTCCTCTCATACCTGGAGAGGTATATACAAGTCATCGACCTTATGTCCTGTGTCCCCAGCAGCCATCAGCACTATCTCAGTCCAGCCTCTCCTACAAGATCAGCAGACAAGCTATAAATATTTTTCCAGAGACAAATGTTCTTCTCTGACTGTTTCCGGGACTAAGACCTTCCCTCCTCTCAATATTCAAGTTTTGAGGAAGCTCCTATTTCTAATAGTGCACTGTATCAAAAAAAAAAAAAAGTCTGGCAGCCTAGGAAGAGTATCCTGAGTATGGTATGTCAAAAACATAGATAAATGCCGGTGTGTCTTTCCATAATGTCAGAATGTATTGAATATTAACAAAATCACAAAGTGCCTTTTATTCCTGTCACAGTGACCAGCATTAACTCTCAGATCACATATTATAATCACACAGTAAGTGTGTGTGTGTGTGTGTGTGTGTGTGTGTGTGTGTGTGTGTGTGTGTGTAGATTACAAATAGATACAAAGAGTTAAAAGGGCAATGAGTTTCAAAGAGAAACCAAAGATGGGGAGCCAAGGTGATGGGTTATCTCCTTACTGAGGAGATAACAAAGCCACAGCCACACCAAGCTTTAAAGAAGAAGCTACTGCAACGAGACAGACCACTGTGGGTCACTGCAGGTCACAAGTTTAACAATGAGAATGCACAGATCAGTTCAACAACAGAAGCAAAGGGGCAGGGCCAGGGCCAGAAGAAGATACAGGCAGATGGAGCACATCTAGGTGGCAGGTTCTGACGAAAAATGGAGGATGGACAAGAAGCAATTTGAGTAGGCTGCATCAATAGCAGGGTGGCCCAAGATGAGCTGAAACCCATGGCATTGTCCAGAGTTCTCTGCCTATTTAATAAAATACAGAGAGAGAGAGAAAGAGAGAGGGACAGTCAGACAGACAGAGGAGAGAGAGAGAGACAGAGACGAGAGAGGTCAGTTTACAGGTCTGTAGGGCCATCGTCATCCCAATACTGGTCTCCACGTTTCTGGAGTCCAGATCCTTTTTTTGTTGGGCTGTTAAGTTCCATTACTTTCTCCCTATAAGTCTTTTTGTTGTGCCAGTGGGTGGTGCCTTCCCGTTTCAACTGTCTGATTTTGCCGTCGAGGGTCACGATTCTCCTTGTGAGAGCTGTTACACTCCATCCTCCCTGCCATAGCTAGAGGACAGTCTCAGGCCTTGCCATAGCATCCTGGCGGTGATAGGTTAAGCCTTTGAGAGCAGAGGGGACCTTTAACCATGAGCCCATAAGAAGTTTCCATCCCGCCCAAGAAACACTAAGAATCCAGCAATCCATCTAAATTACCACTGAATTATTCTTGATAGAGCCAGGTGGTTTTGAGTACAAGTAAGCATATTATGGCCAAGAACTCCGTCCAAGACAGAGCATCATTAATTTTCAGTTTCCCCAACTTTTGTCCATTTGAAATGGTAGAATGAGAATTTCCACATTCTGTATAATGTCAAAGCTGTTATTAGAAGTATGTCCTGGTTTCCTTTTTTTCATCATAAGGCTAGAGTTATCTGAAGGAGTTAAATATACATCAGCCTGATGATTGATACTGGTGTTGGGTGGAAGTCTCACTGGGACTGCCAGCTAGAGTGTACACATTTTTGTTCCCCAAGGTAGTCTGAATCTTTCAGCATAGTGACAAGTTCTAAGAAGAAAATGTTGAGGGTGAAAAAGAAATGATTAGATGGCACATAAATAATAGATAGATAGATAGATAGATAGATAGATAGATAGATGATTGATAGATAGATAGATAGATAGATAGATAGATAGACGATACATAGATGATACATAGATACATAGATAAATACATAGAAGATACATAGATAGATGATAGGTAGATAGGTAGGTAGATGATAGGTAGGTAGGTAGGTAGGTAGGTAGGATGGATGAATAGATGGATAGATAGATAGATAGATAGATAGATAGATAGATAGATAGATAGACAGAGACAGAGCAATAGAGCACATATTTGACTTAGATAGTACATAACTGCACTTCTAACACACTTCATGGGGAAGTCACAAGCTTCTGCTAGGCTGAGGAGAGGGACACACCCTACATCTCAGTGGCAAGAGTGTCAGCCACACTGTATGAAGAGTATAAGGATAAGGTGAACATGTAGTTATGGGTTTTAGAACATTAACGCTGATTAACCTCATAACAGATTGCACATAGGTAGAGCAAAGTTGTATAATATGACTGAAATAAAATACTTCAAAAGTTTTGTACTTAGCAGGCTGCAAATGTGAAAAAATGACAGTGGCTTTACCACATTCTATTTTTGAAATAATCAGATTTATAGGATAGTTGTGAAAGCTACATGGTTCCAAGTCATCTCATAATAAGTTGGTGACTGGATGCCTTATCATTTCTGAACACTTTCTTGTACATTTCCCACCCACAAAAATTTTCCCAACATAACCATGACACAGCCATCAAAAGCAACAAGGTTACACTAGTACATGACTCCCATAAAGTCGTCAGATCTTATTCTGGTTTCACTACGTGTTCTAAAAACACCCACCCCCTTCGCAGAGATCTAATAAAGTGTCATCATATCACAATATCATTTCAGTGTCGGCTGTCATAGGTGTCTAATACAGAGGTTCTCAACCTATGGGTCGTGACCCCTTTGTGGTTGCATGACCCTTCCACGGGGGTCACCTAAGACCATCGGAAAAGCACAGATGTTTACATTATGATTCATAACAGTAGCAAAATTACAGTTATGAAGTAGCACCAAAATAATTTTATGGTTGGGCTCACCGCAACATGAGGAACCGTGTTAAAGGGTTGCAGTACTGGGAAGGTTGAGAACAGCCACTCTAGTCCATGTCAGCATGGAACTCTTCTTAATCTCACCTTTATTTAATAACACTGGTATAACAACCAGGTGGTTTACGGATTGTTCTTCAACTTCTCTTTGTGTGGTGTTTTCGGATGGTTAAAACAGTCTACGTCTTTCACGGTGATCCAACAGGGGGTGTGTTGTGTTCTTGTCATTACATCCTGTGAGGCTGTGTGCCATTTCCTTTATCCTTTTTCAACTATTATTCACTTTATCCCTGAGTCCCGTAGTGTCTGCTGGGCCTCTCCAACTTAAAGTTTCTCTTTTACCATTCATAATTAATTAATATCTTATAGTTACAACCATGTAAATGTTTCATTCCTCGTCAAACACTGTTTACTCATTTGCATCAATATGCATTGTGATTTCCTATTCTATTCCATAGGTTATGACACAGTGCCATCGATCGCTCTCTACTTCCATGCTCAACTTTTTCCATATTGAGTCAGAAACAGTTCCTTCCAATTGGTTTCTAAGCTTGTTGATATGCCTCCATCATTGTCTAGACGTTTCTTGTTTCTGGTCCAATGAGGCACACCTTATACTTTCCCTACCCAGCCCTAGAAGTAATCAAGTATTCAAAGAATCTTGTTGTCTCGTAGTAAAATATATACATATATATACATACATATGTATATATATATATATATATATCAAAACCCAAATGCTAGGTGTCCTCATTGCTAACAAGAAATTGCTGCTCTCAAGTGGCAGGGACAAGAACCGTATACAAATAGGTCCTTGTAACCACTGATCCTTTTCTATTTCATTTTATTGAAGGCCACATGTTCCTACTAATATATCCAATTCAACTATCTAGTTGATTCTGTAATATCTTTTTTTTCTACTGCAATTCTCTTTTTGGCTCTTAGAATACATATTATATTCTAGGTACAGAATGCAATATATGGAATTATATTAAGAATCAAAGCTTATTCTTACTCTTAATGTATTTACTACTAAACTTACTACTCAGTGGTCATAAGTGACCAGTTTTCCATCTGTTCTGGCACACCTGCTCTGTTTGAATGAGAATTATTTCACTTTGATTCCCACGTTGAGTGTTTGCACGACATAGATGACTCTGTCATCTTGCCTGGCCCCTGACACCTACTCCAGGTCATCATTCCCTTTTCTTTGGCTGAAAGTTTGAAAACCTTTGTTAGGTGTCCTCTCTATGACACCACAAAGATGCCTATGTCTCCATCCCCAGAACCTACACATGTTACTTTCTATTGCAAAAAAAAGCTTTTCAGATGCAATTAAAAATCTTGAGACATAGACATGATCCTTGTCCTATCTTCTCTGTTGTTGTAATAGGACATAAACTAAAAAAACCTTGAAGGGAAAGGGTTTATTTGGCTCACATGTCCTGAGCAGTTTATCTCTAAAAGAAGTCGGCGCAAAGGACTCAAGCTGAAGCACAGGCAGGAACCATGGGAGGAAGCTGGCTCACATTCGCCTACCTCTCTTACACTTTCTGGGACTACCCATCTTGGGACCATCCACACTGGCCTGGCCCTTCCCGTATCATCCAACAATCAAGACGATGCCACACCAACATGGCTACAGGTGTTGGAATGCATTTGGAAGCATTTCCTCAGTCGGGTTTCCCTCCTCCCAGATATGTCAGCTTGACACCTAGATTAGCCATCATGATCTTGAATTATTAAAGTGATCCCAATATAATCTCAAAAGTCCTTATAAGAGGGAGATAGGAGTGCTGGGTTCAGGGAAGGTTAAAGGTTCGTTCCCAAAGGCTTTAAAGAAAGGAGGCCCCACCTGACAGCAAGAGCAGCTTTCAGAGAGAGACAGATTCTCTGCTTGGGTCTCCAGCCTGACAACAGCCTTGTTGGTGGCTTGATTCCAGCCTGGGTTTGGACTTCCACTGTCTAAGCTGTGTGTCAATATTGTGTTGTCTTAGAGTAACAGAGTCTGTGGTGACTGTCATGGTTTGAAAGAAAATGCCACCCCAAAGGGGGTGGAACGATTGGGAAGTGTGGCCCTTTTCGCGGAAGATTGTCGGTGTGGGGTGGGCTTTGAGGTCTCAAAGCTACACCGAGTGCCACAGTTGTCTTCCTGTTGCTCACAAGCTGTAGGAGGCTCCTTCTCCAGCACCACATCTGCCTGCACGCTGCCCTGTCTCACCATGATGATGATGAACTGAACTCTGAACTGTAAGCAAGCCACCCGGATTAAATGTTTTCTTTTTAAGAGTTGCTGTGGCCTTGGTGTTTCTTTGAAGCAATAGAAACCCAAACCAAGACAGCGACTTCTCACTAAACCAGCAGAATCTAATACAGCCACTCTGCTCGGGTTCTGATGCTCTACTCGCTCCCCTGTGCATACGCTCCTCACACTGCACTCAGACCTGCTTCCATGGTCGCCAACAGGGCTGCTTAGCTCACTCTGCTGCACCTCTCTAATTTTAAACTACAAAATATGAAGGGGTGAGAAAAAGAGAATGAAGAAAAGAGAAAGGAGAAAGAGCCTGTTATGTTTCAGTTATCCGGGCACCAACCATCCACCAGCAAAGGTGTACTAGCAATTTTTAAGAAGGAACTGGGACTTTGTTCCTTGTGCTCTCACTCCAGGCCTTAGCTCTTGTTGCCCCTGCTGCTATTGGACCAAGGGAGATGCCCATCCCTGCTAACATAGGACAAGAATAATTGCCACCCTTATCTCCCTTATTATAAAATATAATCAATCCCTTCTGTAAATCCTACAATACCCCTGAGACTAAATGGAAACATAAAAAATAAAATAATGACATACAGAAAGTTACTGACAACTACTCAACAGGCCAGTCAAAGGATAGTCCCTGCCTCGCTTCCTGCTACAACCCCACCACATAATACAGTACAGTTCTCCATGTCTCAGAGTCTGGGTCCAACTGATGCCAGCTTCACTCGGAGAAAAGGAGAAAATTTTAACCTAGCCCCAGACTGGCACCCCTAACCCTTCCCTTTCTACTACGTAATTAATCATTTCTCAAAATAAAGGAACCCTTCCGATAGCTATGATCTGACAAAGGAACCCTTCCATAGCTATGATCTGACAAAGGAACCCTTCCATAGCTATGATCTGACAAAGAAACCCTTCCATAGCTATGATCTGGCAAAGGAACCCTTCCCATAGCTATGATCTGACAAAGGAACCCTTCCATAGCTATGATCTGGCAAAGGAACCCTTCCATAGCTATGATCTGACAAAGAAACCCTTCCCATATCTGTGATCTGACAAAGGAACCCTTCCCATATCTGTGATCTGACAAAGGAACCCTTCCAGAGATACGATCTCTTCTGTGGTCCAAGTTAAACCATCTCACAGTAACTTTCCATCTGCAGTTGCTTTAAAGTCTGCATCAATCAGTTTGATATCTAACCAGCAGTGTTTCATGTACGTCACACCATGTCAACACTAGTCTAATTTTCTTTTCATTCTAGCTGCCTACGAGATTTTAAAGCTTTGCAATCAAGTTGCAGTCCTGATGCTTAGTTACCCAACAATAGTACAATAAGCACTGATTATTGTCGAGGACTGAAATGACCCCTTGACACAAACTGTTCCAGGCAGTACTACCATGTGGGATGATACCTGACCTCTTGCATCCCTTCCTAGTCCTAATCTTGCCACCCCTGCGTGTCCTGAAGCCAGCAGAAATCATCTCATTCTGCCCATCATTCTTGTTTATGTGATTATAAATTCAAGTTCATAACACATTCCTATGCATGTTATAAGACCATCTTGTGCCGGGTCACAGGGTCTTCTGGAACTCACAACCCAGAACACATGTAAGTCGTTACGTCATGAGCTTCCTGGTATTTGAAAGGCACACAGACTGGCCATACTTCACCTCCTCCTGTGGCAATTGCTGTCCCTTCCTCCATCTTTTGGATGAAGGTCTGCAGTTTCTTCTTTCAGGCCAGAATAATCTTCACTCCAAAGCCTTTGCAAGGCTAGCTGCATTTCCTAGAATCTAAGTGCGTATCACCCTTACAAATTCCTCCTCACATTGTGTTTCTTTGATTTGGAGACTGCAATTGCCCTATTGAAATGTCTGTACTGCTCACTTCATCCCACGGAGAGCCCATTTCCTTCATCTCGCTCTGTTCTATTTTCCCATAGCAACAAGCATTTTCAAAACTACCATTCGACTTGAGTGAATATAATGCATTTTATTCATTGTCTATTTCCTAGTTGTTCAAGTTTTCCAAGTGTGGGGATCTCTGGGTGTTTTTAATGGACTAAAGTATCTCATTACCTAGACACTAATCGGGTACCACAAAAAAGTTACAACTGTGTGAAAGAAGGAATTCACACAATGCTGTGAGGAAGACTCACGTTTACCTGTTCCTTTTTCAAATAAATTAATGAAAGATTAGAGAACATTAGTTATTAAATGTCACACTGCTTACGGTGTTTCGATCTTAGCTCCAGTCCAGGATTTTCTCCCTAGAGCTAAAGTCTGCCACACTGTGCCTATTAACTTGTCGACTTTGCACAAGCTAGAGTTATCTGGGAAGAGGAACCTCAGAGAAATTTCCTCCATCACATTGCCTGTGAGCAAGTCTGGAGGGCATTTTCTAAATGATTGGTATAGGTGTGCCCAGCCCACAGCCTACACTGTGGGCCAGTGCCACTCCTGGACCAATGGTCCTGGGTTGTATAAGAAAACAGGCTGAACAAGCCATGAGAAGGAAGCCAGCGAGCCTGCAGGGCATCCAATACAGTCCCTGCCTCCAGGTTCCTGCCTTGAGTTCCGCCCTGGCTTACCTCAGTGATGAACTATAATCTAAGGGGTGAAATAAGCCCCTTCCTTTTTCTCATAGCAATAGGAACTCTAAGACATATACTCATGATGTTTGCCCGCATAAATGTAGGTGGGAACCCTAGTGTGGAAGACAGAACAGAAGCAAACTCAAATGCCAGGCTCAGCAATTTGGATCCTTCCCACTGCAAGAGCTGTATGTTGAATGGTGGTGTAATTAGACATATCCCTTTGAAATAAAATTTAAATAGCTGCCAACCAGAGCAGAAAAAAAAAAACCAGCCAGTTGTGAGTAGAGAAAAACACCACACTTAATGGGACTTTAATGCAGCTCCAAGATTCCCATGGCTAAAAACGGCTGATTTCCCTCCCATTCATCCGAGCCGCCTCACAGAAGAAGTCTGACACAGCATGACTAGTTGTGCAAGGACACTTTATTTCTACATATTAGAGAGTGAAGAACTACAAACACGTGAGTTAGTTGCCACTTGGGTGCAGTCACAGTTTTCAGCGGTATTCAGGAGCACCAGGTGGGAGAAACGGCTTTCCTCGAGGGACGGTTTGCACTGCCTGACTGGCTGAAGCGCTGTCTGTCTGCTGTGAAGGGCGGGCTCAGAGTGTAGACAAGCTCTCAGTCCGCAGCACCTCACGGCGTCATTTCAACTGTACATAAGTGTACCACCTACAGTTCAGCTTCAGCCAACTGGCTAACTGGCCCCTGGGGTACAACCTTTCAATCACACAGTCTTTGTTAATTATTCAGGGAGAATAAATGGTCAAGTGAGAGAGTTGAGGATAGAGAAATTATAAATAACATATATATTAATCAATAGAAATTCATTTTCATCACATAAAAGTTGCTATCATAAATACTTTTCTGGTTGATAAGTCTTAAAAATATACTTTCCATATAAATAATGTTAAATATTAATAAATAGGTTTATATTTATAATTCAAACAGCGCTGGCAGGATTGTTCTTATTGGGCCGATTTCCAGCAGGGAAACAGCACCGGCTCCTTTTCCGCTTCCTTAGGCTCAATTTTGGTGACAGTCGGTACATCACTTTCATGAGTTCATTGACAGCTTTGCGTTGGACCTGCGGGTCATCTACCTGTCGGTGGAAAAAATGGAATTAACTCCAGGCATGCAAGCTATTGGGATATTCTTCTTTTAACACCATGATCAGTGAAAATGGAAATATTCCTTTTAAGAAAAGCAACCTTGTCTAACAATGTAATCCTGTCACTTGTAGTAATCACTTCTTCAGCAGTTAAGATTACAGGGGTCATTAGGTTGTACAAGAGGGAATGGGGTGGGTTATATCACGTATCTATCGCTAATGTAACTGCTACAGAAATCTCAAAATGGAACACTAAAAGGATTCCTGGCTGGAATGAGGGTGGGAGTGAGTTTGCTGTGACCCTAAACCTGAACAGACACTTAATCTCCTGGAAGTTGCTTTCTGGTGAAGTGATTGGGGAGTGACCCTCTTATCTATAAGATCTACTACCTTATGCTTGTTTAGTTCTTTCTAGACTACAAAAACAAATTCCTATGGTCAGTGCTCCCCTTGGTATAGCAGAATGCTTTGGAGATCTACCAAGGATCCCAGAGACCCAGGTGCTTGAAGGAGAAGGCCCATGGCTTTGGGAGCTAAGTTCCTTCAAGAGATTCAGATACTACTCATAGTTTGAGAGTTATCCACACAAATGGAATACTAAGGGGAAAAAAAAAAACCCAAATCCAAAATAAATGAAAAGTATCATTTTAGATTTCTCCCAAATCAGACCAGTGTCATCATGTCTAGGGTGGGATTAAAAATAAACACCAATTCTATTCCTATTGGTGCTAATCGATTTGCTGACAATGAGCACCTGTTATTGGAGGTGTAGTAGTATTTCCTGTTCTCTGCCTTCTTTTTTTTTTTTTTTTTTTTTTTTTTGGTTTTTCGAGACAGGGTTTCTCTGTGGCTTTGGAGCCTGTCCTGGTACTAGCTCTGTAGACCAGGCTGGTCTCGAACTCACAGAGATCCGCCTGCCTCTGCCTCCCGAGTGCTGGGATTAAAGGCGTGCGCCACCACCGCCCGGCTTCTCTGCCTTCTATACCATTCGTTTAACTACTTAAACAACTTCTCCATTCGGAGCAGGATGGCCACTTGGGCAACTTCGTGCTTAATAAAAATGAACCCCTTTTGTATGTTTTTCTAATGCTGGAAATACTCTGAGTTCCTTGCTACGCTTCCAAGAAGGATTCAGAGGCGTGTGTGTGTGTGTGTGTGTGTGTGTGTGTGTGTGTGTGTGTTCCTAAAATGCATTGACAGTGCAACAAAACAGGACAAGAGTTACGAGCTTGCTCAAGATCACCAATAAGAAGCACAACACCCAGGGTTTCCAGAGAGTTCCTCCAAGGCCTTAGGAATAACAAGTTTCTACCAGCTGTGCTGTGAAGACAAATTCATTTCCCAGTTCTCAAAACATTGCCAAGAATCCTAGAGGCTTAGCCATAGCCGAACAGCAAGATGGGCCTGGAAGTGACGTAGGAGCAATGACTTTATCCATCTCTAGTTGATGACTGAGATGTGAGCCCGACTCACGTAGACTGAAAGTTGGGCACAAAATATAAGGCCACAAAACACAGCAAGACGCCTGTCCCTTTCATCTGAGCCCATTTGTCATTTAGAATGCCTTTGCCTTCGGGATAAAATTTAAAAAATTTAGATTTGTCTTTATGCTTTGAGGTTATCTTTCTGATTCTGGAAGCCATAAAGGCTTTAGGGTGGCTTCATGATAGAAAGTATTGGATAGGTGAAGCACCCCCATATCTGAAAGTTAATTGAACACGCCTTTCATAAGACATCCAAAGCAATCTTAACAAAGAGTGTCTACCATTCCTTCCCCTAAAAACAAACTGGACCGTAGACTGTATTGCATGAGAGGCTAACCAGAGACCAGGGGTAGGACACTACTTTCTCCTCTCTCATCATCGTTTTCTACCTATGACACTGTGCAGGTTTGGTTTGGTTCTGACTAAGCTTCTGTAGTGATCCCAGCTGGTTCCTATCAAGACGAGGAAACGGCAGTGGTAGCGCAGCCCGGCAGGTGAGTCATCCGGACTCACAGTTCCTTGTGGCCTGGCTGGGAGGAGGAGAGCGTGCAGCTTTCTCGCTCCCTCCCACTGATCTTTCCACTAACACACAGCCTCCCATCCTAAGCGAGAGTTTCCATCACACACCCAGGGGGACCACAGGGGCTCTGCTCACTGCTCCCCTCGGCTGCTTCCTCCTCACGCCATTTACCCACCGTGTGGGCAATGGTTTGAATGTCTTGTGTTTTTCCAAAGTTGACAAAGTCCCTCCCAGCATGCCTGTAGTGAGGAAACATCTCAGACAGGGCCTCCTCTCCAGCTTTATCAACTGTTCAGTAGCCAATTTCTACCATCTGATCATCCAGTACAGCACAAAACTCCATTAGTACAAACTGCCTCACCGGAATCTTAGCGATCTTCTCGAAGTCATTCACTTTTGCCTCGCTGTTGTTGAAGAAGTTAGAGATCAGATCGGCTTTGATGGTGTTCATGCTGTCCTGGATGGCCTCGTGGTCCTTCAAGGCTTCAAAGAGTTTGAAGTAGAAGGAGATAATCTGGCTCTCGATGAGTTTTGTGTCACCGTCCTTGGGAGACAAGAGCACAAAGAGAGTCTGATGGGAGCCCATCCGCGAGAAACGACAGGGAGAATGAGCAAAAGGGGACATCAGTTTTACCTCTTGCCAGTTCTTCAAGATCTCAAAGAGGAGATCCCCTCCTTCACCGACATCATGGCTAGTCGAGTTCTGTGGAAAAGAGGAAATTTAATTTGTAATTAATTAGTTCACCAACTGCCTGGAAAATATCTATTGAGTTTCATTCAATTCAGTGCTGGCAAGAACTGCTCATTTCCTGCTCAGCGCCTCCATTTACTTCTAACAAGCATCCGCAAAAGGCTTCATGTTAGATTTAGCCAAGGACTCTTTCGTTCTTGCAGCTTTAGCATTTACTAGTCTAATCTTGCATCGCAAGGCCACAAATAAACTCAAAAATGCTGATGAGATTTCAAGTACCCCCAAATAGCTGGAGTGAGCTAAAGAAAGTTGCTCTCAAGTTTAAAGAAATAAGAAACATCATCAAATTAATCCCACTGCGCACACTGCCCCCTTATGGCACAGTTTCTGTGACATCAGTCTGCACTCGTAGGTCCTGGCAGCTGCTTTAAAAGGTAGCTTCACACACATGTGTGAGACACTTTGATTTGCACCGTGAGGAAAAAATTGACTGTGAACGCTTGAACATTATGATGACAGCTATGTGTGTAATAGCATACATTCGAGATAAATTATAAAATTGTAAGAGTAAAAAAAAAAACATGTTCATTAGCCTTAGTTAATTTGAAAGGAAATCCACAAAAGAAAAAATGTAAAACTCTAAGAAACATAACTCCTCTCAGGCCTCAGTAAACGGCTGGTTTCAGTGATAGTTCACTTGCAGAATTTCAAAACTCACTCTTTAGGGAAAAGTGTATGCAAGGGGTCGTTCTTAAGCAGAAACTTTAAGAACTTCGCCTACTGTTCCTTTTAAGCGGTAGGATGTTTCCCTGAGTGTTTTTAGTGGCAATATTCATCTCTCTCTCACACTTGTCTCTCACTATCACTTTCACAGTAGTCTGAGGAATGAGAAATGAATAGCCAACCATGAGCTTAAGAATGCTCCTTATCGTGAGTAAATGTTAACAAATTAATAACCACAAAATGGTATCTCACACTCATATTCTGCTCATCTTTGGGAAGATTGTAAATGCCCTGTCAGTCTCTATAGCAAACTGAACGAAGTCAAATCAATATCAAGATCATTAAGTCAAAAGGCTCCTCACCGGCAAATAGCAACATAACACCCCGTCTTCTCCAAATGACTGTGGACCAGAGGCGCCACTGTAGTGTTGACAGTGGCAAGTCAACGCCAGTCATTTTCGATACAAGCATGATACAAATTCATACTTACAAAATATTTCTTCAGAGCCTCTATTTCTTTAATGGGTGTGCCCTCGCAGTCAGAAATGGCCTGCGTGAAGCAAAGCAGCAAAGCCAAGATGCAGCTTGTTGCAGTCATTGTCTCCAAGCAAGGCCAAGGCCGTGAGAGTCTGGAGCACCGTATCAAGTCAATGGGTCCAGAGGACTCGGCTGGCTTGTCTTCTCTAGTAGCTGATGGGCTGATGGGAGCTGTACTCTGCACCTCCCTTTCTGCCGGTATTTATACCTAATCGAAGCCTCCTCAGGATTACGTATTTTCACACGTTTTTTAAGATGAGATGGTGACAGATAGGCGGGGAAGCTAAATTACTTTGCATTATAACTCTGGTTTTGTGGCATGTCAGGGTTGTAGCTAGAGTTTCCTTTCGACTCCTTGGGCTCTCTGACGATGAGCCAGACCCGCTGTGCCCACCTGTGCCATTCTTGTGGGATCCTTTGAACTGCACCCCGTTCGGGACTGGAAATTGTTTTGACGTCTCCCCTTTCGGCCCTGGCAATGTGAATTCCTTGTCCACAGAGCAAGGCATATTGAGCGTTTGTTTGTGGTTGGGAACAGCTGAAAAGGGAAACTCTTGGGCTTCTCAAACCCCTGCAAAGGGGAAGCCTTCTTTAAAGTTTTCTTGCAAATGACCAGAAAGCAAGGAAAGCATACAGTTAAAAAACCACTGTGGCTAGGAAGCCCTTCATCAGAGTTCATTAGTAAAACACCTACCACAAGTTCTAAATCACCCAAGGTCCAACTGCCCAGAGCAAATAAAATGAAGGCAACATTTTATTATCTATAGGTAAGATAGAATTGTTCTCCATTAATAAAAGAAAAAAATGCATGAATAGTTTTATAAATGTTGTATTTCAATCAGCATATCTAAAGTAACATGTGCATCAAGACACATGAATGAGTTTCCATTCATTTGTCGTGAAATCTTTAAAACTTGGCATACATCTTATACACAGAGAAAATCACTTCAGAACTAGCCATATTTCTAATGCCCATGCCCACATGTGGTTGAGGCCACCACACTGAATAGTCCAGCACTAAACACACAAAAAAACCTTAATAACTGGGAAGCGTTTCCCCCTTCAAGTTCCAACAAGAAAATTTCCCTTCCTTCATTGATAGTGTATCTGAGAGTCAGCCCTTCAGGGTGGCAGAGGAGGCCCTCTGCTCTTTGGTGCCATCCCACTTGGATTTCTACTTTCCCTGTCTTCATTAGCTTATAGCGGTTGTGAGTACTGACTCCAGTGCTTCACATTCGAGCTGTGGGGTCTTGAGTGAGCATCTTTATGATCTGTGACTCTGTTTCCTTCATCTGTAGAGCAAGTTTAATGCTGGCATTTCCTTTCAGACTTCAGTCAAAAAGTTCAATCAAATGACCCATGGAAAGTGATAATAATTCACAATAGTCACTCCAAAATATATCTATTGTTATTTGGAAATGCTGGATGGGCGACGGGTCCTTTTATGACACTCTGCATCTTGTTCACGCAGTTCCTTGACCTTGTGCTCCCGTTACCCTCATCTGTGCACCTCAGAGTGGTACCCAGTTATCTTGGTCCGGATGAAAAGTCATCTCCTTGAGTTCTTTTCCAAACTTCCAGCTTCAAATCAATCTCACGTCATCTGTACTGGGCTAGGACTCTGCCTATGTTCTCCATGGGATCTCAATTCATTCCCCAGTCTCATACAGGAAGCATCTCTCTGTGTATTTTCCCACTGTGGGCTGATTTCCTAACAATCAGAAAGTGCTTTACTGCTTCCGTAACAGCCTTTATTTCCATAAAACATTTAAGCAAAGAGATTCACACACACACACACACACAAATATGCATTTGAATGTTTACCCAAGAATGTGCTTGGATGGTTGGAGACGTAGCTCAGCTGGTGGAATTCTGCTTGCACAGCATGCACACAACCCTGGCTGAAAACAGGCACGAAATGCAGGTGGAAGTGGAGGCCAGATGAGCAGTTCAAGGTCATCTTCTCCTGCGGTCAGTCTAAGAATCATAAGAGTCTGTCTCAAATAAAACATAAAAGGTCTAGCCAGGTAAAGTGGTGTATACCTTTAGTCCCAGCACTAGGGAGGCAGAGGCAGGAGGATCTCTGTGAGTTCAAGGTCAGCCTGGTCTACAGAGTGGGTTCCAGAACAGCCAGGGATACACAATGAATCATTGTCTCAAAAAAAAAAAAAAACCATAGTGAGTTATTTGCCCTCAAATTTTTTTCTTTTGCAACCTATTCCCTCCAGTTTGTAGGAAATGGGTGTTATTCTCAATGCTAGGAAACAGCACCATGTCTCCTTAGCTAATACTGGCACCATTCTATGCTTTTTTTTTTTTTCGAGACAGGGTTTCTTATTCTATGCTTTTTTTTTTTTTTTTTTTTTTTTTTGGTTTTTCGAGACAGGGTTTCTCTGTGGCTTTGGAGCCTGTCCTGGAACTAGCTCTTGTAGACCAGGCTGGTCTCGAACTCACCAAGATCCGCCTGCCTCTGCCTCCCGAGTGCTGGGATTAAAGGCGTGCGCCACCACCGCCCGGCTATTCTATGCTTTTTATTCATTTTTAAAAAATATTTTTTCTCTCTCAGCATCCATGGGTGTGTGCTCCTCTTATTCCACACCCTCGGCAACATGAGCTGTCCCTTGTGCTTCTGATCTGAGCCATCCTGACAGGCGTAAGACAGACCTCACAGTAGTTTGGATTGGCATTTCCCCGCTGGATCAGGATCTTAAACATTTCTTTAAGTGTTTCTCAGAAATTTGAGTTTTCTCTACTGAGAATTCTCTGTTTAAATCTGTACCCCATTTTTAATTGGATTATTCGGTAACAGTAAAGTGACTCCTAATGACATTCTGCTATACTCGTAGATCAGTGTCTTGCTCATCTATCATCAGAGAAGCTTCCACTTGCAGCAGATGGGGGGAAAAAACAGAAACTCACAGCTAAATATTATGAAGAGAGGGGGGGGCCTTGAAACACACAGCCCTAAGTGGGATGTCTCCATCCATAAATCCCTTCAGAGCTCAAGAAACCCTGAGAAAGGGGAGGCAGAAAAGGGGTAGCCAGAAGGGATGGAGGACACTAGGAGAACAAGGCCAACTAAATCAGCTGAGCGAAGCTCAAATGAGCTCACAGAGACTGAAGCAGTAAGCACAGGGCCACTCAGGGGCCATACCTTTGTATACATTATACTTGTGAGCAGTGATGAGCAGGTCGCTGACATTCATTTTGCACGGAAAGCGGCCCCTTTGTTCCGTCTAGGCTGCCGGGCTAGCTATGGCTACACCTGAAATAATCACACAGAAACTATATCCATTTAAACGCTTCTTATTGGCTAATTCTTATCTCTTAACTTAACCCATTTCTATTAATCTGTGTATTGCCACATGTCTGTGGCTTACTGGCAAGATTCTAACCAGCATCCATCTCAGGCAGGAGATCCATGGCCTCTCTCACTCTGCCCTTCTTCCCAGCATTCAGTTCTGTCTACTCTGCCTATCTAAGTTCTGTCCTATCAACTAGGCCAAGGCAGTTTCTTTATTCATTATCCAATGAAAGCAACACACAAACAGAAGGAACTCCTACACCACACTCATGCATTCTCTTGGGACTTTTTCCTTCTGCTGGGTTGCCTTGTCCAACCTCTATGCAGTGATTTTTTTTTGTTGTTTTATTTTATTCTACTTTGTAATGTTCAGTTGTTTTCTCTTAGAAGCCTGTTCTTTTCTAATGAAAGACAGAAAGAGGGTGGATCCAGTTGGAATGGAAAGGTAGGAGCAGTATAGGAACGGGAAACTAATCAGGATATATTGCATAATATAAAAGAAACCATTTCCAATGAAATGGGGGAAAGAGTTAAACTACACAAACATGCAGTTAATAAGCTATAAGAAAAGCAAAAGAAAATATTTATGATTTTCAAATGTAATAAAAAATAAAAGAAATCTGAAATTTGCAGAGTCGACTTTCAAATTGAGCTGTGAGGAGCATGGGGACAACCCTGGGCACAGGCTCTGCCATTGCTCCCTCCAAGGAGAAAGCAGACCAGAGACATTGTACAAGTCCAAACACGTCAATGGCTTCCGTCAGGCTGCTGCCACTACACCCCTGCCAATAGACAAACCTTGAGTCTCTGGAAAGAATATTGAGTTTTCTGGAATAATGTCAAAGCTATTTCTATCTGTATCTTAATTGTTTCCCATGGAATACAGTACTGGGAGAGAAGAATTAAAAAAAAAAAAAAAAAACAGGAGCAGTCAAGATGATTCTGTGGGTAAAGGGGCTTGCCAAGCCTGAATGCCTGAATTTGAATCTTGGGACCCATAGAGGGAAGAAGAGAGTTCTCAGCCCCACCACCAACACATAAGAAAAATAAATAATACGTTTAAAGAACTGTGGGATCCATCATAGGGCCTTGTCTGCACCCCACTGTCTGTAAGTTAAGAATTCCTATTGAGTATATATTAAAGCTATGCATACAGTTCGGTCAAATGTGCAGGTTAGAAACTGCCTGGCTGAAACTCGGGCTCTAGTAACACTTAGCGTCATGATGAAACACAGAAGCGTGGAACTGCCAAAGCTGCACCGTTCTAGCCCTTCAATTCACGTGACGACCCAGAAAAATAAAAGTGGCATGTTTAGATTCGTTCAGCTAGCTAATGAAAAGCCGGATCTAAAACCCGAAGATATTTTCCTTAATCTGCCCCCTTCCTAATTGATCACTATCTACTAAAACTTATCGAATTCATTTCTAATTTCTGTGTTAGATATGCGAATTGAAATAGATAAATCCAATAAAGCTTGGGTTTGCATCTTGTTTTTTTCCTGTAGACCCGGTGAGAGAGGAGCCACACTTGACCACTTTACTGAGAGTAAAAGTTGTGGGATCTTGGGCGAGGCCTTTCAGCTGACTTCACAGACATTCACACTGCCCGACTGCCAGGACTTCGGACCTGGAACAACGCACGCACGCACGGTATTCCACTTGATGCCCTATTGTCCCCTTCTCCAAACTCCTGGTGATATTTACAAAGGGTCTCATTCTTCATGCGGCTCCTGTTCGGCCAGGTTGCCTATCCGGTCTTGGCGTCCCACACCGGAAGTGAATCATCCACTTGGGTTTTCACTCAGGGGACACAGGAGTCTCTGATTTAGAATACTGTCACTCCAACAGCATATACTTTTCTCACCTTTTCCTGTCCTGTCAATTTCGCAAAGAAATCTCTCTCTCTCTGCTGCCTGTAAAACACCTTCTGTTGTACATGCAAACTAGAGGTTTCACGCCTTGCTAATCCGGCCAACACGGAACCTATAGAATCACCCACCACCACGGTATCCTTCAAAACTTTTACAAAGCCACCAGGAGTCAAGGTGTGATTGCACTACTAAAACAGAGGGACTGCCGACTTTCTTTTTTCCTTTCAGTTAGAGTTTCTTTCTGAAAACTGGCGATGGTTGTGTCAGCAAGACTTCAACGGCATCTCCTGCGACCCTGCTCTGAGCAGAGTCAGTAGTTAAGACCAAACCTACATCCTGGCTGCCCTTTTCCCCTGAATCAGCAGCCACATCCCTGACACTCACAACCCGTTATCTCCTCCAGACTTTCACACAGATTTCTTCCACTCGCTATGAGTAAGTGTTGGATCCGTGTCCCCCGCGTTATATCAGCTCCTGGAACACTCCTGACCTCATAGCGGCTGAGCCCGCGGAGGAAGCGTGACGTGACGTACAGAGTGGAAGTCCACACGGAGTCAGGTTTTCCCCGCGATTTGACTCATAAATCCCATAGGCTAGAGAGTTTTCGGAGTCACCGTTTGCTTTTGAAGACCATAAGGATAAATTTGAGGGATATGGCGAAAATATGATGCTTATGCAGTAAAGTGATCAGTTTACAAAAGGAATGCGGGTGTTGATAGTCATAGCCCTGACTTAAAGGTGTATCTTTGCTCAAGAAAACCATGATGGGGACGCCCACTGAAACAGTTTACCTGAGCTAAAGGAGCTCACCAACTCAGGCCAGATAGGGAAGGAACCAACACAGGACCAAGCTAGACCCTCTGAATGTGATTGACAGTTGCATGGCTGGCACACTGCAGAGCCACTGGCAGAGGCACCAGGATTTGTCCCTGCTGCTTGTACTGACTTTTTAGAATACATTCTCTTTGGATGGATACCTTACTCAGGCTGGATAGTAAGGAGGGCATTTGTCCTTCCTTGGCGCAATGTGCCTTGCCCTATCTGGGATGGAGGGTGGGTGGGGCAGAGGGTGGGAGGGAGTGGGAGGGTGGGAGGGAGTGGGAACTGGGATTGGTATGTAAATTAAGAAAGGATGGTTTGTTTTCTTTTAAAAAATAAAATAAAGTGAAGGGGAAAAGCACTCACTGGGTCCTTGACATAGAGTTACTAAAGAAAGATGGAAAGTTGTGTTGAAAACATTTGCTTGTATCCTAATTTCAACCAATTAGTATGTTTTTGTTAAGCATTTGCTATGTGCCTTACTATAGCTTTGAGGGTTGCAGAGAAGTTAGGTGAGAAACGCTGGCTGGAACATTAGCTAATCTCTTGGCTCACAGTGGAGGGCAGGAAGCCTTATTCTTCCTGCAGGAGTGTGGCGGTCAGAGGATTTATTAGGAGCCTATTCTGTCCTCCCAACATGCGGATCCAGGTCATCAGGTCTGGTGGCACAGTGTGTTGACCCACTAGACCCTCTTGCCAGCTCACGGTTCATGTGTAGTCAGGAGCAAAAAGCTGATTTGGGGGCTGGAAAGATGGCACAGCAGTTAAGATCTTTTTTTTTTTTTCGAGACAGGGTTTCTCTGTGGTTTTGGAGCCTGTCCTAGAACTAGCTCTTGTAGACCAGGCTGGTCTCGAACTCACAGAGATCAACCTGCCTCTGCCTCCTGAGTGCTGGGATTAAAGGCGTGCGCAGTTAAGATCCTTGTCTCTGATTTCAGGTCCCAGCCACTATGTAACAAAGTGGGCGTGGCCCAGTGCATGCCTCTTCCTCCACACTGAGGGAATAGAAACCAGAGGACCAGTGGGGTTTGCTGGCTGCCAGCCCAGCTAGAAAAACACTAGCTTCGGCTGCACAGAGAGACCACGTCTTAAAATAACTAGGCAAAGTGTGACCCCTCCTCTGGCCTCCACATATGCACAGGCACACATTTGCACACTCACCATGACATATATACTCACCCATATGTGTGTGTGTGTGTAATCCATGCTTGTACTCCTATGCTGTATTTCCGTTGGGGAAACCAGTATCAGTAGATTCAAGGACTGGCCATTTCTAGGAGAGGAATAGTCTAGTCTAATCTGTTAGCGTTCTGGAAGCCTAGGAGTCCTCAAGGCCACTTTCCTTAACCAACCACAAGTTAGCAGAACCCCAAGACCAGGCCTGGGTTTAATAATTCACTGCACGGACTCAGAAAAACACTCCAGTCATGATGATGGATTATTGCAACATTAATATAAACCAAACTCAGCAGAGGAAAGAGCACAGGCCAAGATCCAGAACCTTCTAGGAACAAGCCTGTCAGCTGTCCTCTGCCAGGGGTGAAGTAATCACTTTCCCCAGTGATAATGTGTAACTATAGGCACCCTGTTGGCACACCTGTTAAAGAAGATTGCCCATGGCCAACTCTTCTCGAGCTTGACCGCACAGACACAGCTGACTGCCTGATTGACCACCCTTAGGTTCCCCTGCTTCCACGGGTTAGTCTGACATTGTGTACCCCAACTCCTACCTGTTAGCACAAGTCCAGGCACTTAGGTAAATGAGGAAATGCCAGGCTTTGGACTTGTGTCTCTGGGGTGAAGGCACACTTCTTTTTGGACAAAACAAAACCTTCAGTGCATAAGTCTGTTTTATTTTACTGTTTTCCTTTTTATATAGTTTGTTGCATATTATGTGAAGGCGTCCTTTTGCGACTTGATTACTTCATTCTTGGTGAATAGGAAGATGTTGATAAAATGTGGAGTTCATTTGGTCCATCCTGGATTTTGCCCCATAGACTACCTTAAGAAAGTCAAGTACATGTTTTCTTATGATTAGGCAAACACCTTAGTGATAGTTGAAGTCATTAGGGGAAAAGTCAGAGGATTTACAACATTGTTTCATTTTAATTCAGGTAAGAGTTGATTAAATAAATTCAAAACTCGCTTAACTTTCAACTTTTAACTTTCAACGTTTTAACGTTTTAACTTTCAACTCTGCCATGAAATACTGTGAAACTGCCAAAACCTTCCCTCCTCCACCAAACAATAGACTGGAGAAAGTGGCTATGTCTCAGGTGTGATTTCCAATTAGGGTAAGAGTTTGCTTCTCAGAGAACGAAAGTCCTCAGGCTCTGAACTTCAAAAGACGTTGTATGGAGAGGGACACACTGTGACAATGGGTGAGAACTTCCCCTAGAGACTGAGCAATGCTTACATTTAATTACAACGTTTGTCCAGTCTTATAATGGTGTTAGAAAGTTTAAGCAGTGTTGAATGATGGATGTACAAGTTTTTCTAGTTTTTGCCAGCTTGGCACAAACAAGAGTCACCTGGGACAGGGGATCCTCAACTGTGGTGCTGCCTCCATCAGCTTGGATTGGGCCATGTCTGTGGGGCTTTTTCTTGATTGGTGTAGGAGGGCCCAGCCCACTGTATGCAGTACAGGTGCTGGGCTAGGAATCCTGAGTTGTATAAGAAAGTAAGCTAAGCAAGCCATGGGAAGCAATCCAGAAAAGAGCATCCATCCCTCCATGGTTTCTGCCTCTGCTTCTTCTTGAGTTCCTGCCCAGACTTCCCTTGGCGATGGACCATGGTCATGACATAAATAAACACAATGAACTCTTTCCTCACTCAAGTTGGTTTCAGTCAGTGTTTAGGCACAGCAATAGAAAGAAAACTAGGCAAATGTGTTTGTCTCTTATTATAATAAATACCTGAGGTAGGTGAACATTAAAACTTAGCTGGGCATGGTATCATACACTTATAATTCTAGCACTCAGGAGGCTGAGCCGGGAGAGTAGCTGCAAGTTTGAGGTCAACCTGGGTTGCATAGTAAGAACCAGGAAATTCAGGGTTACTTCACATAACCCTGTCTCAAAAGCAAAGAAGAAACAAAGAAGAGAGCTCTATTTAGCTCACAAAATTCCAAACAAAACACTGCTGGTTCTTGCCACCCTCTCCCCTCCTTGGCAGGTAGCAGGTGGCAAAGGTGGGAAAACGAGAGGAGCCTGGAGCATCTTGGCAAAGAAAGCCTGAAGGAGATGGGTTCTCACTTCTCTTAAATGTTTGGAGGACCCCAGTTGGCCAAAGGGCCTCATATACAGCCCCTCCCAAGAGGTTCCATCTCCCAACAATTGCACCGAGGACCACCCTTCCAGCACATGAATCCTCAGGAGACACCCTTAAGCCATAGAGAACTTCTCGCAAATGTGCTGCCCTCCTCCTAGCCATTTTCATAACTCCTGCTCTATTTAATTTGTAGAACATATATGCTTTGCTTTCCCAAACTTGCTCAGGAAATTATCAGTCAAAACAGAGCTTCTAACATTAATACAAAGACCACAGAGTCTAAGAAAAGTGGATGTTAATTTTACTCCAGCAAAACAGAGCCTGGGTGGAATTATTTGTGTGCCCCAATGTTTGTGCCAGTAAAAAGACTAATGCCTAATATCAAGTAACAGCTACCTTTGAAGTACTTAAATGGACCTTTCTCACTCATTTAATTCTGAAACTGTAGAAGACAAACTTCATTTCATAGATAACAAATAATTAAAGCTCAGAAAGGATAAATAACTTACAAAAAAAATCAGCGAGCTAACAAGAGACAAGGCTAATGTGGCTCAGACTCTACTGGCATCTTGACCGCCCCGTTCCAGCCAAGCCAGTGATCTTGTCTTTAGACCTAAGAGCTCTATGTATAAATATAGTGCTGATGGTCCTTAGTTCATGTATTTAAAAACAACTGTCATTAACTTTATCTGTTAGACAATACATATAAGGAATCTGGAAGAGCCCATAGATGGGCAACAGAGCTAGAGACAACCAAAGACCATCTATCCCTGGCACTCTCGGATCTCAGGCCCATGGACATCAGCCCTCCCGTAGGGCACCGTGCAGGAAGAAGAGAATGAAGTCTAATGCTTATGTTCTCATCTTTGTGTCAGTGTGGTTCAGGAAAGTGTGTCTAGTTGACTGATCATGGATCAGTTGGCCATCAGAAAAGTAGCTGGTGGCAGATCTTTTAGACACCCACCCAAATTACACCTGCTGAAGGTGATAAGATTCCCCAAAAGGAAACAAGGAAACAGAAGGATGTTTGGTTGCCAAAAACATTGGGAAATGAACTAATGCAGTTTCAAAATGACAAACTCAATCCTTTGGTAGTTTTACAAAATTTCTTTTTATTTCTTATTCTTTGAGATTATAGTATGATTAAATTATTCTCCCCTTCCCTTTTCTCCCTGCAAACGCTCCTTGATCTTTCAAATACATGACCTCCTTTTTCATTAGCTGTTGCTAATGAAGTTTGCATGGTACCAGAAGCATTCAGTTCAGTTCCAGATCAGGGGACTCTAAGATCTGTTTCTGAAGTTCATTGTGTTTTTAGCAATAGAGACTTGCCTTCTACCCCTGGGAGACTACCAAGGGCAATAGCAATATGGTGTTATGTTTGGGGAGTGTCTTGGACAACTCTGACCAACAGCTCAAGAGAGGGCTTTCTATGTCTAATATTTGGGTTTTGTTAGGTTATCTTTGATTTTAGATGGATCATTGTCAGTCCAGGTGAGAAAATTTCACTTAAACTATATATACACACCGAGTTATGTGTATTTTTCTTCTTAGTTAATAGTGTGATTCCTTATGGGTTTTTCAGACGTCCTTACTGTTGATAGGTTATTGATAGCTTCATATGCTTAATACTGAATTCAATCCACGGTCCATCATAAACCTTGCGTGATGGTGCAAGTCTTTAAGTCCAGGATCAGATCAGCAGCTCAAGGTAATCTTTAGCTCCTTTATAAATTTGAAGTTGACTCAGAATATATGATACCCTCTCTCCACATGAATATATCTGTATATGTACGTATGTTTGCATGCTATCATTGCCTATTCAGTTTTATGTCATTCTAAAACCCAATTGCTTCAAAGTCACTATAGTTTTGATGTTTGTACACATATTTTTCTTTGAAAATTTCCTTCTTGACCATGAAGGGTTCATCCACTGAAATAGTTTACCTGAGCTAATGGGAACTCATCAACTCCAGCTGATCGGGAAGGAACAAGCATAGGACCAAAATAGTCCCTCTGAATGTGGTTGACAGTTGTATGGCTGGAGAATACTGGGGGGTGGGGGCACTGGCATTTATCACTGGGATTTATCTCTACTGCATTTACTGGCTTTGGGGGATCCTATTCTCTTTGGATATATACCTTGCTCAGCCTAGATATAGTAGGGAGGGTCATGGACTTTCTACAAAGCAATGTGCCTTTACTCTCTCTTAGGATTAGAGGGGGGGTGGGTGGGAGGGTGTGTTGAGGGAATGGGAGGAGGGGAAGGAGTGAGAATTTAAACTGGTATTTTTCTTTAAAAAATCTAATAAAAAAAGAAAATTTCCTTCTTAAGACTCTTTTAGTTCAAGAAGGCTATAGATCACACTATATTTTTATTTTATGTCCATCTACCTTTTTTGAGAAAGTGTAGCTTAAGCTAAACTTACTGTTTTTAAGATTCATTTTTATTTTATGTGTAGGGATGTTTTGCCTGCATGTATGAATATGCACTGCTTGCATACCTGATGCTTGCAGAGGCCGGGACAGGGCATCGGATCCTCTGGAACTGGAGTTATGGACAGTTGTTAGGTACCATGTATGCATTGGGACCCAAACCCAGGTTCTCTGAAAGAGCAAGTGCTCCTAACCCCTGAGTCATCTCTGCAACTCCCATCAAACCTTCTAATTTTATTTTTTTTAACATCCTGATGTGTTTTCTTTCCTGGTTTATTCTCTGAGTTGCTTTTTTTAATGATAATTTCTCTAATTTCACAGAAGATGGAAATTTAAAGTTTGCTCCCACTCTTCGTTTTGACAGGTTTGATGCTAGCTGTCTTTGATCTTCTTCAAATCATCTAGATGTCTTCTTGAAATGACAGCACAGACTTCTTATTCCAAACAACTCTCAGCATATATCAATGTCTCTAATTAAGATGCGGCATCCCGCACTGGATGACATATGACTTTCCTTATTTGAAAATTAGAGACATGATTTTCTAATTAGAACATAGATCAGAACTCATTATAATGTTTTCAGGAAGTTTATTAAATGACAACAAAAGCCCTGCATTCTGTCATAGGCTCTTCCTTTAAAACAATAAAATAAAATCAACCGCAAGAGAAGAAATCTAAATATCATATCACAAGATAGTCTATACTTCCGCCAGGAAAGGGAAGACTCTTGAGAGTAGGTAAAATTTCTTCACACCCCAGGTGGAGTTTGAAGCTTTTTTCTAGCTGTTTTTTTTTTTTCTTTCAGGAAGCTTGTCAAGCTTCTGTGCTATTGGCCTGTGGTCAGGGACTTCCCCCACCGTGCCTCCCATCTCTTGACAATGAACAGAAATTTGGCCTCTTAGGTTTTCTTTGTAGTCACCTGATAGGATTTCCCAGGACAGAGGTGTCAAGCCAGCTTTGATCTGACTTCCCATCTCCTTCCTGTGGGTCACCAGAGAAGAAAGAACTTGCTCTTCTTCCCCCTTCAGACACTCACGTCACTCAGCTCCCTGGTGCCACTTCATGCTTCCCACTGGCTCACAAAAGCTCCGGCTTGAGCAGGAAGCAGAGGCCTTTGTGGACCAGACGCTCTGTCACAGACTCCAGAGGCTTCTTTCCCTTCCTCTTGCTTGAATAGATGTCAGCCACCTGCAGAGTTCCTGGACTTGGAGTTTCTTTGCTATTTCTGTATCTTCCTTCTCCTAGGAGAACCATGCAACCTCTAAAAATACGGCATACAGGAAAGAAACCAAGTGGACGCAAACCTCAAAACAAATTCAACTTAATAAATAAAAATTATAAAAGAATAAAGTCCAAGGTATGCTTATACACTTGTCTCCCTCTGGATGATAATGTCCTAGAGAGTATGCACAGGGCCTTAGACTTCATTCTACACCAAAATGCCAGTCTGGCTCTGTACATAGAATACCTAGTGACTCTGGATTAAGTCCCAGGCCTGGGCAAGTGCCATGGTTCACCTTCATGGTCAGTTTGACCCGGTTTAAAATTGCCTCGGAGATATGCCTCTAGGAGTGTACACGATGGTGCCTTCAGAGACCCTTAGCTGTGGGGGAGGTTCCACCCTGAATACAGGCCATACCACCCCATGCACTAGGAGGCCAGACTGAACAAAAAGGGGAAGCAGGCAGAAGCTAGCTGAGCCCCAAAATTTTTCTCTCTACACTGTCTTAGTTCAGATGCCACGTCACACCCGAACCTGCCAGACCTTCCATTCCATCAGGTGTGTTCCTTCAAACCCTGAGCCAAGGAAATCCTTCCGTCTTTGTGTTGATACTGCAAAACATTTGCAACAGCAATGAGTAGAGTAGCTAATTCCCACACAATGAGGTTAGAGCTCCAAGCTCAAAGACCACAGTTTAAAGCTGTAATCCAGTGCCAAACAACCCAGAAAACAAGGTTCTACTTAACACTGATTTTAACCCAGCAGAAAGATTTAGCCAGAGAAAAGTAAATAGCTAGAGTCCATTAGATGCAGTGGGTTACTGCAGCATCAGCAATTACTGCAGCATCAGCAACCCACTATAATCTTGTGGTACTGTCTTGGTTATTCCTGAATATTCTCTTCAGTTTCCATTATATCCTCTATGTTCCACAGTTGGTATTAGTTCCCTGACACAGTCACCTGTTGGGATGGAAACTTCAACAATGCTGTTTCCAAGAGACGGGTTTATTGGAAAGACAGAGTCATCATGAGTAATAGACAAAGGACCTCAGAAAAAGCTGGAAATGCACACAAAGTGTTGGCAGGGGTTGTGTTCCTGCCTCTCCCGTGTACTTGTATTGGTGAGAGATCAATCTCTCCTACCACTGGGTGGCATTCCTTGGGAGAAAGTGGAACATCAAGACATCTTTCCATGACTCCATGCTTTGTCTACTTCCAAGAATAGACTTTCCTTCTCATTGGCAGTTTGAAACATAACAAGTGCTGATTGAGATCCATCCATGTCATATGTACTCATGGAAATGTAAATCAAGACAACAGCAAGGGTCTACCACTCACCTCTTGGAGTGACAGACTCCAGAACACAGCACTGGGAACTGACCAGGAGACAGAGCTGTCAAGCATGGTGCCAACTCATTAGAAGACAGGTTGGTGGTCTCCGACGAAACTACATACACTTGGACCATATAATCCAGCAGTTGCCCCTCCCAGATTCCCTCAGATGTGTCGAGAGCTTATGTACACACACACACACACACACACACACACACACACACACGCGCGCGCACATGCACACACTATACCACAGACTTGCACATGTATTTAAAACAGGGTTTTCAACACATAGAAGCAACAAAAAATTGATTGAGTGTTTAAAGTATAAACACATATTTCCAAACCACAGTCATTTTCGACATTAATATGTAAATGCAACATATTATCTCAGCTTTGAGGGTTTGTCATATAATGTTTTGCATAATGTGCAAATATTCTCCCTCTGAGATATATCCTAAGTCCAAGGTCTCTATTTATAAAGATAGGAATGTATCTTATTATTTAAAATATATTTTGCAGGGCTGGAGAGATGGTGCAGCCGTTAATAGTACAGACTGCTTCTTCCAGGGGATCAAGCTTCCCAGCACCCACATGCTGTATCACGAACATCTGTAACTCCAGTTTCTTGGGATATGACATCGTTTCTGGCCTCTACAGGCACCAAATATATATGGTGCACAGACATACAAGCAGACAAAACACCTATACACATAAAGTCAAAATTGATTTAAAATATGTTGCTTTTAGAGACTTAATTTATAATTGGTGCTTAATGATGGTACATATTTATGGAGTACAGAATATTTTAATATATGCATAAAATGTGTGACAATCAGATAGGGATTAATTTTGCATGCATATACATGCATACATAATCCCAAACACTTATCATTTCCTTGAGTTGGAAGCATTCCAAATCCTCTCTATTACCTTTGCTAAATCAAAATTTTATGAAAATATTACCTTAATAATAGTATCATTATCCATTAAATGCATATGCAAAACTGAATTGTTCATTTTAAAATTGTGTGAGCCAATATATAAAAATTAAACCATTATCAAAACCACACGAAAAGTAGGATAATTGTTATCCCTCGATGTGCTAAAAGGTTTAAATTGCCTTTATTCATTCATGAGCAAGTAACAATGCCCAAAGTCAAAGTTTGAGTATGACTCCTGCAAGTAAGTTTACTCTACTACACATCTGTCAAATACATATGTACTTATTTCTATTTAGCATTCCATCTAACTCTCGTATTTTATACTCCAGTTTTATTCATTTTTCATAGCATACTGATCATCTTTTATCTGATCAGCACTAATGTAAAGATTAATTTTTAACTCTTTTAATATTATATCACCACTCATCTTTGAATGGGAGTCATTGCTCACACTCCAGGCTCAGTTTTGCTGCTTCCAGATATTGGTAGTTCCTAAATCACCATCTCCAGGAACAGTCTCCCTCCAGAAACTCTGGTCCCACACTTCTCCTATGAGCATAAAGAACAAAATCATGTCATTTGTGAGGTAATGGATAAAGTAGAGATCATCAATCATGTTAAGTAAAACAAGTCATAATGAGATCAACAAATATCACCTTTTCTTCTATATGTGGAGATATATATATATTTATATATATCTATTCTATCTATCTATGTAGGTCTCTATGTATCTATGATCTATTATCTACATTTATCTATCGTGCGTGCATAAATTTTCATTGTGTCCACATCCTGGATTTTCTTTATCCCTTCATCTGTTGACAGATATCTGAGTTGACTCATCTGTGCACATATCTTGGTAGTATACCGCCTCTGGTTCCTCTGGGTATATTCCCAGGAATGGTATTGCTGAACTATATGACAGTTCTACCTTTAGTTATTTGAGGAGCTCCATACCAACATTCATTCTGGACCAATTTATATTCCTACCCAGTGTTCGTGGGTTTTCTTCCTCGTGGCACAGTCAAACCAGAAACTACATTTCCCAAAACCCTCTTCTTTGTGCATCTCCTAAGAGTTGACTCTTCAAGACATTTACAGGAGACTGAGAAAGAAGTGAGGAGATGGTATGCTTCCCTAGAAACAGACACGTGAACAGCAGTGAGAAGGAGAGTGGCTTCCTGAGGAGTGCCTGCCGTCACCCTTCCTATCAGCCCCCCATATGGTCGTGAGAGTCACCTCGACTTTTCAGAGTCACGAAGAACAGTGTTGTAGTTGGCACTGCAAGGGACAGCTTGCCTGACCACGTCTGCCATCTGGTTTGCTTCACTGAAATTTTGCACACACGGTGGAGCTTGAGCGGTTATTCTGCATTTAAGAGCACCAGCTGCTCTTCCAAAAGATCCGGGTTCAATTCCCAGCACTCATTCACAGCTGTCTCTAACCCCTGTTTCAGGCACCCAATGCCCTTTTCTTGCCTCAAGGATGCTAAAGCATGTGATCCGCAGACATACGTGTAGGTAAAACACTCATACAAATAAAATAATATAAAAATAATTCTTTAAATATGTTACTCATTTAATCCCAGCATTTGGGAGGCAGAGGCAGATGGATTCAAGGCCAGCCTGGTCTACAAAGTGAGTTCCAGGACAACCAGAGCTGTTCCACACAGAAACCCTGTCTCAAAAAAAAAAATTTTTAAAAAAATGGTGAACACACAAAATACCTTCTGTTTTCCCAGTCACATCCTAATGTGTCACCAGAGGAAGCCTGCTGAGCAAAGTCAGGGTCAAGGCAGATTTCACAGTAGCTGTCCCAGGGTCTCCTCAGACATGAGCCTCTACTCCAGACTTCCTCTGTGTCCTCTTTCCTGGTGGCTTCAGCCGTCCCCAGTCCTCCGAGAGAAAGCTGGGTTGGCTCACTCTCTTAGATCTGTCCATTTTTGCTCCTGATCTAATACTTTTAACCCCTACTCATCTGTGGGAATAGGCTTGTTGGTCTTTCTTAAACACTGGCTGCTCCCTCAGCATCGCCCTGTCTCTACTGTGACCCTCTCAACTCCATTGTCAGAAAGTCTTTCCCCAAAGGTAAGATGGTTACAGTGTGCCCCTCCTCCAATGACAGCTATCTCCTACTGTGTAGGCGTAAGTTGCAAACAATGCCACACCAATTTGGAATTATGATTAATAGGGTGATATTTATTTAAAGGGGAAAAAACTTACAGATAACCGTTCCAAACAACAGCCCTCTGCGCAATCAGGAAGGAGTCTAGTTGCCGGAAAATGGAGCTGGAAGCGAAGAGAGAGAGGAGAGGGAAGTGGCCGCTTTTTTAAAGGGAGAGAGACCATGCCCCAATGGGCTGGTATCTCAGTGCCTATAAGCTGGAGGAGAGAAAGGACCTCCAGCAACACCACTGCAGAATCTGGATATGAAGAGAAAGACAATCCCGGGCTGCTGCCTGCCTCCTCGCCATGTTCTCTGACTCACCTGGAACTGCAACACCAGGAAGTGGACTCCAGTACCCAGCCAGGGCTGAGCCTTCCATCACAGCGGCCTCACCCTTCCTAAGGCTATGGCACCTCAGGCTGTGGAGAGCCCAACCATAAAATTATTTTCGGTGCTTCTTCATAACTGGAATATCGCTACTGTCATATATCATAATGTAAATATCTGATTGCAAGATATCCGATAGGCGACCCCTGTGAAAGGGTTATTTGACTCCCAGAGAGGTCGTGACCCACAGGGTGAGAATCTCTGTTCTGTCACCTTGTGACTGCTACTCTTTAGGGCTCAGTTTTGACAGCTCCTGTTTCGAGAAGATTTGCTGATTCCCTAAAACAGTTCTTGGCCACTGTGGCTACACAGCACAGTTTCTAAAACTCCATCATAGCCCTTGGCCTGTGATCTGATCATTTTGTTTCTATGTCTATCTTAGCCACCAACCTAGAAGATATTTTGGCCCCAGAAATATTATTTTATTCTCCTTTGTATCTCTAAATCTATCATGGTTATTGATGTGTAATGGATGCTAAATATAATGTGTTATCCATGATTTATGCCTGAACATGAGGATTTTAGGAGAGAGAAGAAGCAAAGTGGGCAACACACATGCACAGAGCCAGGGGAGGGAGCACCACTGGGGGCCATTGGTTTGACCTGTGACCCTTCCTCCCCTTTGGGAGTCTATAAGCACTCAGCCTAGACTCTGGCTTCACCGCACACTCCTCAGTGTTCTCGGCTGGACTAGCCACTTCTGAGACATCCTAATTCTGGACAACTCCCCATCTGGACTTTTCCCCACCGGGGGAAGCGGTAATGAAGTGGCCAATAAGGACATCGCAAATGTATTATCCGGGCATTTTGGCAAGAAGACACGACACAGGTGACCAAATTAACAATCTGGCTCAGCTGAACGAACACTCCCACCTCATCATCCCTACTCCAGAAACGACTTGCAAAAGATCTCCATTTTCTAGAAGTCACACTAGAGGCAATGGTTGTTTTAAAAGGCTACCTCAATACTATATTGTTCACAGAAAATGCATTTTAAACATGACCTTTGTGTTTTTTAGTTCAGTTTGGAGTGTGGCATCCATTTAATAACAGTTTAGCGTTATATAGCAAATAATTGGGTTTTTTTTCTGATATAGTAACTTCCTTTCTTCGCTTTCAGTTACCCACAATTAACTGTAGTCTAATACTTAACAGGAAATAAATTAAAACCTTGAAGTTTTAAATTGTGTGCCATCCGGAGTAGCATGGTAAGCTATCAGACCGTTCTCCTCCACCCCGAGGGATATGAATCATCCTTTTGTCTAGCACATTGGCACCGTGAGTGTCGCTTGTTACTCATCAGTAGCCATCTGAGGCATCAGCCTCACTGTGCCTACCTTCAATGAATCCTTAGTTAATCGGCCCTGCTCCCAACGCACAAAACTGGCGCTGCTAGCGATTTTGATTTGCCAAAGGAAAGCCCATGAAGTGCTACCCTTCATAAAAGATGAAAGAGCAGAAAGACATTTTGATACACAGTCCACCTTCACATAGACAGAATAAATCTTCCTTCTGTTAAAGTTGATTTTCTTAGCTATTTTGCCATAGCAACAGGCAGCTGAATAGCATGTGCGTATGGCTGGTTTGGCTGCCCGTCGGGTTTCTATACAGTGGCTAGGACATCAGTTCCCTAACAAGAAAGTATAACAAGCCAGGAAAATGAGTTGGTGACTGTTTCAGTTCTCTTATCAAATGTATCCTGCGACAACTACATGAAGTGTGTACTGTACTTTACAGTTTCGTTAATGAGCACTGAGAGTTACACAGAGAAAATGTTAGAAATAAGAAGAAAAAGGAAGAATGATAAGGAGTTTCTTTGTGTTTGCAGTGTTTCAAAGAGAAAGGCTGCCTATGCCTGGAGTGGATCTCAGAGCAATGGAAAGTGGGTTGGCTGGTTACGCAGAACTCTGAGGAAATACTCTTAGAGGCAGCAGGGGTGGGCAGACGTGGGACTGAAACGGTTGAGCATCAAGATCAGCGAGGTGAGAGCTCAGGAGGATCCTGGACAGCTAACTATGAGATTGGTATTACCTTCCTTAGAATATAATTAGCATGGGTGTTTCTGGTCTTAGTCATTCTGACTGGGGTAAGATGGAATCTCAGAGTCATTTTGATTTGCATTTCCCTGATGGCAAAGGAGGCTGAGCAATTCCTTAAGTGTCTTTCAGACATTTGAGATTCTTCTGTTGAGAATTCTCTGTTTACCCACCCCCCATTTTAATTGGATTATTTGGTATTCTGATGTCTAGTTTCTTGAGTTCTTTATATATTTTGGAGATCAGTCCTCTTTCCAATGAAGGGTTGGTGAAAATCTTTTCCCATTCAGTATGCTGCCATTTTGTCTTATTGACTGTGTCCTTTACCTTACAGAAGCTTCTCAGTTTCAGAAGGTCCATTTATTTATTGTTACTTTCAGTGTCTGTATTACTGATGTTTTAGTTAGGAAGTGGTCTCCTGTGCCCTTACATTCAAGGCTACTTCCCACTTTCTCTTCTATGAGGTTCAGTGGGGCTGGATTTATGTTGAGGACTTTGATCCATTTAGACTTGGCCTTCCCCTGGAATCAGATTGATGACTACCTTAATTGCCTTCATAGAAACTTCATCTAGAAACTGATGCAAAGATCCACAGCTAGCACTGGGCTGAGCTCCCAGAGTCCAGTGTAAGAGAGAGAGAGGAGTGATAATATGAGCAAAGGGGTCAAGACCATGAGAGGGATACCACAGAAACAGCTGACCTGAGCTAGTGGGAGTTCACTGACTCTGGACTGACAGATGGAAAACCTACGTGCCCAAACTAGGCCCTCTGAACGCGGGTGACAGTTACATGGCTGGGCAGTCTGTGGGACAAGGATTTATCCCTAATACTTGAACTGGCTTTTTGGAGCCCATTCTCTTTGAAGGGATGCCTTGCTCAGCCTAGATGTAGGGGAGGGGGGCTTGGTTCTGCCTCTAAGTGATGTGTCAGATTTTGTTGCCTCCCCATGGAAAGCCTTACCCTCTCTAAGAAGTGGATGAGGGGTATGAGCTGGGTAGAATGTGGTGGAAGTGGGAGAAGGGAAAGGAGAGGGACCTGAGATTGCTATGTAAAATGATAAAAGATTGCTTTAAAAAAGAAAGGAAGGGGCTGGAGAGATGGCTTAGAGGTTAAGAGCATTGCCTGCTATTCCAAAGGTCCTGAGTTCAATTCCCAGCAACCACATGGTGGCTCACAACCATCTGTAATGAGGTCTGGTGCCCTCTTCTGGCCTGCAGGCATATACACAGACAGAATATTGTATACATAATACATAAATAAATAAATAAATATTAAAAAAAAAGAAAGGAAGGACGGAAGGAAGGATATAGTTAGCCTGTGAAGGATCTCACAAGGCCACTCTTTAACAACCCCAGCAGAGGCAGTGGCTATAGAGGACACCTGTATTGAACAGCCACTAGTTCAGACTTAAAAGATCTTTGTCTAAGTTGCAGAAGCTTTAAGAAAAGCCTTTTTTAAAAAAATGCTTGATTCTCTTTTTCTGAAACTGAGTGGATATCTGAGTTAAATATAACAACCACAAAATTGCATACTTCTTCCTGGCGTTGGGCTAATTGAAAAGGAACACAAGGATGGAACACAGAAAAAAAATGAAAATATCATCCTATACAGATAACGTTGTTAGTGTAAAAGCCAGAGGATCAGGAAATTTGCTATGAGGTTTTATCTCCTAGAAGATCAGAAACTATACCTGCATGGCCTCACCAACATGATCACCCAAGTATGAACTGAACACTGATGACACCAGCAAACACACCAAACTGGACATGGGAGGCTCTGCCCTAACACAGAACTACAGCCAGTAGAGCAAAGCCGGGAGCAGGAGCAGTGTCTTCCTCAGTCACAAGCACACCAACTGGTTGTGCATTGCCAAATAGTCAGCCCTGAAAACATACATGCAGTATGTGGACTCAACATGTTATATTTAAGAATATATGCATGTATATATATATATATATACATGCATATATTCAACAACAACAATTAATGAAAAATAGGCCATGAATTTGAATGAGAGTGGAGAGGGGTATATGGAAGAGTTTGGAGGGAGGAAAGGGAAAGGAAAAGTGTTTAATTAAATTACAATCTTAAAAATAACAGAGCAAAAGTGCTGACATTAGTGACTATGGCAGTGCAAGTGTGTGGACGAGCAGGAAGAGAGAACCTCAGAGTTACGTTTCTACTCAACCCAAGACAGACAAGCTCTGCAAGCCCCGGGAAGGAAGAGAGTCCACACTCCCCATGGGCAATCCACGGGGGAAAGGGAGAAAGAATAAGGTGCTGGATAGACAAGTTCCAGTTGTCTTCTGAGCAGCTGGCAGGTGAGTCCCACAAGATGTACAGAAGATGCCCTGAAGACGTACAGAAGAAAAGTTATATGTGCCCCAGGAGTAGGGGGGAGGGGCAGAAGAATCACGGTAAGATCTGCTCTGCGAGTTTGTGGAGCATGAAGCCACCCCCAAGGAGTTGGTATGTACTACCTAGAGTGCTGTCTCCCTACGTGAGTTCCACTTAACATCTGTTTCTCTCTTTTCTTTTTCCTTTTGATTTTGTTTTCTTTAATTTATATTCTAATAATGGATTCTGTATCAGGAATTAGTATAAGACAAGTATTAAGATTCCAGACCTTAGAACCAAAGCACGCTGGTTCAGGATTCTCCTGGCCTACATCTTAGATCATGCGCAATGTGACTTCACTTCGTGGGCCCTTTCTTTTCTCAGTTTGAAAGCAGAGGAGATACCAGCTGTCTGCCCTGAGCTATTGTGAAGAATAAAGCTATTGATCATGTTCATAAAACAATTAGATGCCTACCAGTCTTACAATGACCTCGGACGTTATTGATGATAGCGATGGTGATAGGAGTGGTGACAGTGATTGTCATTGTCACTGGTACCTGACAGAACTCGACGGTTTGCACTCTGTGTTTAAAATGCTTGCTTGTAATTTAAATCATCATCAAGTACAGAGCGCAAGCTCAGCAGCAGAGAACTTAATTTAATCATAAGTGAAGTTTTGCTTGATCGATACAGTCGGGTAAGGCAAGGCAGAACCATGAAATTCTGGCTAGAAATTGGGGAAAATAAAAGTATAAGTAGAGTTAGAGATGATGAAAAGATAATATCAGTGGATTGTCAATTTCATGGGTGTTGAATGACTGCTAGGGTGAGTTCTCTAGGGAGCAAGTGGAGAACTGTAGAGTCATGAATTTGAAATACTTCCAGGACGAGAAGAGCCCTTGCTAGACAGCACATTCTAGGATCTTCCTGGAGAAGAACTGGCTTTTTTTTTTAAAAACTAGCTTTAAAAAAAAAAGGTATAGGACAAGACAGGGATGGAGAGGAGATTGCGGGAGTGGGAGACTAGCATGTTTGGAGAGGAGATTACGAGACTGGGAGACTAGCATGTTTGGAGAGGAGATTACGAGACTGGGAGACTAGCATGTTTGGAGAGGAGATTGCGGGACTGGGAGACTAGCATGTTTGAAGCCCTCATGGTACGTATAGTGACAACTTGGAAAGAATGAGAGCAAGCCAGTAAACTCTTCCTAGAAAAAGGAGCACCTACAGCATCCACAGCTAAGAACCACAGTGGACTAGTGCGGGATGCAGTATGATACTATGATCTTAAAAACTTAGAAACTAAGGACTTTTAGGAAGAAGCTACAGGAATGTCCTGTACCCTGATTAAATCAAGAGCATTTAAACTTCCTCCATCTGCATACCCAGATGTACAAGAGAGACAGAAAAAGAAGACAGTCATGCAAAAGAGAGCTACAGGGATTCAGCATAACAGGAGATGGGCGGGTCACTCAGAGAAATGGGATGCAGTTGAGGGGAAATGTTAAAGCAGTAAGTGGCTGCAGTGACAAAGGGTATGGTGGGTAAAGGTGGAAAGGTTCAGAAGTGGGAAACAGATGTAAGATGCAGCCAGAGAAGAGGACACTCAGAGTCAACATGGAAATGAAAGCCCGGGACTGAATGGTCCCTTGAACTTCATGGGACATTTGTGTTAAAACAGGAAGAAAGAACGTCATAGAATTACGCGAGTGGCCTATAGTGGTCGGCAATTGAGTGTGGGAGTTCCTGACAGAGCATAGGATTAGGACGCCTTTCTTCACCCCCACCAGAATCTACCGGGGTGAAGGGATGGTGCTCACGTCTCCCAGAATGATGGAAACTCTGAGCTGCTTCTGATCCACCTGGGAAAGAATATGTCTCCATCTCCATGGGTGCCAGACGATGGAGCCATTGATTCTTAAAAATGTCAAACCACAGAGAAGGAAGAAGTAAGTGTGACCCCCTCACAGGCCCTCAATCTTGGAGCCAGAGAAAGCCATTAGAGCTGTGGGAGGGTCAGGAGCCTCTCAGTCAATGTGCTCACCTCAGGGAGAAGGACCACACACTTTAGAGAAACGAGAGGACCCAGTGTGAGCAGTAACCTATGCATAACATACCTTAGAACGTGGAACAATTAAAGGGCACTGTTATTCAGAAAACTACTACTGAATAATAGGTAAAACCTGATTTCAAATATGATTCACTGTCTGCATAACACTTCTCCTGGCATGTTATTGTTGGGAGGCACTCATAAATCCACGTGATAGAATAGCACAAATGTATTGTTCTTCAAATTCTGGACTACCGTAACAACTGCGGGCTCTGAATAAAATTTCCTGCTACATGACCAATTTAAAATCATTAGCTTTAGAACTTATTTAAATGCTCTCAGAGAAGATCTTTTGAAAAGCAGCTCATACATTTAAAACACACTTGAAACATATTCCTAAATTCTTTTGAGTGATTCTTAAAGAAAACAGTTATCCCAAGATTTAAGTTTTTTAGTAATTTTATCTGTACGCATATGTATATGTGTGTGTGTTGGTGTGTTGGTGTGTATGTGAGAGTGCACATGCATGTGTGTGCGCAAAGTGCACAGAGGCCAGATGTTGGCACTGGCTGTCTTGCTCAATCTCTCTCCACTTCATTTTCCTTTGGTAGAGTCTCTCGTTATAACTAGAGTTCACCACTGTAGCTAGACTGACCAACAAATTCAAGACATTCACTCTCTCCACCTCTCCATTTATGGGATCCCAGCAGATGCCTTCACACCTAGCCTTTTCTTGTTTTAATTTGTTTATACTGATATCGGAAATCAACTTAGGTCAGCATGCTTATAGGACAAGCCTTTGATGGACTGAGCCATCTCCCCAGATCACAGTTATCCCAGAATTTTTAGAAAGTAGACTTTCTTGGTGGGGAAACAAATGAAGAAAACTCAAACGATTTTAAAATATAATTTCTTTAATTGATGTTTGTGAAAATTGATTAGACTTTTAAGGATTTGTCTAACTATTTTGATATTATAACTATAAAATACAAGCTGTGGAAATTCTACATTGCCTCTTTAAGACCCCAAATTATCTCCACTTTAACTTAGAATAATATTTTCAAGAATTTATAGAAAATGCAAGTTGCTTTCATATCTTGGACCTTTTTTCAGGCTTTTATGGTTTATATGTATGTGTATACACCTTATCATTTTAAGACCCATTTTAAAGTGAGATAAGCAATTGGATTATCTAACTTTTGCCACAGCAAAAGCTGAGTTCATGGTTCTCCTCTTTCCAAGAACTGGCCCCCGTGCAACAGCAAGGTGCCATTAACTATCATTTCCACTGAGAGCCGAGGCTGTGGTTTTTACACTCTGCACTTTTTTCCTTAGGAGACCTTAGAGAACAAAAATGTCACTCATTTAGTAAGTGAGTAATCCACCGACCCTGTGGTGCGGCCTCGAGAGGCTTTCTTCCTCAGTAGGAAAGAGTCTTGGGCCATTCCCGGGATGATGCATACCAACAGAAAAAAAAAGCGAATACTGTTGGCTTTTCTATTTTGTCTAGGAAATAGAACTCAGTTCTTCATTTGTGGTTAAAGACAAGTTACTGTGGTGACACACACCCATTCTTCATCCGACGAGTAAGCAGGAAACGGCAGCCTGAGGTGTAGCATTAATGAAGTTTTACACTCACTTTGTTGCCAAAAATGCAAAAGCTTAACCTAAAATAAAGTTCACAAGTTTGTGAAGTTTTCTTCTTCAAAACAATGTGTCTTACATTTAAAATGTTTCTTTAAGCATTTTTCTTTTTGGAAAAAGAAGAATCGAGGTTGGAGAGATGATTTATTGCCTTCTCTTGTTAAAGCCCTTGCTGGCCAACCATGAGGGCCTGAATTGAAATTCCCAGAATCCACATAAAACCCAGGCATGGCCGCATGCGTCTGTAACACCAGCACACCTACAGCCAGACGGAAGCAAGAAACAAGAGAATCCCCGAGGAGCTCACAGGACCTATTAGGCAGGAGTGGAGACTGACAAAGGGGGCTCCTGTCTCAAAGGTGAAAGGTACGGACCAGCACTTAAGGTTTTCCTCTGACACACATGGAAGACATGTGCACACACGTGGAAAGAAATATACACCCACGGAAAGACGTGTGCACACATGGAAAGACATCATGGAAAGACAAGTACACCGCACATGGAAAGACAAGTATACACACATAGAAAAACATATACACACATGGAAAGAAATATACACACACCGAAAGACATGAACATACATGGAAAGATGTACAGCACACATGGAAAAACATGTGCACACACAGAAAGACATGTACACCACACACACACACACACATTAATTAATTAATTTTTTTTTAAAAATCCAATAATTGATTTGGGTTTGTTTTGAGATTTGCATACTGATTCTTTTATTTTCCCACTAATTTGAGAAAAGAGAATGTGAAAATTAATCTGTTTGTTTTCAGAACCAAACTTAGTTCCAGGGTCACAAGTAGAAAAAGCCCAGGGAAAGAAATTTGTGGCAGGGTTTAAGTCAGAAGTTCACAAGGACCTGGCTGCTACAGTCTAGGGAGCTCAAAGGATGGGAACACTTAGGTCTTTCCAGAACAGACCTGTCATGCCTGCACCTGCATTACTCTCGGTACAGTACGCGTGCCACTGTACCGTATGCCTGAGCTGGGCACGGGCCTGGAGACTGAAAGAACACACAGGAGACCTGGGTCATTCGAAAGGGAATGCCATTCATTTAAGCTTAGGAAAAGCCTTAAATACTTAGCTGCTGCACAAGGAAGTCCCCCCAGGCAGGTGGGAAATTGCCACACCCAAGATGGACTAAACAATGCCCTATAGCTAATCACCAGGCAGGGCAGAGGGAGACAGAAACAAACAGGAAACACTGGCTCAAAAGGTCCTCAAAATGAACCCCCGGAGCAGGAGTAGACCCATGGGCCCTACACAGACCCTTCCTCCATGCCCGCCACTCTTCCCTATGAAGGCATTGCCGTTTAGCGCATGCACCAGTACAGGGCTTTTCAGTTACACACCTCAACTCAGGGAAGAGAGGATACACATTTAGTCAGTGGGCATGGACAGTCCTCTACACTTGAGGGGTCATTCTGTACCACTTCCTAAACAGAAATACCCTTTCCTACCCAACCTCCCCCTCCAATGGCCAGAGTGATCACCGTTTGCCACTCCTGATAGAATGGTTTGATCTGGCTGACAGCACCCGTAACTCTTTATGCATTTAACATCAAGAACCAAAAACTACAGGGCAACCTGTGCCTCCTGAAGCAGCACAGCAGAGAAAGACTTCTTGCCCAACTTGAGACTAAATATGATAATATCTACCCATCTAATTATCAGTTTATGAGAAATTCGGGAGTTGGGTTGGAGTCAACATTCATTATGAGGAAAACAGCAGCAAAACTACAGGGTGGAGGAGCTGGTTCCTTCAACAACTAAAGGAGAGAGAAGAGGTATAGGTCTGGAATTTCTCTTCAACAAGATCAAACACACACAAAAATAAATGATAGCATTTTCAATGTTATGATATTAAATAACTGTTTGTTTTTATGTGTATTGCTGTTCCGAGTGCTAGCAATTGGTCTAATTCTTATGTGGCAAGCATTTTACCAATAGCCATCTCTCTCACCCACTTTGGATTTCCTTGAAACAACGTTTCTTTCTACCTGTTAAAATAGTATACCTATGACCATTAACAAGCAAACAGAAAGACGGGGGACCTCATGCCTATTTTGTAAAGCAGCAGCTGAAGAGACTTCAGGTCACCATGGCCGATAGGAAACTCAAGGAAGAAATTGAGACCGAGATCGATGGTAGTATCAATTTGAAGTTAGCAGACGAGATGGTTCTGTGGTACAGTTTAAGACTAAGAGGCATAAACCATTAACAAACGGATGAGCGCCTATTGCAAACAGCAGGATTTGTCAGTGAGGCAGAGGAGAATCCAATTTGACAAGCAACAGTCAGTGACACAGACACACCTACCCAGTTGGAAATGGGGGACCAAGACACGATTGACATGTCCAGCAGCAGACACAAGGTGTCTGCTTTACCCCGGGGTATTGTGGCAGACCAAGAATACATTTTCAACTAGAGAGCCACATTTGGTCCCACCACATCCTGCTACTACAATATGCTTCTCTGGTTCTCTCACCTCCACTTTCCATTCTGCTATTGGACACAAAGTGGATGATTTGTGAACACACACATCGTGTATTTAGTGTTTAACTCACTGGCTAATGTTCCGGTTGGGCTGGCATCAGGGGGAGATGTTCTGTGGGGAAGTGCTAGTCCTATGAAAATGTCCCCTTTTTCCGTTAGAGGCATGTTTATTTAACTCTTTTTATTTTTGCTTTATTTATTTCTATTTTTGATACAAGGTCTGTCTACATAAACCGGGCTGTTCTGGTACTCGGTGTGTAGACCAGGCTGGCCTTCCACTCACGGAGCCCACCTGCTCATTCAACTTACCTATTTATACTCCAGTAAGTTGTTTCTCTCTCCTTTGTTTTAGATAAAAGATCCCAACAACAGAAACACCTTGTACACCTTGTTTAGTTGGAGAATTTTAATGTCTTTTATTTGTCATTATCAAACCAAGGACAATTTTATATCTTTTTTATATATAGCTGTTACATGTAGGGCAGCCTATCTTCAAGAAGACGTAAATTACTCTTGTTTAAAATGATCCTAGGACCTGGGCAGTGGTGCTGTCACTTGGAAATCCCAGCACTTGGGAAGCAGAGGCAGGTGGATCTCTGTGAGTTCAAGGCCAGCCTGGTCCACAGAGTGAGTTCCAGAACAGCCAAGGCTACGCAGAGAATTCCTGTCTCAAAAAAAAAAAAAAAAAAAAAAGATGCTAGGTAGTTCCCTGTAGTGCCTGCACTGCGGGACAGTACGTGAGCTGGGAACCATGCTGAAGATTTAAAAACATACAAACACAGACAGAGATACGGGATCATGGGTCATCCTTGAAACAAGAATGCCAACTTTATTGCGCTCCAGGGAAGCTTTTATAGGGATCCTTAACTGATAGCCACGCCCCAGCTCTTGGGATTTTCAGGTGTAAAATCCACCAGAACCCACTCCCCTGCCAACAGGAACTCATGAGGGTCTCGTGCTCAGAGCAGATGCAGGCACAGGAAAACAAGCTGTTTACTCCATTCACTCCAGCAGGCAAAGAAAGTCAGGGGGCCAGGGTCTGCAGCCCCAACAGTTCCCTTCATGTCAAGCGTCTTGTTTACACAAACTTGTTTAAAATGTTTTTTTTTCCTTTTTAGAAATCCTATAAACAACAGCTCCCAGAATGAAATGTAAGTCGCCATTTTGCCCCCCCCCCCCCCCCCCACCGCCCCGCGATCTTGTTTCTCGACCATCTCAGCCCATTTTCACAAAACGTTACAGTGCAGCCACACTCTTTTCCTTTTCTGGAACTTTCTGAGGCTATTCCCCCTTCAAGGCCCTGTGGATTCACTGTTTGCAGTTCTGCCAGGCTCCTTACTCTGTAGTTTGTACTGCTGCTTCGGCCTTGATCTTCAGAGTCTCGACTCAAATCCCGCAGAAAATTTCTCCTCCTTTTCCAGTGCAAAGCAACCGCTTGCACAGGCAGCCACCCTCACCCAGTGCCCTGTGGCATTGCCTTCAGAGCTTCCTTGTGAGCACCTGTGTTTGGAAGCAACCTGTTTGGGTCCTGCTTTGAGTGTTCTTTTCTGGTTTCCTGGGAGCGTCAGGCATTCTGAGGGTAAAGTCTCACAGCCGTCTATAGCTCCAGTTCCAGGGGATCTAATACCCTCTTCTGACCTCTTTGCATACATGTGATGCATATACAAACATGAAAGCAAAACATTCACACATATAAAAATCATAAATGATCAAAAGCAGAGTGAATATATTATTCCCTGGAGGATATAAGGCAAGTGATTTCCACGGTGTTCCTTTCAGTTGACCCAGAGACGACTATTTGCTAGTGACACAAATCTCCAGAGTACTGGAGTCATCAGATGGGACCTGAGCAGTGATGGTCTCCTAAGGATAGGACCTAATGACCATCCCCATCATATCAGCAGCTTAGAAGTCTAGGGTGCATGCTCAGCACCCCTCCATCCCTTCAGTCCTTCCTCTTCTAGAGGTGAATGGAATCACGGGTCTCTGAAAGAGTAGCATTCACGGGTTCCTTAAGCCAGGTTTGTGTACTCTCATAGGAGCAAGCAGGAGAAAATGTCGATACATCGACATGGCAGGAATGCCTGTACTTTTCATCCTCACAAACACTATTTAGTGGGATTTTGATGAGAGCAAACCAAACTAAATCTTCTTACCGTTTCATTTCCAGGAAACTGTTATCAGCCCAAAATCTAGATCATTGTTCCTGAACTCTGGATTCCTGACTGGGGAGTATGACGGAGGCATGGTCCTGACAAGCTACAATTCTCTGATTCCTGCTCTGAGAAGCCTTCCGAAGGCCACATACTGATGAACCACGTAGTCAACTTGACAAAGCGCTTCCCTTGTGTGCACAAGGTCCTAAGTCTGAACCTCAGCATCAAATACCTATCAATCATCCCAACCCAAGAAGTTCACACTATCAATCATCCCAACCCAGGAGGAGCACCATCATCTCAACCCTGGAGGAGCACCATCATCCCAACCCAGGAGGAGCACCATCATCCCAACCCTGGAGGAGCACATCTATCAATCATCCCAACCCAGGAGAAGCACACTATCAATCATCCCAACCCAGGAGGAGCACCATCATCCCAACCCAGGAGGAGCACCATCATCTCAACCCTGGAGGAGCACATCTATCAATCATCCCAACCCAGGAGGAGCACCATCATCTCAACCCTGGAGGAGCACGTCTATCAATCATCCCAACCCAGGAGGAACACACTATCAATCATCCCAACCCAGGAGGAACATGTCTATCAATCATCCCAACCCAGGAGGAGCACCATCATCTCAACCCATGAGGAGCACCATCATCTCAACCCAGGAGGAGCACCATCATCTCAACCCAAGAGGTATACACCATCACCCCAACCCAGGAAGTTCACACTATCAATCACCCCAGCCCAAGAGGTAGAGGCAGAAGGATCAGGTCAGTGACACCCTCGGATATTTTGCAAGTTTAAGGCCTACATGAGAACCTATCGAAAGGAAACAAGGAAGAAAAAGGGAGAAGGAGAGAGGAGGGAGGGAAGGGGGGAGGAGACATGCCTTGGTGGTTAAGGGCACTTTCTGTTCTTGCCGTGGATCTGAGTTCTGCTCTCTGCACCTGCAGGTGGCTCACAATTGCCTGTAACTCCAGTACCAGGAGAGTCAATGCCTTCTTCTGAGACCTCTATAGGGTATACATGTGCACAATCACGTTCATTTTCTCTGACACACGCACTCACTCACACATACATAAATAAAAACTAAAATAAATCCTTTTATTAGAAAAAGAGAAATGGAGAAAGGGAGGCAGAGAGAAAGCAATGAAGGAAGGGAAAGGAGAAAGAAGGAGAAAGGAGGAAGGAAAGAAGAGAGAAAAGGCTTCCACCGTGAAGTTCTCAAATAACTGATCTGCTTACTTGAGATAAAAGCAAAGCATAATAAGGGATCAGAGAGTATAAAGTCTTCCAGACTCTAGACGTGTGTGCTTGATAACAATCACCACTGAAACACTTGATAACAATCACACCACTGAAACACCCAACCTCTAGCCTGTTTCTGTATCCATATCAGTCACAATACCCCATTTGCTGTCAAGCTCTGACACTGTGAGGACCTTCCATGTCTGTGTCAAACATCATAAAATGTTCCTGTCCAATATTCCTCAAAAAAACAAATACAACATCACCCCCCCTCTGTTCCCCTTATCACCACCGCTGCCACCACTACTGCTACCGCCACTGCCACTGCCCAGCCTGTTTGGCCTGCTCCTTATCATTTTGTTTTGTGGTGCTGAGGACCAAACCGAGGTTTGCTCAGGCTAGTCAAGTTCTCAACCACCGAGCCACACACTCCCTGCTCGCTAGTCTTCCTCAAGGCTTTTGATCATCTAGTAAATTTTATATTTACTCTTGAAGTTGTTCCCTGTCTTCAGCCTCCCAGCTGGAATGGCATTTCACCTGTGTGACTTCAGAGCTGAGCCCAGCATCAAGCAAAACAAATATGTCCCTGCTGGTTAAGTGATTTTGTGAAATAGGTTCATATTTGTGTGGAAGGAGAAACTTGGAAGGCTGTATTAGGACAAATTGGGGGGGAAAATGAGAAAGAATACCAATAATCTTAGATTTACTGTGAGGGCCTGAGTATAGACAATGTTTACTGACTCTGGGAAATTAATTGGAAAGAAATATTCAGCATGCATAACCACAGCTGAAGATGCTGTAGACTTGGAGGTGGATAGAAGATAAAGAAAATGATAGAAATTGCGGACGTAGAGGGTGTCACAGGTGGACAGGACAGCAGGGGATATGAGCTTGCCTTGTGGGGAGGGTACGTGTCAAACATCAGCAGTCTTGAGAGAAGTACATAGTCACTGGCAGGGTCACTCAGCATCTGATAGCAGGTACCTGATGAAGGACCGTGATGTCATACAGTGTCACAAGGTTATTTTGAGGGTTAACAAAACAGCGTACCCAAAGTGCTCTGTGAGCCAACTCGTCCTATGATTAAGAAACATTTGGATCGTTATCCAGCTGGTAACTGGTCCGATGCACAGCACATTCGACCCTGTGTCTAGTCAGAGAGTCACGGGCAACACGCTGCTGAAGATTAGACAGCGCATCTGAATTTAGAAGCACAGTTGTGAGGACAATGGAAAAGCCAGAAACCATTAACAGTGAAGTGCCGCCAAGAAATAGAAACCACCGGAAATAAGGTCTGAGCCCAGTTTGTCTAAGTTTGGACCCAGACAGATCTTCCTCTGCTACCTCGGAGGTTGCTGAGCAGAGACAGGCCTGCAGCAGCAGAAGCAGGCAACTTCTACGTAGATGAGCCATCATCTCTGGGGACTGGAGAAAGCAGATAGTACTGTGTTCTTCAGAACACTCCTCCACCACCTCCTGGATCCACAGAAGGTCTAATATTTCTCAAAAACAGCTCTTGATATGAAAACTATTCTCTTTATCCCCCAGAGAAGTGATCACTTTTATTCTGAAAACCTCATCTGAACCTTCTCAGTGGGCTGCGAACAATGCAATTGATTCGATTTGCTTGTGTCCCTCCTATGTTCTCAACCACCCTTTAGCTGTTTACAATACTCGGTCAACAATACTCCTGTCTGCACCAAGCTTTTCTTTTGAACCACCAGCCAGCTCCCAAATCATGACACAGAGACGTGTTATTAGTTTTGAATGCTCAGCCTAGCTTAGCTCTTTTCTGGCTAGCTCTTTTAACTTAAATTAACTTGTTTCTCTTTGTCTACCTTTTGCCTTGGGGCTTTTTACTTTCTGTATATCTTACCTTCACTGTTTCTCATGTCTGCTGTCTGGTGCTGCCTGGCTTCTTCTCCTAGGTGTGTCCCTTGTTCTCACCTCTCTTCTTGTTCCTCTCTCTCTTCTTTTCTGGAGCCTATATTTCTCTTCCTGTTTATTCTGTCTGCCTGGCAGCCCCACCTATCCCTCTCCTGCCTCGCTATTGACTGTTCAGCTCTTCATCAGACCAATCGAGTGCCTTTGGCAGGCAAGGTGGAAACAAATCCATCATTATACAAATGCAGCATGAACAAAGTAACACTCCTTTGTACAGTTAAAGTATAAACAGATGGAACACATCTTTGCCTAGTTAAACAACACTCCACAACACCTGCCCTGCTTTCAGGAAGCTTGTGATTTAACTAGAGGCTAAGATGAAGGATTCAAAGGTTCTGTGACATGTGGCATTTGTAAATATTTAACACATACCAAGGCAACCAGAAGAACCTAGGGCACCTCGACTGGAATGGCGTGGAGAGCAAGGCAGCTGGCAACAGGGAGTGGAGAGCCAGAGTCTTAAACCCTGTGAACGAGCTTCTCTGGCCTCATGGTGCTTATGTTTCAATAGAGCCAGAGAAAGGAAAATGAAGAGCAAGAAAAGCAACAGGAACATAGCAAGAGAGATAAGCGGGTGTTTCCACTGGGCGGAGGTAATAGATCCAGGAACATGCAATTCAACAACAGGTCTGATGAAAACATCAGCACGCTGCTCACATTTGAAGCCTTGGAACCAAGCTGGAGCAACAGCACACACAGACGTTAGAAGCCATTCTAAACGAGCCCAATTCCTCTCATCTGTAATGTTCTGATGGCAAGGAACTCACTTGCAAGAGCAAGAAGCAACTTTCGGGTGAGGAGGGGAAAGAATCTTCAGGGAGTGTGGATTCTAGAAGATGTGTGATTAGCATGTTGCCTTCATTCTCACCCAAACCCTGGTAACACAGTGGCTGCCATAGTCCTGGCTCGGGTTTCTCCACTCACTCTTGCCAGCTGCCATGTTCTCCACCCCATTCCAGTTGATGTGCCCTGCGTCCTTCTGGTTGCCGTGGTATGTGTTAAGTATTTACAAATGTCACATGTCACAGAACCTTTGAATCCTTCATCTTAACCTCTAGTTAAATCAAAACTCCCCCCACCAGGGTTCATTTATGATTATATGAAATACACCCTTATTGGGTCTTCTCAGATCGTCTCAAATCCTGCACCCTCATTATTACTGGGGGATCCTAGAGGGGCTCTGTCTGAAATGTACCCTTGATTCACTATCTCTCCTAAGAAATTACCACCTCAATGTTTCTTAAAGAGTTGTGTGTGTTTATCGGCATATCTGTCTATGTACCACATGCATGAAGTACCCACAGAGGTCAGAAGAGGACATCAGACTCCCTGGAAATGGATTTTAAAATGGTCGTTAGCTGGCGTGTGAGTACTAAGCATTGAGATCAGGCCCTCTAGAAGAACAACCAGTGCTCCAACCACTGAGCAAGCCACTCCAGCCCATCACTAGAATTATTTAAACTATCATAATTTGCAGCTACCAGAGGGATCCAAAGTGTTCTTTCTTGCCAGTTCTAAAAAAAATAAAATAAAATAATAAAAATAAAACAAAAACCAGAGAGGGCATCTTATTTATCATCTCATTATGCAAGCATTAGTGACATAAGATGCCATCTACTTCGGTTTTGGGAACACGCTCTGCCAAGCTGAGCCCCTGAGCACCTGGTCTACAAAGACTGAAGCATCAATGGCAGGGCAGGTGGAAAACAGAAATCACCAGCAACTCATTTTGAAGCTACTGCTTTGAAACAGTTCTATTTAAAACCCATGTGACCACAGGTTGGGAAGCCCGTTCACCCACTCTTTGTAGTAGCTTCTGCCTGCCATAGAAGGTGGGGACCGGAGCCCACCGGGAATTCGAGCATCTTTCATTACAACTATTTCCACTTTCTTCCCCTGTGTCTGTGAAGGTGATACCCACTCACCGGCTCATCAGTGACTGGGGACAGCTGCTCAGAGACTAGCAGCTGTGAGCAGAACAAATGAACTTGTAATTCTGCGCGGGGAAAACTGATACCAGTAAATAAAGGCAGTGTGCATTTGTACAATCTTTTAGAAGGTGAAACGTGTAACAAAGATGGGTAATGATATGGTTTAAAATTATAAAGAAAATGATTGCCCCTCTTTTGAAACATCATTTCTACCTTTCTTTTATGAAATACATCTCTTTGTGTCGTCTCCCTTTACTTATGAAGTACTTGGGTTTCTACTAACTAGTTGAAGATGTGAACCTTGTGGCACATGAATGTTTAATGCAGAGGAAGGGTGGGGTTCCAGAAGTCCTTGCTGGGCCAGCCTTGGTCCTTAAAGAGGATGAGAGTTAATGAATCAGAGTCTGCTTGGGGCAAGTGGAGCAGACAGCATCCATCCCAATCTGCTGGGATCCACTGTCTCCTTATTTGGAAGTGTGGAGTAGGGGGAAATGGGGAAAGCTTTGGGGACGACTTGAGATGGGTAAGAAGAGGCTTTGGAGCCTGGAGGATCCTCAGCCTTTCCCTCTGCCTCCAAGAGATGACGTGAATATGTCAAGGTGAATATGCAAGGGTGGAAAGTACACAGGACATGCTTGTCCTAGGCTGGGTTCATGCCAACAAATTAACTGAAATATTAAATATAATTAACATATACTATTTGTGTTCAGATTCAAATAAATTTTTAAGAGAACACAGATGATAGATAGTTAGATAGATAGATAGATAGATAGATAGATAGATAGATAGATAGATGATAGAAGAATATATAGATAGATGATAGACAGACAGATGCTAAAAAGATAGATAGATAGATGATAGATAGATAGATAGATAGATAGATAGATAGATAGATAGATAGATAGATGTTTATTCTGAGAATTTTGCACTGCTCCATATAAATTTACACATCCTACATCCAAGAACCATTACTGAAAACCACACTCATCTTCTGGTGTTATCAATCTTTCCTTATTGGTGTGGCTATTGCTGTTAAACGTTGTAGGGAGAAAAGTCACATAAATGTTTCAGTTATCCAACATTAACATCCGGTAATGCTTTTTATTTAACTACTAATCGCTCCCCTCCACCAAATAAAGAAACAATAATACTGTAAAATAAAACATAAAAAAACACATATACAATATTTTATAACTAAATTTTCTACAATCTCTTATCTCTGATATTAAATAATCACTTCTTATGAACTTTCAAAAAGATTTTATATCTTTCAGAACAATTTAAGTGCACACTTAATCAAACAGCCAGGTTATACTCTACATATTATTTCTAACAGTTTATTAACTGATACTGCTTTAACATATTTTCCTCTAAGTGTGGAAGTACAATAATATTTTGGTGGCCAAATAATGGTTTATTTATTATTTAACCATTATTCATGCTCCAGCTGTTCTCAACATTTTCCTATGAGAAGCAATGGTTAAGAATCAATTTATAGCTAAAACTATAAATCTTGATCATTTATTTCACTCAGTTAAGTATTTTATATTAATTCCTAAATATAGAAATTTTGGGTCTAGTAGAATTTCTTTTCCTACCATTTTAAATCCCTGTTCTAGATTACTATCATACTAAGTTATATGCATGCAAACAGTGTGACTTGTTTCAAAAAGATTCATTCCACTGAAAAAAAGCCAGAAGAACATTTAATGGCCCATCATGGTAAATAAAATAAATATATGAAATTCTAGCTGAATTTTGCATTCTTTCTACAATTCCTTTTTTCACATTTTAATTTTCAATTTTAATGAAACTTAGTTCTTTCTCACATAATATGTGCTTGTTATGATTCCCCTCCCTCCACTCTTCCCAGTTTCTCCCATCTGAATCTATACCCTTTTCCCTCTCTCATTAGAATACAAACAGACCCCTAGGGTTTAATAATATAATAATGATAGGATAGGATAGAACAAAAGCTAACATGTCAGAATCGGACAAAACAAAAAGAAGGAAAAGAGCCCAAGACAAGGCTCACACACTCAGGAAGCTTTCATATACACACAAGGATCTGGTGCAGACCCATGCATGCCCAGCGTACGGTGCATTAGTTCATATGTGAGCCAATCGAGTTGATTCAGAGGATATGTTGGAGTAGGTTGAAGTTTTCTTTCTCAACCAGTGGGTCTCAACCTGGGCAGCAGTTCTCAATCTGGGGGTCATGACCCGTTTGGGCCCACATATCAAATAGTTATGACTCATAACAGTAGCAAAAGAACAATTTATAAAGGTGGGGAAATTACAGTTATGACGTAGCAACAAAATAATTCTATGGTTGGGGGGGTCACCATAGCATAAGGAGCTATATTAAGGGCTGTAGCATCAAAAACACTGAGAACTGCTGTTCTAGATCCTTCTGTGAAGTTGGATTTGTAGACAGATATTGTTTAAATTTGGTTTTATTATGGAATGTCTTATTTTCTCCATCTATTGTGATTGCAAGTTTTGTTGGGTGTAGTACTTGGGTGGCTATTCAGGCCCTTCTAGCTTTTAGAGTCTCCATTGAGAAGACAAGTGTTAATTCTAACAGGTCTGCCATTTTATATGTCACTTGGTCTTTTTGCCTTGCAGCTTTTACTATTCTTTCCTCATTCTGTACATTTAGTGCACTTAATATTATGGGCCAAGAGGACTTTTTCTGGCCCAGTGTGTTTGGTGTTCTGTATGCTTCTTGTTACACTATAATCATCTCCTTCTTTAAATTAAGGAAAATTCTTCCACGGTTTTGCTGAAACTATTTCCTGTACCTTTAGCCTGGGTTTCTTCTCCATCTTCTGTTCCCATTCTCTTAAGTTTTTGTCTTTTCATAGTTTCAAGATTTTCTGCATGTTTTGAGCCAGAACTGTTTTTAGATTTAATGTTTCTTTAACCAAGATATCTGCCTCTTCTATCGGGTCTCCAATGCCACAGGCTTTCTTTTCCATTTCTGTCTTCTGTTGCTGAGGTTCCTGTTGCTGAGGTTCCTGTTGCTGAGGCTCCTGTTGCTGAGGTTCCTGTTGCTGAGCTTCCTGTTGCTGAGCTTCCTGTTGCTGAGCTTCCTGTTGCTGAGCTTCCTGTTGCTGAGCTTCCTGTTGCTGAGCTTCCTGTTCAAGTTCCTAAACTTTTCATTTCCGTATTTTCCTCAGCTCGGGTCCTCTTCATTGATTTTGTTTCCACTTTCAGGTCGTGAGCTGTTCTAGTCATTTCTTTCCACTGTTTCTGTTTTCATGGATTTCTCTAAGAGACTTATTCATTTCCTCTTTAAGAACACTGCCAAACTCACAACGCCTGCTTCGAGGTCTTTTCCTTGCGCTTCAGCTGTGTTGCAATACTCGGGCCAGCTGTGGTGGTGTTCCTGGGCTCCAGTGGAGACATATTGTCCTGACTGTGTTTCTATGCTGGCATCTGGGCATCTGGGTACTGATATCTGGTCTTGTCTTTGTTGGGTGTGTGTTTTGTTCCTTGGTGTCCGTTGCCCTCTCTGGTTCTTGGGAGAGCGTGTCAGCTGTGTGTTGCCCAGCAAGAAATTCTCCTTGGATCCTGTCAGCTGTGGCCACTGGGGTTCCAGTTAAGATGTGTTTATATGTACTAAGAGCTGACAGGAATGGAGATGGGCTAGGAAAGTGGATGCTTAGGGCGTCCATAGGAAGGAAAAAAGCAGGATGTCCCCAAACCAGGGTCTGCTTTGTTCCCTGGGAATAGGACAGACAGTGAGGAGAGGCCACAGCAGAAAGTTTGCTACAGGGCTGGGGATGAGACTGGGGTTGGCAGGTGTGGCCTGTGGTTAGCAGGGGACGGCAGCTGGAGTTGGGGGCTGGGATAAAGCCATGAGTGGAGAGAAGGAAATTAGGAGGGGAAGATCTGTATGAGCCTCTGGAGATGGGGTGTGCTGCCGAGCTGGGCAAGGGTTGGAGGAGCTGACCGGGAGGTGAGGGTCTGCAATCAGCCTACCTTCTTCCCTGACCACAGTCTCAAGTAAAATTTTTAACTAATTCTGCAGTGAAAGTCACATTGGATTTTGTGGAAGCATAGAATTTCATACTTTGAAAGGTCATGTTGTTCAGATTTGCATCTTATGCCAGAATCGTCTTTATGAAACAACCCCTAGCCAGCGTTACAGTTATTAAAGACTGTTAACTGCCTAGGATGCTCTTCTCTGTCTTTGAACAGAGCCTCCTCTTAGAAAGTTACATTTATCTGAAGCGATATTTATTCTCTCGCAACAAGCATGGTCCAGCTCTACCCCTTGGCGTATGGAGTTATCTGGGCCCAGCTTTCACAGAACAAATGGATTGTTTAGGAGGTATGGTGAGGAAGAGGAGGCCTTGACCCATCCTGGAAAAACCGTAAGTTCTGAAGTTGGAGGCATCTCTGACCAAGGCTGGGATCAACAGGAACCTGTCAACATAAACACAAATGCCAAAGCACTTGTGCTGCCAAAATGAAATGCTAAATCTTACCACTACAATTCCTTGTTGTGAATTCTCCTTACACAAGTTGGTTCCTCTGCACCCATCCTTTGTCACCCAGTCGGTCACCAGGTCCTATCCGTTTTCGTTCCTAAATATCTCCCAAATTTATGTCTTCTTTGCTGGTCTTACGGTCATTTAGTTATTTCATTTATTTTATTTTCTTTTAAGTGGTTTTCTGAGTCCCTTCTATGTAAAAAGCTCTAGGATAGGCACTGAGAACATAGTGATGAATTTCTCTCCTTCATGAAGGAGTTAGCAAGTATAACAAGATAAACACTGTTCTCAAACACATGACACATGTGACGTAAAACCTTCAGAGAGCAGGGATGGAGGAAGGCTTGCTGACCTTTTAGTAAATCTCAAAGGTTCATTACCCCAAACTTCACCTCTTCACAAAACATGCAGTTCCTGGATCTCCTTGACACCATGCTGCCTTCACATCCCCCCCCCCCACTATGAAACTGCTACAAAGAAACTTCGGGTTGTAATTGTCATTATTCCCTCGGCCATCGGCTATGATGGCATCGTGGTCGATGATGAACATTCAGAGAGAAGTTAGAGTCGGTTGGCTTTCGTGTTTGTCAGCACCTCACAGCCACCGTGAAGGGCACACAGTCGTGTGGATTCCTGCAGTCCACGGCCATTCGACACCATTTCATATCTGCTTCTGTGTTTCCCTGACGTTCCCTTCCTACTCCACCCGACTGGGTTTGCACTTTTAGCTCCTCACAGTGTGTTGCACATTTGCACAATCTAGAAGCTTCCTGCCATGGCAGGAGAGTGCGTCCTTCAGTGTTCCAAATCCACATCCCTGTGGCTGCCTGCCAAGGCCATAGGACCAGGCTAACATCCCCCATCAAGAGCCACATCATCAGAACCATGGGATGGCTGATGGGGCGAGTTAAGGGCTGTTCAGCATCTCTGGAAACAATGACAGGGAGCTTGAAACCAGTTTCAAACCCGAATGTCATAGCTTGACTTTTTCTAGGCTGGTATCTGTGGGCAGGTTCAAATGGGCTGCTTCTGCTTTTAATGTATTTCTAAACTGGACCAAGATGAGACAGTGGAAATGATTAAAATGCAGTGTGACCAACTTGCAATTCACAGTCTACTAGGAAGGTTTCGAGATCGTCCTGCATCATAGGCCTGGGTGAGGTCATATTACAAAGAATCCGTGGCTCTTGATGGAGGGCGTTAGCCTGGTCCTATGGCCTTGGACCGCAGCCACAGGGGTGTGGGTCTGGTGTGACTATGTAAGCAATGCTGAAGGAAGCACTCCCCTGCCGTCGCAGGAAGATTGTGCGTCTAGATTGGTTAAGTCATCTGTTTTCTGAACCACCCCAAAAGTTGTAGGGATGCAGGAAGAACTTTATCCTTAAACATCTAAATATCATATAAGTGCTTCTCCGCCGGTGGCAAATGAATCTTTCCCAGTATCCCTGACATCCGCAGACCCTTAGGGAAAAGGCGTATTGAGAATGTCACTAAGATAGGCCACTGAGCATGTCTATCTCAGCCATGGCCAAGGCAGCTCTTGGGAAACACTGAGTACCCTAAAAGAGGGCCAAGGAAGGAATGAGGTACATCATCTCCACTTTGCTCCATGGCAAAGCCAGGGAACAGGTCCCAGTTCCCCCAGACACCAGCTCAGCTGTGTTCCCCAGGCTACCTCACTGGAATGAAGAGCCAGCCCAGTAAGCGAACACTAAAAACTAGGAGACAGATCACCCTCAAGAACCACCCCCTTCCTAGTCACTGACTCCTCAGCATCTCGTCCCCCATCATGCCTGTCTACTGAAGAGGTGGGCACCCCATATTAAGTCTCCCACAGAGGTAAGATGTGGGACTACTGTCTTTTGATAAGAAAGGCAGAAGGAGGTAATTTTGGAACGTGAGACTAAACAAAAGAAGGATGTGCTTACTGAACAGAGAAATGTTGCCCAGGACACCAGTGTTGCCTAGACACAGCAAGGGCACAGTGAATGCCGTAAGAAGAGGACTGGCTGCCTATTTCCCTGTGTCTTCTATGACATATGCCTAGAACAGGGAAGCAGAGACTCCTGAATGCCTAACAGCAACAGCCAGACCGTATTCCTCAGTTAATACAAATGAGGCTTGAAGATGCTTCAGAAACTGCTGCATTCAACCTTGGTTTTGCCTCCACTCTCTCCTTACCACTCAGCATCCAGAAAAAAATCATCATCAAGTTCTGGCATCTCAGCACCCTGGTTGCCTGAATCGTGTTTTGGCTTTGGTTTGCTGGCCAAGGCATTCCTAGGAAACATTCCAAGTAGGAAATTGACGCACGTGTCCTAGCTGATCTGGTTCTTAGCCATTGCACCAATGAGATTACAGGATGCTATTGCAGAAAGGGTACCCGAACCCACTGCACCAATGAGATTACAGGATGCTATTGCAGAAAGGGTACCCGAACCCACTACACCAATGAGATTACAGGATGCTAGTGCAGAAAGGGTACCCGAACCCACTGCACCAATGAGATTACAGGATGTTAGTGCAGAAAGGGTACCCAAACCCATTACACCAATGAGATTACAGGATGCTATTGCAGAAAGGGTACCCGAACCCACTACACCAATGAGATTACAGGATGCTAGTGCAGAAAGGGTACCCGAACCCACTGTACCAATGAGATTACAGGATGCTATTGCAGAAAGGGTACCAGGAAAAAAAATAAAAACACCCTTGGTATAATATCAAAATGTGTTATATTCACACCAGGCATAATTAGAGGTCATCTGACCCTTAAGTAGCTTGTAGCTAGAATCCACATACATCTAAACGCACTATATTATAGCCCAGAAATCGAACATTTTTCTTTTGTAGACTTTATGAGTTAACTTGTTATATGTGTTTCAATTAAATTTATACAATGTAGTGTACTTATCTCCAACAAACTGACCAGGATGGCAACATTCTCTGAATATACAGAAAATATACACATTAGGGACCCTTCCTTTTGCTCTAAAACTTTCGTGCGATAAATTTGGATTCACCCAACACAGGGAAATAGCATCTGGGAACACTTTTAAAGATGCGTGCCATCTTCGCTTTGTCTCAAAGGAACTGGCAAGCCACTGTGCTTGCTCTTTTGCTTGATGAAGATATTTGAAGAATTCCTGAATCCAGGTCAGAATATCCGGTTCTCTAATGCTTTTGCAGAATCTTTCTTTCCAATCTGTCAACAAAAGAAAGATGAAAGGCCATATTCAACCCCCACGTTGCCCTCCGAGACTGCCCTACGTGTGGCTCTGACTCTTCATCAGCACATGGAGATCTTTAGAGGAAGCCACAGAAGGTCAAGATGCAGGCAACCATGGGGTGCCTACCCCATTTGCTTCATCCTCAATACAACTCTTGTACTTAAGGCTCAGGGAGTGTCTTAGTCAGGGTTTCCATTGCTGCGATGAAACACTATGATCAAAAGCAAATGGGGAGGAAAGGGTCTATTTGGTTCATACTTCAGTATTGCTGTCCATCACTAGAGGAAGTCAGGGCAGGAACTCAAACAGGGCAGGATCCCAGAGGCAGGAGCTGATGCAGAGGCGATGGAGGGGTGCCGCTTACTGGCTTGCGTCCTATGGCTCTCTCAAGCTGCTTTCTTATAGAACTCAGCACCACCAGTAGAGGGATGACACCACCCACCATGGGCTGGGCCCTCCCCCATTGGTCACTGAAAAGAAAATTCCTTACAGCTGGATCTGAAGGAGGCATTTCCTTAGCTGAGGAGCCTTCCTCTGATGACTCTATAACTTGTGACGAGTTGACACACAAAACCACCCAGTACAGGAAACATGGTATGGGGGAGGGGTATGACAATTGGAAGAGCTGGAGGACCAGGAGCTGGGTACAAGACTGGGGCTTCTGGACATGGCGGTTAGCTGTACCCATGAAATCTCAACAATATGGCGGCTTAACTAAGACCTGAACGACGACACTGGTTGGCATGCCGAAGTGGATGGGGAAAATCTCACAAGGCCTCACCCCTAGGTGTAGAGTTACAGGCAACTAATGAGCTGAGAGAGAAAAAATTATTCTTCCCCGGGAATGAGTCCCTAACTGCATATCAATACCGAATGATCAGCCCTAAAAACATAAGTACAAGCACATGCTAAATGGACTCGGCGGGTTGCATTTACACATTTATTCATATTTACACACACATATATATATACATACATACATATGTATGTATGTATATGTATGTATGTAGAGAGAGAGAAATTAATGAGGAATGGAGCCTGGGAGGGGTTAGAGAAAGGAGAGAAAGGAGAAAATCATATTAATAGAGTTCACATATATAAAATTTTAAAAATTAAATGTAATAAGAAAGAGATGAAAAACAAATTTTTTCATGTTTAAAACAAATACTCGCTGACAAGGATGTCAACTATTTACCCCATAAACGCTCCTCTCGTCATGGTTACAAGCCTCATCTCACCAGCAGATAAAGCACAGGAACTCTGAAAACTCAATAAGTTCAGGCCGAATTGCTAAGGAGATGTTAATCGTGCCCCTTTATCCATCCAACAAAGTCACTGGGCACTGTGTGTGTGCCAGCAAATAAATAATACATTCTTTGTGTTCTCCGGGAGCTGACAGTTTCATGGGGTGGGGGGAGCAGTGGATGAATAAAAAAAAAAAAAAAAAAAAAAAAAAAACCTTATTGATGGCAACCACAGACATTTGCAGGGCATGAGTCTGTGTGATGTAGATTTATAATCTACTCTCTGCCGGTGGTGGAAGAAAGCTTCTTTGAAAACTCGTGTTTAAACTGAGATCCAAAAGAAGAGAGGGAGCCAGCTGTCTCAGGCAGTGAGGAGAGAAGGAAGGGTTCTAGAGGAAGCGTGGGGGAGGGTTACAAGAGCAGGAGAAGGGGGAGGGTTTCAAAGCCCTGAGGTGCGAAAAAGCTTAGGGTTCTAGAAACCAGAAGGAAAAAGGCATGGCTAGCGGAAACTAGCAGGAGAGATGTGGACACATGGGCGTATGCCAATGCCGGGAAGTGTACCAGTGTGGAGGACGGGGAAACCGAACCCCGGGAATGCCTGCTGGTGTCTGAGAGAGCCAGCATCCACCACGGGGGAGACTCCTTAGCCTGGCTGGGTCTTCGGCATTCTCCTCCCCGGGGTGAGTTTCCAAACCCACTCTGAGTACAGGAACTAAACAGGAAACAAAAATCGCATTTCCCGCAATGCTCCCCAGATTGTCACTGGATTAAAGTAGAAAGGCAAGAGAAGCGAAAGGTAAAAAATTATTTGTTCGGTTTTTTGTCCATAAAATCTTGGTGCTGATATAGAAAAAGATTTTTTTTTTTTAAACTGGGTTATCCTCAATTCCTGGGAGGAAACTAGGCCCCAGTAGTTTAGTTCAATGATAATCAGCCTTCCTAAAACTGCAACCCTTTAATCCAGTTCCTCATGGTGCGCTGACCCCAGCCATAAAATTATTACCGTTGCTACTTCACAACTGTAATTTTGCTACTGTTATGAATCATATATATGATATGCAGGATATCTGATGATACATGACCCCTGTAAAAGGGTCATTCGCCCAACCCCCACCCCACCCCAAAGCTGTCGTGACCCACAGGTTGAGAACTGCTGGTTTAGACACTCTCTCAAGAAAATAATGTGTGTGGGGAGGGTGTCATTTGAGACCGTTCAGCCCAGACTCACAAACTACAAGTGGCTAAATGTCAATGTTTGTTAAAGTGATTGGCACATGGCGAGTCACTGTCAACCAGTCTCTTGACTGGCTCTTGGCTGATGTTGTCTGAGCTCTCTTCAGTAGGGGACTGTATCTTCAGGTCCATTCTGGAAAAGAAGAGACCTTTACTTCAGAAGGGGGCTCTGTGCTCAAGGGCTGCAAGCATGGGGCCAGTGGCTTAGGAACTGTTGGGAGGATTCCCCAGTGCTGGCTTAGACCTGCTGAGAGCCCTGCTTACGTAAGGGACACACTTGCGCTGAACTATGCAGAGTAGAGTCATTCTTGCGTAGAGTAACTGTAGACCCTCGCAAAGGCTCTTTCCGTGTTCCAACCACAGAGGAAAAAAATAGTTTTCAAGAAGCTGAACTACAAGCAGAGTGTAGGGTAGGATAATTTTTCTATTATTACTATTCTCAGTATAACTTCTACTATCAAAGTGAGCCCACAGAATTTAGTAGGTGAAGAAAATTCTGAGCCCTGCAATAGGGCCCTGCACCATAACTGTAAAAGAGACATCACATCATTAACCAAGCAATGAATTTGTTGGCAAAAAGATTCTAACACAGAAGAAATGTATTCATCAAGATTAAAGGCAATCGCTCATAAATCATCTCTTCCTACTTAAACCAAAGCGTTGCTGTAAATTAACTTCTTGTTCACGGTAGCCTGGGCCACTGGAAGGGTACTAGTTTATCTAAGAGAACCACTGTCTTGGAGACTGCTGAGGAGATGGAGATCTTCTTAAACAGATGTTCTGTGTATCCGAAGCTGTGAAGATGCAGCAAGCAATGAGGGGACATAGCCTGCCATCCCAGCATCAAGAAGCTGAAGCAAGAGGATTACAGGTTTAAGCTGGCCTCAGGCATATGGCAACTTTCAGGATGACCAGAATGTGTACAATAAGATATGTGTCCAAAAAGAAGAAAGAAAGAAAGAAAGAAAGAAAGAAAAAGAAAGAAAGAAAAGAATAAGACGAGAATTTTGCCGACCTACCATATGCCAAACCCTTCAGTTGCTTCCCTGTCTCCCCCACTCTCACACAAGGTCGCTGTCACTGTGAAGGTTTAGGAAGGAGACTTTGCTATTAGTTAAAACTCAGACCCGGTGGTCTCGCACCCACTCCCTGTATTTACAGTTGAAGCCACTGCAATGAATTACAGCATGGCTGAATAGTGGGCAGCACTTTACACTTGGCCAAGCTAATTGAAATTGATGGTACAATTGCTCACCAGGTGCCTCTGAGATGCAGAGACATGATGATCCCATTTGCTACAGCATCTGAGTTTTAAACACAGTTCCAAACAACGACTATGGGAAAATGCATCATCCTAATTGACTGTTACTCTTCAGGCTCAAATTTTAATTAAAGCAAATCATGAAACGTTAAAAATTCACAGATTTTTTTTTTTCTGCTTCAACTTTGATCACTGACAATTAGGCAAAATTATTTTAGGAATCCAATGAAGCAACCAAGGCTGAAAATAATTCAGTTCTATGAGAATCTTTAAGATGCCCCCTGTAGGGTAGGAGAGATGATTCAGAAGGAAAAGGCGCTGGCCTCCAAGTCTGTCATCTGAGTTCAGTCCATGGTGGGAAAACGGACTCCTTCGAGTTGTCTGCAGACCCCACATGTCATTCAGCGTGTGCCCCCAGGACACAAATAAATAATGTAATCAAGTAAATAAGCAAACATAACGTTTTCTGTGTCTGTGTGTATGTGTGTGTGTGTGTGTGTGTGTGTATAGATAGATAGATAGATAGATAGATAGATAGATAGATAGATAGATATAGATGTATATAAATATATGCACACAAATGCCATGGTTAGAGACTATTAAAATAAAGACACTGGGCCAGGAGTGTATGACTTTAGTTCTAGCATTCAAGAAATAGAGACAGACGGATCTCTGTGAGTTGGGGGCTAGCCTGATCTACATAGTGAGTTCGATGGACTTGGTCTTTGTTTTCAGTTTGGCAGGTCTATGTGCTTGTTGTGTGATATTTTGATTATGTTCTGACAGTAGAGTTTGCTTAGAGTCAGACGGCAGAGCTAGCCACTGGCTGACCAAAATTAACCATAGAGGTTTTGGAGGACTGAGGACAGTCAGGAGACAGGAAGTAGTCAGACAGGACTGAGAGAGGACCTCAGCCTTTTGGATGGAGGATCAGAAGATACAGAAAGTCACTGGTGGTTGTTCTGCTACTTCTCTGATCACTCAGGTTCTTACCCCAATATCTGACTCCCGATATTTTATTGATAAGGAATAATTAGACAAACATTTTATATGCTGAGTTTTATGGCCTGGGTAGTACTTCCATCATGGAGTCAGTTGTGCTAATGTATAGGGGCCTACTAAGTACTGAAGGCCTGTTACAAAATACATTTTGCTTTTTTATCCTTTTAGTTGGCATACTAAATAATGTTTTATTATGATGTTTTCATACATATATTATTATACTTTGATTTGGATTTTTAATATATTTGTTTTTATTTGAGACAGGATCTAACTCAGTGGCCTCTGCCTCCCTTTGCTGATAAGTCTTATTGTCAACCCAACACAATCTAGAGTCACCTGGAAAGAAAGTACCAATGAGTGATTGTCTAGATTAGACTAACATCTGGCTATATCTGTGGGGAATTGTCTTAATTACCTTAATTAAAATGATGAGATCTGGCCACTGGGGGTGCCACCATCCTGTAGGCAGAAGATTAAAAGAGTGGACTAGTTGATCTGACAGCAGCTTGAACTCAACTCTCTTGAGCGTAGATGTGTCTAGCTGCTTCGAGTCCCTGCTTCGTGACTCCCCTTGCCCCAATGATGAAGTCTGTGTAACCTATAACTGTGAGTGACAATAGACCCTTTCTCCCCCAAGTCTCTTTTGTCAGCCACTGAAAAGGAACTGCAGATCCCCGTAAAACGTCACCGCATGCTGCAGATTGCTTAGAGTATTCCCAACGGCAATGAGATGATGCTCGAATGCTCTGGCTCCAGGGTTCCAGGTCTTAGGATTACCATGAGAGCTATAGTGCTTTCATTGTGGCTGATGAAGCCCTCAATCTTAGAACAATTGCAAAAAAAAAAAAAATAATAATGTTAGTGGAAGATACATTTTCTTTATAGAATTATGTTAAGATAGGGATAAAAAGATAATAGAAATTCCACATCATTATTTTGCAGTGCCTTATGAATTAATGAACTCCAATAATTATCAGTGGCTGCTGACATCATAGAGAAGACCACACATTATGTCCTTCAGTGAAAATATAAATATAATACAGCCTATGAAATGTTCCAGCCAGAGAAACCAAGCATGCATCTGTATAAATCTGCACATCTAAAATGAAAAATAGAATTATTAAAATGTTAACATGAAGAAGAAGCCTGGCTTCAAACTGGCAAAAATGAACTATCAGTTGATAAAGATGATAATATGGAATCTTTTCTTTTCTTTACCAAGAAGATGAAGAAAGAGGAAAATAAAGCAAAGAACAGGAAGTACATATAAAAATAGAGAGTAAATTGGTAAATTTAAATTAAACTACATTTTCAGGGCTGTTCAGAATATTTTCTGCACAGACGAAAACCAGCTCATTACTCATAAGACAACAGAAACAAAAGCATGGAAAGTATGTTCTCTGATCAAATTGATATGAAGCTAGAAATCAAAATGAGAAGCAATGCAAATGCATAGAAAATAACACCTTCTAAATAACCCAGGGATCAAAGAAGAAACCAAGGCGAGACTGAAAAGATTTTAAGGTTAATGAAAACGAAAGCACAGGGTGTCAGGGACTGTGGGATGCAGCTAAGACAGAAGAGGACACTCACACACACAATGCCACAAGGATGTGTGGGAAAACCTCAAAGCCGTGGCCTCAGATTTCACTTATGCATAAAGATAAAAGATTTTAAATTAATAATCCAAGCTGTCTCTCTCTGAAACTACTTTTAAAAAAGGTTTAATTAAACCCAAATCTAATAGAAAAGGGAAATGATAAAATTCAAAACTGAAATAAAAAAAGAGAAAGGCAATCAATAAAATACAACACTGGCTCTACAGAAACATCAAGTGAAAACCTTCTATGGCCAGTTTAAGGAGAAAAAAAAATATAATAAAACCAAAAATTACAATATCAGGGACATGAAAAGTAGTGCTCTTCAATAGATAGTTATTAAAAGTATACTAAAGAAATATCTTAAAGAATTTTGTGATCATAAGTTTGGAAGTCTTAATTAAATGAACAGAAGTATTGAGAGACACAAGCTATCAAACTTCACACAGAAAGAAAGAACCTGTACAGCCTCCCAAATGCTAAAAGTAAAATATGTGATCTAAAATCAATGAAAACACTAGGCAAAAAAGAAAAAGGTTTCATGTGTAAATGATACTAAACGTTTAAAAAATGTAATGTAAATGAGATCAAGCTATTAAAAAACTGTCATCTGACATCCCTCATATACAGATACAAATTTTAAATAAAATTTAACAAGTTAATGTAGTATTATATAAAAGAAATAATACATTATTTCTTGAGTATAGCCTGAAAAGACAAAGTCGGCTTAACTTTGAAAAAAAAAACTAGTCAATTGAATTCATTGTTTCAATTATTTAAAATATAAAATTATTAATTATCTCAGATATAGACAGTTATTGACCTAAAAGAAGCTTGAAACTAGAAAACTTATCCACGGAAACAAAGCAAAATTCCTTCTGACCTTTGTTTAAATGAAGATTTCTTCAATATGAAAGAAGAAGTGTGCCCCATGAGAAAAAAACATTGACAAAAAACATTGGACATCATACATTTTGTACTGTCAAAAGACATACATTAAGGTGATAAAAAGGTTTATCAGAGCTAGAATAAATACTTACATATCTGATAAAGAAATTACAACCAATGTATATTTTTGAACATGTAGTCAAACTTCAGTAAGAAAAAAGAATAAACTCGATTTTAAAAGAGGTACAAAATTTTGAACAGGCCTCTCATCAAAGAAAAAAAATATATGCTTTGTATATACGCAAACCAAACCAATACCCAGCTGCAATGTTACATTTGTTTAACTCTACAAAGCTGTGTTACTTTGCCTGTCTAAAACACCTGATTGGTCTGATAAAAAGCTTAACAGCCAAAAAATAAAAATAAAAAAGAACATACAGAGAGAAAGAAAATATAGCTAGAAACAAAAGCCCAACACATTGGAAGCAGTCATGCTACAACCTATCAGTTTAGTGGTCACAAAGGATAAGAATGGCAAAGACAACCTGAGTGCAAAGTAACCTTCTCATCATGTTCCAATGGAAAGACACCTGTATAACACTGCAATTGTGATATGGGAGGTCATGCATGCTGTGAATATGTTTTATTGTCATTGGTTAATAGAGAAGCTGCTTTTGGCCAATGGCTTAACAGAATATAGCCAGGCTGGAATATATATATATATGTATATATATATATATATATATATATATATATATATATATATATATATATATAGAGAGAGAGAGAGAGAGAGAGAGAGAGAGAGAGAGAGAGGTAGGTGGTGTCAGAGAGACGCTCTTTAGCCCTGCCAGAAACAGATGCAGGGGACAACACTTTACCCAGTAAGCCACAGCAGCCACATGGCAATACATAGATTAATGGAGACAGGTTAATTTAAGATAGAAGAGTAAGCCAGAAGTACACATAAGCTATTGACCAAATAGTATTGCAAATAATATAGTTTCTATGTGATTATTTCAGGGCTGAGCAGCTGGGAACGAACTAACAGCTTCCCCCAACACAGATGTGTGAAAAGATGTTTTTGCAAAGAAAGAAGCAGGAAATGTTACAATATGTACAGATAAGCATAGCTGTTTCTGGTTGGCATAATTTTGAATATATTTTCTTTCTTTCCTCAACAAACAAATACCCAAGTCACTAGTCATTGGGCCAATGTAAACTGAAGACACTACTGTTCAACTCTCTTGCCTGGTGATAGCAAAGATATTGAACACTTTGAACTCAACATGATGAAGACTACATCCAACAAATCTATGGCCAATAATCTACTACACTGGAGAAAATAAAAGCATCTCCACTAAGATCAGGAACCAGACAACAATGTCTACTTCCTCCATTCCTCAACCTGCTAGAAATGTTAGCTAGAGAAATAACAGGAGGGGGACTCAAGGGGACAGGAATAGGAAAGGAAGAAATCAAAACCTTCTCATTTCTGGATGATATGACTCTACACATAAAAGACCCCAAAGACTCCACAAGGAAATTTTCAGATCTGATAAGCAATTTCAACAAAGTGTTATTATACAAAATTATTATATAAAATGAGTGACCTTTCTATATACCAAATGCTGAAATATAAATCAGAAAAACAGTCCCATTTACAGTTGCATCAGTAAAACAAAATACTTTTGAATAAACCTAACTAAGGAAGTGAAAGACCTCTATAAAGAAAAATTTTAAAATGCAAAGAAAAAAATTGAAGAAGATACTGAAAAATGGAATGATTTTTCCATCCTCATGAATTAGAAAAAGTAATAGTGATAATGGTTATACTGCCAAAAGCAATCTACAAATTCAAAGCCATATCAATCAAAATCCAACATCATCTTTTATTGAGATGGCAAAAAATATTAACAGTTCATTTAAGAGCCTTAAGGTGACCCCAGATAGACAAAGCAATCCTTGGCAAAAAGGACAGTACTGGAGGTATTACCATAACTGATCTCAGGCTACACTATGGAGTCATAGTAATAAAAACATCATGGTACTGGCACAGAAACAAGTATATAGCCAAAGGAGACAGAGTAAAGAACCTAGATTAAACACACACACACATACATACACACACTTAAATACACATTAGAGAAAAAGAGTTTCACCAGCAAATGGTACTGAGAAAACATGTCTACACATAGAAGATTGAAACTAGATCCATATCTCTCACCTGTATGAAAAATCAATTACTCAAGTAGAACTTAATGGAAGACCTGAAACTCTAGAACTGAGAGGGGAAAATGCAGAAAAAAACACTATCAAATATCATCACAGACTTGGACTTTCAAAATAGACTCTAGCCACTCAGGAAATAAGACCAACACTAGATGTCTTAGTTCCTATTCTTTTGCTGTAAAGAGACACATGACCAAGGAAACTCTTATAAAAGAGAGCATTTAATTGGGTCTGGCTTACAGTTTCAGAAGCTTAGTCCATTATCATCATGGCAGTGTGCAGGCAAATGATGGAGACATTTGCCTGAGAATTACATCCTGATTCATAGACATAGAGAGACTGTGCCTGGTATAGGCTTTTGAAAACTCAAAACCTACCCCCAGTGACACACTTCCTCCAACAAGACTACATGTACTTAGACAAGGCCACACCTCCTAATCCTTCCAATCCTTTCAAATAGTACCACTCTCTGGTGACTAAGCATTCAAGTATATGAGCCTATGGGGGCATTCTTATTCAAACCACCACAACTGACAAATAGAATCTTGTGAAATCACAAAGCTTCAGCCCAAAGGGAACAGCTAACTGGACAAAGAGACATTCTGCAGAATGGGAAAAAAAAACTTTGCCAGCTATACATCTGACAGAAGCTTAATATCCAAAATATACAAAGAATTAAAAAACACTAAATAACAAGAAATCAAAAGTCACCCAGCTGGTAAATGAACTAATGAAATGAGGAGATAATTCTTAAAAAGTGAAGAACAGCAAACAGGCTGGTAAACATGAAAAACTGTTGAAGCTCATGAGCTAGCATAGAAATGCAAATCGAAACCACTCTGAGATTCCAACCCCAGTTGGAATGGCCATCGTTAAGGGAACAAATAACAAAGGGTGCCAACAAAAGTGTTTACACTGCTGGTGTTGACAGAGGTTTCTGTCCCTCCGGGTCCCACAGCCACAGAGGCCTACATTAATTAGAAACTGGTTGGCCTATTAGTTCAGGCTTCTTATTAACTTGTCAGGAGCCATTTCAGGCTTCTCCTTTCTCACATCTCACAGGGCCTTGAAGTAAAAATCTTGAGACAGAAAACTTAAAGTTAGCCAAAACATTACGTGCTGACAGTGGGGACTCAAGCTCTGGAAAGCACCACATAGCGTCTTCAGTGCTTGCTACTTATCGCTAACAGCAGGTGTTCTAGCCACTGACCTTGCAACTGCCCTGCTCAGCTGCCAAACTGCCCCGCTTAGTTGCCTAGCTACCGAACCCCTCCTTCCCTTTCCCCCTTCTGTAGGGATAGCCCGCCTATTGGGGGCGGGATGGCCTCGGGCAAATGGGGGGGGGGGGGGGGGGGCTTCCCTGCTTCCTGTCTCCTGTGCTCTGCAGGAACCTTGGTGTCCGTGAGTTTGTTTACATTAAAGTTGTATATATATACTTATCACTATTTGTCTGAATTAATTAAATCCGCCTTCCCCCTTCCCCCCTCATCCTCCCCCCTTTCCTCAGTTCCCTCTGCCCGAGCTTTTTTCTGAGGAGTATTTAAGACATGAAACTTGCTTCAATAAACGGATGCCTTGACAAAAGAAGACTGCTTGTCGTCCCTTTCTCTTTCCTCCCATGACTTTCAGATAGTGCCTCTTCAAGACCCTGTAGTAACTTAGGACCTGCTGGGCAGGTCATTAACTAATTTCTACTAACCCATAATTTTTGTCTGCGTTAGCCATGTGACTTGGTATCTTCATCGGCAAGGCATTCTCTTCTTGCTTCCTCTGTATCTGGATGACAACTGCATACTGACTCTTTCCTCTTCCCAGAATTCTCCTGTTCTGGTTTCCCTGCTTCTATTACCTGCCTGTTCACTCCACCTATACTTCCTGCCTGGCTACTGGTGAATCAGCATTTTATTAAAATACAAGTGACAGTAATAAAGGCCATTGTCCCACACACTTCTTTCCCTTCCCCTTTTATTAAACAAGAACTCTGAATCTAATATTCTTTGTTTAGCTTTTTGTCCAGACCATTATTTAATAACATCTTGTAACCAGCACTCTAAACAAAGATAAATATCCATAATCCATTTTTTGGGAATGTGGACATAGTTTTCCAGACTATTTCCTGCTGGGTGGTGGCACTGATAACCTTATAGGAACCTAAAGAAAATTTAGAATTATGGTCAAGTCATGGCTGGAATATTCTGTGAGGCTTGATCAATTCAGCCAGCAGTCTTGGGGACTGTTCTGGATATAGAACTCAGACATCTGGGCCATCTGCTCCTTTTGGAGATTTCGCAGGGGGTCTTCCTTGATCAAACCTTATTTTTCTTAATCCAGAATGAATCCACAGCCTTTCATTTCCTGTGGAATGTAGGGGGAAGCATTATGCCACATCTTTTTTATTTAACAGGTATGTGACGTGCTGTCCTGTGATATCAGATAGCTTTGCCATCAGTTGGCAGTCAGAATCTCTCAGCTCTGTCACACTCCCACGAGCACGCCATCATGGATGTACTCCCTTGCTGACTGGAGCACAGCTAAACAGCATATGACCATATTTATTGTGGGCATGACTTTCTTATATCTGAATGTCCAACCAAAGAGTCTAAAATCTAAACTGGTCAATGGTCAGTTGGAGATCACGCTACTCTCCATGAGCCGGCATCTATAGGGAGTGATCATAAAGTTCCCCGTAAGTGGCCAGCAACGTGGGCTAAAGAGGCCATGCATGGCCAGCTGGCCATGGGTGAAGTGCAATACAGGTCCTGCTGGCACTAGAGCTGGTCTTTATGTTTTCTGTCCAGTGGCACAAAATCAAGAACAAGCTAGTATGTGTGACCAACTCAGCTTCTCCCAGGAAGATAAGTTTTAGATTCAGTATTTCCCCAATCCAAATTCTCCTAATTCTCCTAAGAAAGGCCACTGCTCTTGAGAAGTGAAAAATTGTTCTGCCTGCAACTAACAAATTTACCTGAAGTCAAATCCTGATGGGTAGTGTGATTAATAAAAACCCAGAGACAGATATTGGAGTTCAACCTGAAGACCAGAAAATCAAAACAGCCAGCCACTGGCTCTTACCTCTCCCTCAGTCCAAAATGGTGATTCTCCCTCCAAGAATCCTCAGAATGAGACTATGTCTGAGAACTGTCTTCCTCTCTCCGGCTGGGCTTAAAGGTGTGCACCACTACCACCCGGTTTCTATGGCAACTAGTATGGTTGCTGGGATTAAAGGTATGGGTCACCATTGCCTGGTCTGTAAAACTGACCAGTGGGGCTGTTTACTCTCTGGTCTTCAGGCAAGCTTTATTTATTATAATGCAAATGAAATATCACTAATGAGACAGGCAAGCTAACGGAAATATTTAGCAACCTAGGACTTTATAGGGTTGTATACAATACACATACACCCCCCCCACACACACACACACACACACACACACACTAATACTGTATTTGCCAGCTAACTCCTTTACCTTCTTGTACTGTTCACCTACGTTCCTCTCTGGACAGCACTCCTGGCAACATGAAGACCACCCAGGTGCCCACCTGCACCAGGCTATGTGTCCAGCCCTCTCTGAAGAGTTCTTATTCATGCGTGTTCCCACTGTATTCAGGCAGGGAGAATAGAAAGGCTGATTGTGCCTTAACTGGCTTTGGATGCCTGCAAAATGAGCCCCAATGTCCTCAAGCCCACTTTACGGAGACCCCCCCCACTTGCCCTCTGTGTCCATGTATTACACATGATTTAAACCAGTTGCATTGTGGGAAGGGACATATGCAGTAGAAAACTGATCACATGACCTAATCTATCAGTCAAAACAGAGAACCAACCTCTTTCTGCTTCTTCTCCTGGATGCCATGAAAGAGAACCCCAGATGATAATTGGGGTCCCAGGGAATCTCCAGTCCTGTGGCCTGCTGCTCCCCAATGGTGTATTCTGATCTTTCCTGCTGCTTCGCTTTAAGGGAAACTTCCTCACTGCTTCAACGTCTATGGGGGCTTTTATTTCATTATAGAATAAAATGCCAAGAACCCTGCATGGTGATATCGTTGTCTAAAATTGAAATAAAGTAGCAAGTTAAGATATTTATTGTGGCCATTACTTTCTTATAGCTGAAATAAGTTTCATATATACATTTCAATACGTTCATCTATATGTTTCAAATATATTTTCATTCTCTACCAAGTAATTCATTTTGAACCATTCTGGGACCCACTGCAAGTTGTTAATTGAAATAAAAACTTGACACAGCCAAAAAAGCATGGAAAATTCCATACACAAAAAAATATAAAGACCATAGAAGTGAAGCTGTCTGGTGGAACATTGAAAACTCAGAGCAGACAGGAGGGCACACAGGGGCCAGGCAAGGCCGTAAGCCGTCCTCAGCACCCACTGCGAGCCTTAGGAGACGTCCTTACTAATGCAGTGCAATGAAAATGTAAAAATAAAACACCCGTCCTTCCCATTAGCTTCGGCATTAAGACAAAATAAACTGCTAGTGACTTGTGGCATCTGCTTGGCATGTTCGGTTCTTCACGAGGCTGTTGTGGAGAGGCAGAGGGCCAGAGTTTTAGTGTTTCCTCTTAGCGTGGTTTCAGATGTGAAGTGGACGTGTTAAGGAACTGAGCTACCTACATTAAGTGTTCATAGTAGGACGTCCTGGACAGCAGAGTGGCCCAGGCACTAGATTGTAGCTGGTGATGGTAACACACCTAAGCTGCGTTCCAAAATCCTAGACACACCCGTGGCCATCTCCTCCCGATTCCTGGTCGTGGAGAACATCGTGCATGCCTGTAATCCCAGCTCTCGGCGTGTGGACACCACAGGATCAATGTTCAAGCTCTGTCTTAGGTCCGGCATGACTGAGGCCTGCCTGGGCTGGAGGAGGGGTCCTGTTCTTGAGGGTTTTCCTGTTCTTTCCTGAATTCCCACTCCTACTCAGAATCCCAGAGCCTTGCTAGGACCCCACTAAAGTACCTTCACTCTCTTCCGTATGTGTCACATATCTGTGACGTAAGTGTCCTTCCCTTCCTTCCCACTAGCCCTGTAAGCACACACACACACACAAACAAGCACACACCGTATCTTGAAGGACAAATTCTGCATTTTCACGTTTCCCACAACAAACCCAGTGGTAGAGACAATAGGAAGAAATGCAGAAGGTATAATCTCTTTCTAAGTACTTGTCATTCGTATACTGTATATATTCTTATATATACTACAGTACACAGTATATACTACTTATACGCTTTATGTATGCTTACATATCTCTTTTTATTAAGGAAATATTAATGTCACTTTTCTCAATAAATTTATGTTAAACTGATAGAAATTTTCCTATCAAATATTATAAAGTTATGATCAGAGGAAGATTAAACACGCAGCCAGTGTCTATACTCCCACAGCAAGGCCTGAAGAGGTTCTGTAAACAAGGAGATGGCGGTACACCAGAGCAGGGGCCACGGCTTCTGGAACAAGCAGCAGAAGCTAGGTTGGACTGGAGGCAAGCCCGGCAGACAGATGGGCTGCTATGCAAGTGTTTGGCCACAAGAGGGCGCACGGCACTTTAATAACCGGCTACTATCCAACACACACCGGCCCCACTTCCTGGGTGGAGGCAGACAAACCGCATTTAGAGCTACAAGTTAAATCGGATAGCTAATAGCATCGAAACGGAAAATGAGGATTCCAGCAAGAAGAGGAACCTTGAACACTTTTTCCAAATCCCCATTTTAAACGGCCTAGGAGGTCCCTGCGTTCCAAAACAGCTATCATTTCTGATGAGTCCCACCGGGGCCACCTCTTCCCCGCATTAAATCCCTTTTTCTCTTTGACTCTCTGGGTGACATAACAACTCTCTTGTTGGGAATGGCAGTCACACACTAATCTGATGATCAGCGAAATGTATACTCATATTATGATTTAACTTACATGTAAGAAGTCTTTTTTTTAAAAAAAAATATTCGTTGTCTCAGTAAGATAACTGTAAGTTAAATATGGAATAAACCAAAGTTAAGTAACCTTTTCCATCATTTCAGGCAAGGGAACCGACCCAGAGTTCTCTCTCCTCTTTGTTCCACGTAGAGGCATTAGTTTGTAGTTTTTATTATTACTAATTCCACCTTGATGAATATATGACTTCGTGAAGGGGTGTTGAAACCCAAGTCTCTACAAACAGCTAACTAGAGTACGGAGAGTGTGAATGTGCCGAACATCTTTATAAATATCGCGCATCTCCCACTCCAAAACGCCTGGGCACTAGGCCCTGGAAATTTCGTTTCGTTGTTGTTGTTGTTGTTGTTTTTCAAGATGGGGTTTCTCTGTCCTGCCCTGGAATTCATTCTGTAGACCAGGCTGGCCTTGAACTCACAGAGATCCGCCTGCCTCTCCCTCCCGAGTGCTGGGATTAAAGACATGCTCCACCACCACCCAGCAGCCCTGAAATTTTTACTGTGAACACTTTAGATCATAAGAATAGACATCCTAAGCAAGGCAGTGGTGGTGCTCACCTTTAATCCCAGCACTGGGGAGGCAGAGACTGGCAGATCTCTGTGAATTCGAGGCCAGCCTGGTCTACAGTGAGTTCCAGGACAGCCACTGCTGCACAGAGAAATCCTGTCTCAAAATCAATCAGTGAACCAATAAAAAAAAAACAATAACAACAAAAATAGGGATCATAACTCTGACAAAAAAAAAAAAAAAAACTCCGTAACCTCAGTGTGTCATTCTCAAGCATGTGATGAGGGCCTCAACAAGGCTGCTAGGGTGGTCATTCACCTGTACACTCACAGCTAGGGCCCAGATCATGGCTTTGTGCCCCTCCCGCACTATCATCCCCTTATCCCTATGGATTCTTTAAATCAGAACTGGACCCTTTCACTTTCTCCATTAACTCCCATTTTTTCAATGTGACAACAATCAGATCATTTTGACACAAAATTCTTTCTCATTTTTTGGAGAGAGAGAGAGACTTCTTTAATGTTTTATGGTCACCATAATTAAAAAGCTAGACATATAAGAACAAGGCTGTCTTTTTTTATTTTATTGAGCTCTACATTTTTCTCTGTTCATCTCCCTGCCTCTCCCCTCCCCCATTCAAGCCTCCCCCAAGGTCCCCATGATCCCAATTTACTCAGGAGATCTTGTCTTTTTCTATTTCCCATGTAGATTAGATCTATGTATGTCTCTCTTGGTGTCCTCATTGTTCTCTAAATTCTCTGGGATTGTGATTTGTAGGCTGGTTTTCTTTGCTTTATGATTAAAAAACTACTTATGAGTGGGTACATGTGATAATCATCTTTCTGGGTCTGGGTTACCTCACTCAAAATAATGTTTTCTAGCTCCATCCATTTGCCTGCAAAATTCAAGATGTCATTATTTTTTTCTGCTGTGTAGTACTCCATTGTGTAAATGTACCACATTTTCCTTACCCATTCTTCGGTCGAGGGGCATTTAGGTTGTTTCCAGGTTCTGCTATGAACATAGTTGAGCACATGTCCTTGTAGCATGATTGAGCATCCTTTGGATATATACCCAAAAGTGGTAACACTGGGTCTTGAGGAAGGTTGTTTCCTAATTTTCTGAGAAATCACAATACTGACATCCAAAAGGGTTGTACCAGTTTGCATTCCCACCAACAATGCAGATGTGTTCCTTTTCCCCCACAACCTCTCCAGTATAAGTTGTCATCAGTGTTTTTGATCTTGGCCATTCTTACAGGTGTAAGATGGAATCTCAGAGTTGTTTTGATTTGCATTTCTCTGATGACTAAGGATGTTGAGCATTTCCTTAAGTGTCTTTCAGCCATTTTAGATTCCTCTGTTGAGAGTTCTCTGTTTAGGTCTGTACTCCATTTTTTTATTGGATTATTTGTTCTTTATATGACCAATTTCTTGAGTTCTTTGTATATTTTGGAGATCAGACCTCTGGTAAGCCAGCTCATGGTGCTACACAGAATATTAGAAATGGGTTAGATCAATATGTAGGAGCTAGCCAATAAGAAAATAAAACTAATGGGCCAGGCAGTGTTTAAAAGAATACAGTTTCTGTGTAATTATTTCGAGTAAAGCTAGCCGGGTGGCAGGAAGCAGCCCTGCCGCTCATTACTACACCCCCCCCCACTGATTTTTAATACTGAGACTAAAATTTTAAGATGTATTTTTATTCTTAGTTATATACATGCACGTGTGTGTGCATGTAGGTATGCGCACATGAATACAGGTACCTACAGAGGATAGAACCAATGGATCCTCCTGAAGCAAGAGTTACCGGTTGGTAACTAGAGAGAAGACTCAGAGGTTAAGACCACTGGTTGCTCTTCCGGAGGCCCTGACTTCATTTCCCAGCAACTATATGGTGACTCACAACCATCTGTAATGAGATTTGGTATCCTCTTCTAGCCTGCAGGCACACATGGAGACAGAACACTTTATACATAATAAACAAAAAAAAATCTTTAAAACTAATAATAGGTTGCAGGTTGATTTTGAGCCATCAGGCTGGGTACTAGGAACCAAACTTGGGTCCTCTGCAAGATTAGTAAGTGTTCTTAAGCACGGGGCTATCTCTTCGGCCCTGATGTTTAAAAAAAAAAATGTTTACTATTGGATGTATACTACCAATAAAGTATTTAAAGTACATGTCAATCATAGCACTGTGTGTATATTTTCTGCTAGGTTTTTAGGTGTAAACAATGTATTGCCTCACATATACTACAAGAGCTGGAAGAAATTCTCCAAAGACAATGCATATCTCATCAGCCACCATTAGCAAATGACCATTCTAAGACAGTCACTGCAGAAGTAAGGCAGTCACAATGACTTGTTAGTCAACCACACTGCCCTAATGTATTAGGTGCACTGCGCTGTGAGACATGGGTTCTTGCTAACAAAAAGCAAAACTGTTTGGAAATGAACCCATCCAACAGAAGGTGACAACATGGAAGTATTTGATGAACTGACACTATACCCCCCTCCATAGAGATGAGCCAAAATTCCAAGTCTGGAGGAAGATGATTTCTTTTTAGCTTTAAGATTGTTTTTGTTAAAGTAGAGCAGCTGGTAGGACCAGAGAGGTGGCTGTGAGCCTGAGAGTGTTTGCCATACTTGGCAAGGACCTGGACTCAGTTCCCAGCACCCAAATAGGTTGGCTACCAACTGCCTATAACTCCAGCTCCATGGGATCCAATGCCTTTCTCTGACCTCTCTGGGCATGGGCACACATATCATACACACATATCACACCCAGTGTGGTGGAGAGCTAACCGGCTCTCCAAAGAAGAAGCACAGTGTATTTCCCGTCCTCTGGGCTCTCTTTTAGGAGGCCAAAAAGAATAGGCATCCTAAATTACTAATCCATTAAGTTAACTCTAAAACACATTTATGCACGTTAAAGAATCACAGGTCTCATAATCTTGGCTTCAAATGAACCTTGTGCATGTTTCTCACTGTGAGCATTTGTTTAACCAATGCCTTCTGTGATTCAGCATGAAAGTCGGGCTTCAAATGTTCAAAGAAAGTCACGGAACAACCAGGAATGCACCTGCCAGAAACAGAAAAAAGTATTTGCCTCTTAGAAAAATGACTAAAATTGCATTTTTTAAAATTCACTTAAAGAGCAACAATCAGATGAATGTGTTTTCTCTTTAATGGAAAATTACATTTGCTGACATGTAATGCTTAATGACTTGTGTAAAATACAGTGTTTAATGACATCAGTGATCGGTACTATTCCTCTAAGCCATACATCTGAAACCACTGTTGCTCAGCAGTAGTGGATAAAGCCAGTCATCCTAAGAAAACAGAATTACACTGTTTTTTTAAAAATAAACACAGAGGGCACAGTTATAGAAGTATGGCAGTTATCTAAACATTCTGAATGCAATGAGTTAAGTAGAATGTGTGTTACCATTGCAATATATTCCCAGCAAGCATTAATTGTCAGATAATTGCTTTGTTTGCGGTGGTTTAAATAAGAATGTCGCCCATAGGCTCAAAATTTTGAGCATTTGGTCCCCAGTTGCTGGCTCTGTTTGGGAAGTGTAGGAGGCACAGTCTTGCTGAAGGGTGTACATCACTGGTGCAGGGCTTTGAGAGTCTAAAAACTTGGACCATCACCAGTTTTCTCTCTCTGCTTGTGGGTCAATACACAAGCATTCAGCTTTCTGTAACTATTGCTATGCCATGCCTCTGCTGCACACCATGGAGTCTTACATACCTGGAACCACAACACAAATAAACCCTCTGTCCTATAAATTAAATTGGTCATCGTATTTGTGCTTTATCATAGCAACAGAAAAATAGCTAATACATTGTTATTTTTTAGGTTGACATTGTTACTTATGCTGACATTGTTATTTAGGTGACATTTTTATTTAGGCTGACATTGTTATTTAGGCTGACATTGTTATTTAGGTGACATTGTTATTTTAGGTTGACATTGTTACTTATGCTGACATTGTTATTTAGGCTGACATTGTTATTTAGGTGACATTGTTATTTAGGTGACATTGTTATTTAGGCTGACATTGTTATTTAGGTGGCATTGTTATTTAGGCTGACATTGTTATTTAGGTGACATTGTTATTTAGGCTGACATTGTTATTTAGGTGGCATTGTTATTTAGGCTGACATTGTTATTTAGGTGGCATTGTTATTTAGGCTGACATTGTTATTTAGGTGACATTATTATTTAGGCTGACATTATTATTTAGGCTGACATTGTTATTTAGGCTGACATTTTTATTTAGGTGACATTGTTATTTAGGTGACATTGTTATTTAGGCTGACATTGTTATTTAGGCTGACATTGTTATTTAGGTGACATTGTTATTATTTAGGTTGACATTGTTACTTATGCTGACATTGTTATTTAGGTGACATTGTTATTTAGGTGACATTGTTATTATTTAGGTTGACATTATTATTTAGGCTGACATTGTTATTTAGGTGGCATTGTTATTTAGGTTGACATTGTTATTTAGATTGACATTGTTATTTAGGTGGCATTGTTATTTAGGTTGACATTGTTATTTAGATTGACATTGTTATTTAGGTGGCATTGTTATTTAGGCTGACATTGTTATTTAGATTGACATTGTTATTTAGATTGACATTGTTATTTAGGTGACATTGTTATTTAGGCTGACATTGTTATTTAGGTGGCATTGTTATTTAGGCTGACATTGTTATTTAGGTGGCATTGTTATTTAGGTTGACATTGTTATTTAGGTGGCATTGTTATTTAGGTTGACATTGTTACTTATGCTGACATTGTTATTTAGGTGGCATTGTGATTTAGGTGACATTGTTATTTAGGTGACATTGTTATTTAGGTTGACATTGTTATTTAGGCTGACATTGTTATTTAGGTGACATTGTTATTTAGGTGACATTGTTATTTAGGTTGACATTGTTATTTAGGTGACATTGTTATTTAGGTGACATTGTTATTATTTAGGTTGACATTATTACTTAGGCTGACATTGTTATTTAGGTGACATTGTTATTTAGGTTGACATTGTTATTTAGGCTGACATTGTTATTTAGGCTGACATTGTGATTTAGGTGACATTGTTATTTAGGTTGACATTGTTATTTAGATTGACATTGTTATTTAGAATAGCCAACTCCTTATATTGTTCTTTCTAAGCTTGAGTCATTTTCTCTCTGTATTGTATCAGCCAGTTTTTCATCACACTGCAAAATACCCAATAATCCACTTAGGAAGAAAAGGAAGTCAACTCCATTGGTCATAAATGTGGAGTATTTTTTAACTACATAAAGATGTGTTATATTTGTTTATGCTGCCTTTGTTAATGATGTAAAGCTGTGTTACATTGGGTTTTGCTACATTTGTGTAATTATGTAAAGATGTGTTGCTGTTTCACCTTAGCTACCTAAGGCACCTGATTGTTCTAATAAAAATCTGAGTAGCCAATAGCTAGGCAGAGAGACTGAACAGGAGAAGAAAGGTAGGCAAGGGGGGAATGAAGAGAATGAGGAAGAAGCCCAGACACACAAGACAGAGAGAAGCAGTGAAGTAAGACATACAGAAGAAAAGAAAAGGTAAACAGCCCCTGGGCAAAATGAAGAAACAGGTTAAGTTATAAGAGGTAGCAAGAAAGGAGCATAAGGCTGAGCATTCATAACAAATAGTAAGTCTCCGTGTCATGATTTGGGAGCTGGTTGATGGGACAAAAAAAAAATGCCTGGTACACATAAGTAGCAGCATTTTAGTTTGGCTTTCTGGAAGAGGTCTGCCCCTCTCCGTTGGTAATGCTACCCAGGACATAGATGAAGAACAAAGGATGAGAGGGGAGAAGGGAGACGGTGTGAATGGACGGGGCAGGAAGAAGGAAGGGAGTATAGAGAAGAGAATGATTCTCTGAGAGCCTTGTCATGGTTTGAGTGTTGAGCCTGCACATGGTAGCTTATTTTCTATAGGTTGTTCCTCTTCCTCATTAATGCCTTTGCTCCAAATACTGTTTGTTATCTTTCAGACTCTAGTTAAGGTTAGGGGTGCACTAATAAACAAAATAGATAAAAAAAAATACTGTACAAATAGACTATTAGCAGTGGGAAGTACGAGAAAATCCAACAATGAGTGACAAAATGGAGACAGCAAGAGGGCTTGGGCATCTTGCTGCCAAGCACAATGACTTGAATTCAATCCCCTAGACCATGTAGAAGGAGGAAACTGAGTCCTGTGGGTTGTCCTTTAATCTTGACACTCATGCCATGATGGACACTTATACCCCCACGCTAAACAAATAGTTTAATAGAAATAATAAAATGGTAATAACCAGGCCGGGCAGTGGTGGCACACATCTTTAATCCCAGCACTTAGGAAGCAGAGGTAGGCAGATCTCTGTGAGTTCAAGGCCAGCTTGGTCTACAGAGCAAGTTCTAGGACACCTAGGGCTACACAGAGAAACCCTATCTCTAACACCACCGCCACAAAAAATGGAAATAAACTGATGCAGGGGGCTGCTTGTTTGTCCTGACCACCCAGAACCGAAATAACCACATGGAAACTGTATTCATTAAATCACCGCTTGGCCCATTAGCTCTAACTTCTTATTGGCTAACTCTTAATTTAACCCATTTCTATTAATCTGTGTATCACCATGAAGTTGTGGCCTACCTGCAAAGTTTCAGCACATCTATCTCCAGTGGCAGATCCATGGCATCTCCCTGACTCTCTCCTTCTCCCAGCATTCAGTTCTGTCTTCCCCGACTACCTAAAGTTCTACCTTATCAACAGGCCAAGGAAGCTTCTTTATTCATTAAAACCAAGACAAGCAACACAGAGACAGAAGCACCTCACACACCAATAAACTATGTTATAGGCTAAATACATGCTGTGTTTGAATGTGACCCAAGTGTTTACCAAAGGTCTGCTGTGACAAAAAGCCTGGGCCCCAGAAAGGCTGTGTGGGAGATAGTAGAACTTCAGGGCTATGGGGTCTGACTAGAGGTCATTGAGCCTGAGCAGTCCTCAGAAGCATCCCTTGCATTCTCGGGATGATTATACACAAAACAAGCTTAGCATGGCTCGTTTGTCTCTCCGCTCCTGTCTGAGGGGTGACCACTTCTTCTCTGTGTACTTCTGCCACATTGTGCCACCCACCGTGCCCATCAGAGGCTGACTCGGTGGAGCTGAGCTCCTACCATCAGCTGTAGTCTGTTGGTGTGATGAGCACCTGCTTAGCCTGCTGTAACCATAAAATGATAAATGTTCCTGGGAGAAAATAGTGTACGGCTCTGCCATTCTAAATGACAAGTAGAGAACACTTATCTGAAAATTAATGGTTTGGGGGAACAGATCGCAAAGGCAGCACACATTCCATATGTGTATCCAGGAAGATTGGGAAGAAAACAAAGAAGGGGAAATGGAGAGCTTCATGGGTTACTTATTTAAATTATTTATTTATTTATTATTAAGATTTCTGCCTCCTCCCCACCACCGCCTCCCATTTCCCTCCCCCTCCCCCAACCAAGTCCCCCTCCCTCGTCAGCCCTAAGAGCCATCAGGGTTCCCTGCCCTGTGGGAAGTCCAAGGACCACCCACCTCCATCCAGGTCTAGGAAGATGAGCACCCAAACTGCCTAGGCTCCCACAGAGCCAGTACGTGCAGTAGGATCAAAAACCCAATGCCATTGATCATGAGTTCCCAGTAGTCCTCATTGTCTGCTATGTTCAGCAGTTTTTTTCCCATGCTTTTTCAGACCCAGGCAAGCTGGCCTTGGTGAGTTCCCGATAGAACATCCCCATTGTCTCAGTATGTGGGTGCACCCCTCGCGGTCCTAACTTCCTCTCTCCTTCTGATCCTGACTTGGACCTTGAGATTTCTGTCCGGTGCTCCAATGTGGGTCTCTGTCTCTGTCTCCTTTAATTGCCTGATAAAGGTTAATATTTAGGAGGATGCCTATATGTTTTTCTTTGGGCTCTCCTTCTTATTTAGCTTCTCTAAGATCACGAATTAGAGGCTCAATGTCCTTTATTTATGGCTAGAAACCAATTATGAGTGAGTACATCCCATGTTCCTCTTTTTTGGTCTGCCTTACCTCACTCAGGATAGTGTTTTCTATTTCCATCCATTTGCATGCAAAATTCAAGAAGTCATTGTTTTTCACTACTGAGTAGTACTCTAATATGTATATATTCCATACTTTCTTCATCCATTCTTCCATTGAAGGGCATCTAGGTTGTTTCCAGGTTCTGGCTATTACAAATAATGCTGCTATGAACATAGTTGAGCATATACTTTTGTTGTATGATAGGGTATCTCTTGGGTATATTCCCAAGAGTGGTATTGCTGGGTCCAGGGGTAGGTTGATCCCGAATTTCCTGAGAAACCGCCACACTGCTTTCCAAAGTGGTTGCACAAGTTTGCATTCCCACCAGCAATGGATGAGTGTACCCCTTACTCCACAACCTCTCCAGAAAAGGCTATCATTGGTGTTTCTGATTTTAGCCATTCTGACAGGTGTAAGATGGTATCTTAAAGTTGTCTTGATTTGCATTTCTCATGGGTTACTTTAAAACAATCTGTGCATACAAAATCTGCCATGGTTTATATCGAAAATCTCCTCCAAGGCCATGAACTGAAGCTCTGCTTGTTAGAAAAGGAGAGGAGAGGGTGCATGAGAAAGAAAGTGGCATCCTTCCAATATACGGTGCAGCCCCCTCGAGAAGGGAGGGGTGCTGAGTGGTAAGGAAGGATCAGAAAGAACCAAGACTGAAATCCAGCAGAGGAAACGCGTGGGGATCGGGATATGGTATAATAGTGGAGACCCAGCAGGCAGCCTTGTCCCCAGGACTTTGTTTTCTGCAGCCTGTCTGTCTTCCCACGGCCTGTGGCTTTCCTCAGAACAGTCTACATTACTGACATCTCTGTCACCCTGAGGGTTCTGTGTGTCACCCTCGCAGCTTTGTGGATGACCCTCTCGTGAGCTGCCTGCAGGGAATCCTGACCCTGACACACACTGACTTAAGTCCCAGGCTTTCCATGAATTGTTGGCGGAAAGCTTCAGGAACTTCTAACTCTCGCACTCTGCATGCCTGCAAAGCCATTATCATGTGGCAATGCCAAGTTCTGACTCCAGCTTGCACAGGAACAGATGAGCTCTTGGATAACGGCTAACATGGCCCTGGGGGCCTTGGCTGCTGATCCAGGAAAAGCTCTTTCCTGGTGATCTTGTGTAAGCAGGGCCTGGTTGTGAAAGTTCTGCAGATGAGTTTGGTCAGTTCTGGAAATGCCCTCGAGGCATCTCTCCTACTGTCCCACTTAGAGTGTGTGGCTTCTTTTTAGCAATGGTGATGTCTTTGACAGCCATGCTGCACTTGTCTACAAAACTCACTCCTTTTTCTTGTCACCATGCACATTTTACAAATCCTTCGCTCTGCTTTTTACTCCAGATTCCTACTATATATCCATCTAAAAGTAACCAGCTTCCTGCCGCTTCCTGAATGCTACTCTGTCACGACATTTCCTCTGCAAAAATGTGTTAGAGTAGTGGTTCTCGCCTTCCTAACGCTGCGATCCTTTAGTACACTTCCTCATGTTGTGCTGACCCCCAACCATAAAATTATGTTTGTTGCTACTTCACAACTGTAATCTTGCTACCATTAGGATCTGTAATGCAAATATCTGTGTTCTCTGATGATCTTAGGAGACCCCAGTGAAAGGGTCATTCGATCTCCCAAAGGGGTCACCCCCCACAAGTTGAGAACTTACTGCATTAGTCCCTTATCTTTAAATTCAGACTTACACAAGGTTTCAAGACATAGACAAAACAGACTAATCATTTGCCATAATAAAACACAAATGGCCTTTAGTCTAATTATAGATAGATGATAAATTATAGATAGATATAGATTGATAGATGATTGATTGATAAATGATAGATAGATAGATAGATAGATAGATAGATAGATAGATAGATAGATAGATAGATAGATAGATAGATAGATAGATGAACTCTCAGTCCCATTAACATTCCCCACCCACATTCCTACTGACATTCTGTGGGGAAAACGTCCTCTGTGTTGCACAGTGAAACACTCTAACAAAGCACAGGTGACCTGCAAGGCTAGTGCAAGCATACCAGTGCAGGACGCGTTTCCTCGCCGACAGATGGTGGCCATCTCTCACCACGGCGAAGGGAGCTCTTCTTGATTGCCCTGACTGAATCTGCAGGAAGGATAAGAGTGCGACCAGGGAATCAAGTCTCAGGAAAGGCCAGGGGTTGCGCAAACACAGACAAATCCCAAGATGAAGATGAGGGAGGGTTTGTGCAATATTGGCCTTTATCAAGCTCACAGCTTTTGATAGAAAAAAAAAAGGTTTCTCACAATCTTCTGAGCTCCTGTCAGAATCTCTTATTAAGCTCGGCTTGCAGCATTCTGAACTTTCTCCACCCACATCCCCCTCCTGGACTCCCCAGCTCTTCCAAATTCTTTCTGAAATGAGTTCCAAAAACTTTGAGATTGTGTGGTGAGGTTTCATCACTGTATCTGACACCTGGTGCCTCTGGAACCAACCTTGGTATCAGTATTTGGTGTCATGTGTCTGTGACAAGATATCTGCAATTTAAGAGCAGATGCCTTTAGCTGAGCTGTGGCTTCAGAAAGTCTGGTCCACCATGGCTAATTCACCCTATCTGGATCCGTGACTGGGCATTATGGTGGCAGAGGCACAGGTTGGTGGCTGCTCACCGGGTAGACAGAAATCAAAGGCAGGGGCAGAAGGAGTCAAGAGCAAGATAACCATCCAAAAACCGTTCTCCTGACTTCCTTAACTAGATCATTCCTCCTAACATTTTCAGAACCTTCCAAACTAGTGCCTGCAGCTGGAACCAAATATTCAAAACATTGAGTACATGTGTATGCATTTTGTTTAAGCCATGGCTATAAAGAATACCTGTTTTTAAAGTGAGAACACTGGCACTGAGAAAGTGAGTGGCTCCCCTAACAGTACAGAGCCAGGGGCCCGTGTCCTTCAACTCCAAACACAGGAGGGTTGTCCCTGCTCCGTCTGTCTGGTTTACAGCGAAGCACCCTTGTGTATGGTCCTGACCGAGGACAAACCTCCCTTAAGTAGAGAGTTTTGTACATTCTTGGAGTTATTTTTGCCATACCTGTATTCAGCGTCGCTTCTTTGGCTATTGGTTATTTTAGCATTTTCAGATCTGATGATTTGATTTCATACAAACAGGCCATTCATTCTCTTCAAATGACAAAAGTACATCAGCCACAAAACCCGCGAAGAGGGTGGTGTTTGTGCAAATCACTGTGATAACACACCTAACAAAGCAACTGTCACGTGCTGTTCTTCGTTGTCAACTTGACTACATCTGAAATTAACTAGAACCCAAAAATGGATAGCAAAGCTTGTGAGGGATTTTGCTTGATCTGAAATAGAAAGATCCACTTCTGATCTGGATCTTTGGGGTGGGAAGATACACCTTCAATCCAGATCTTTTGAGGTGAGAAGACCCACCTCTCATCTAGGCTACAACGTCTGCTGGAAGCCTACGTAAGGAGCTGGAAGAAGGAAGCTTTTCTCTTTGCCTGCTTCCTCTCACCTCACAGCCGAGTCCATTCCTTCCCTGGCGTTAGAGCCGACTTCTTCAGGATTGTGGCTTATACTGAAGACCAGCCGAGACAGCCAGCCTCATGGACTGAACAACTACTGGATTCTTGGACTGTCAGCTCACAGGTCATTCAGTCCATCAGCCACTGTTGGGTTGGCCAGACTTCAGCCTGTAAGACATCCTAATACATCCTCTTCCCGTGTATTCAGAGAGATTCATTCCATAAGCTCCGTTACTCTGGAGAATCCTGACTAACATAGCAACCCAAGGGAGGAAGGATTCACAGTCCACACAGCAGTGAGAGCGAAGCTAACCAGAGTGGTCCACATTGTGGGGCCAGGAATACAAATTGGCACAATAGTTCCTGCCCTCAAAAAGCTCTAAGGTGGATAAGTAACAAATGATTAAACTGCGGGGTGACAGGCGTGGAGGGAGGTACAGAAACTAAACTTTGAAAATAGAACACTTAACACCCCGAGATCAGAAAGGAAGGAGAACGGGGCATTTCACAAAGGGGCTACTTTAATCTGCCGAAATTGTTCCAATTTCTCAATTTCAGTCCCTTCTGAGGGCAATTGTCGTCTTGTCAACCTCTTCAGTAGTGGTTTAGTCTGTCCATGACTGGTGCAGTTAGGTGTCTATCATCCTCACAAGGTCACAGGCTCTTTGAAGACAGCATCCAAACATTATGGCTCCTGTCACACGGGGTCTTGCATAGCCTGTGATGGAATTAAATCAACTGCAATTGCCAAAGTCTTCACACAGGCAAACAGCAACCTAAGATCCACGAAATTCTTCAGCAACCATAGCACCTGCTGCATGGCAAGGGGGAGGGGGGGTTTCAGTTGAGAAGCAACTCACAAAAGCATCTCACAGCACACAGACACCACAAATAAACAGCATCCAGGACCTCACACAGTGGGCCTCACCGAGCAACAAAGCCCACCAGGAAGGCCGCATCTGTCTAAGGCCCTGGTGGCACTGAGGTGAGAATGCTTGCCATCATAAGGGAAGATGTGAATTGCACAGAATGATTCCAAGTGGTTAAAAAAAAATCGCAATCAGGAAGGGATCCATGGCTGTCGTACCATGTGTGGTCACTCTGAATATCTTTGGTATTTGCAACAAGGAAAAGGAAGAAAGAAAAGGAGGGCTGAGCAGATGAGAAGCAACCAAATATCAATCCTGGGTTAACTGGAATAAACAAAGATGCTCAAAAGTCCCCAAGAAGCAGCAGTGAGAAAAAAAAAACAAGGGGACTTCTAGACCAGAGGGGAGGAGACATTTGTTAGGTTCCTTTAGGAGACAGTGCATGCTGAACTATGCACCCCTACTTCCCAGTGTGGACCCTCATGGAAGCAACAGGGGCAGAAAATTTTAAAAATAAGTGCTTAGTTGGGTGGTGGTGGTGCACACCTTTAATCTCAGCACTCAGGGGGCAGAGGCAGGCAGAGATCTGAGTTTGAGGCCAGTCTGGTTTACAGAGCAAGTTCCAGGACAGCCAGGGCTATTACAGAGTGAAACCATCTCAAAAAAAAAAAAAAAAATCAAAATAGACAAACAAAAAGACACTAAGCGCTTAATTTTAATTTTAGAAATGAAAACACCACCATCTCGTGTTTTGTTTTACTACAGACAACGTTTTCACGTAGCTCCAAGATGCTAACAACTGGCTGCACTTGTCTATCTCAAGTTTATCCGAGTCCCAGACCTTAGCAGGGTGGCTTGGGTCTTAGTTAGTGTTTTCTTTTGCTGTGACCAAATCCCATGACAAAATAGTAAGTTGGGGAGGAAAGGGTTTATTTGGCTTACACTTCCACATTGCTGTTCATATTGAAGGACGTGAGGACAGGAACACAATCAGGCCAGGAAGCAGGAGCTGATGCAGAATTCACGGACCGGGGGCTACTTACTGACTTGCTTCCCCTGGCTTGCTCAGTCTGCTTTCTTACTGAACTCAGGATCTTCAGCTCAGGGATGGCGTCACCCGCCTTGGGCTGGGCCCTCCCCCATTGATCACTAAATGAGGAAATGCCCACAGCTGGATCTCATCAAGGCGTTTCCTCAGCTGAGGCTCCTTCCTCTGATGACTAGCTTGTGTCAGCCAGTACAACTGACCCCTTGCCAAGTTGACACACAAACACATCACTATTAAGCCACATCCCTCCCTCTCTTATTTATTCCAAGATCTCACAATAAAATCATAAATAATTTTAAAAGTCCCACAGTCTCGGGGGCTGGAGAGATGGCTCAGAGGTTAAGAGCATTGCCTCTCTGGCCTATTTTCGCTCTGGCTCGTATGTCTGTCCTTCGGCCTACCCTATTTATAAATATGTCTTAAAATATCCAATATCTTTTTAAAAGTTCAAATCTTTCATCTGTGAGCTCCTTTAAAAATCAAAATTAAATTAAACACTTTCATCAAGAAGGAAGAATCATGGTACTGTAACAATCTCAACCACGCGAATTCAAACTCCAACAGTATAAACGGTATATTTAAATAAATATAAAATAAATATAATATGAATAAATAAATAGCTCAATGTCCAGTTGTCTGTGTCACCCACGATCTTCTGGACTCCTGCAAAGAGGGGACTTGGGTCCCCTCTCCGGCTCTGCCCTCTGCGGCACACACAGCTTGTCTTCTGGGCTCAGGCTGGCTCCACTGCTGCTGCTGTTCTCTGTAGTCATCCCATGGTACTGGCATCTCCAAATGCTGGGCTCCCTTGCTGCAACTGGGCTGCACTTTCATCAATGGCCTCTCATGGGTTCTCTTCATGGTGCTAAGCCTCAGCTTCTTAGCATGACCCCTTCAGTCTTCAACCTTCAACTGCCACTGAGGCTGCACCCTCACCAATGGCCTTCCCAGGTCTCACAGTGTCAGGCCTCAGCTGCTCTCCATGACCCCTTCATGGTTTCAAAACCAGTACCACCTGGGTGACTCTTACACTTTGCCAAATCCGGCTGCCAGCACGAGGTACAACCTTGGCCAGCTCTGGAACACAGCTTCTCAGTGTTCTGAGTAAACACTTCCCAGAAGAGTTCACCTCAGTGATGCTGGTCTCCTCTTAATCCCTGCTAATTTTTAGCTCCAGCTGACCAGCATCCATTGTCCCAGTAACGTAAAGGTTTCACTTAAGTAGTTTCTGGTGTCTTGTTAATCACAGCTGACTCTTCAGCCCAAGCTAACCAGAACAACTACCAAATCTTAAAATAGCAAATGTCCCTGAAAAAATCTTTACACTTCCCTCTGAAACGTCACAAGCCAGGCCTCCACCTTCTGCACTGGTCTCAACATTCTTATCTTCCAAGTTCCCACAAAACTTTTAATACTCTATGGCTTTTCTAGCCCAAAGTTTCAAAGCCCTTCTACAATCCTCCCCAAAACATGGTCAGGTCTGTCACAGCAATGCCCGTCTACACTGGTACCAATTTGTCTTACTTAAGGTTTCTCTTGCTGCAACAAAACACCATCATCAAAGAGCAAGTTGTGGGGATGAAAAGGTTTATTGGGCTAACACTTCAGCATTGCTGTTCATCACTGAAGGAAGTCAGGACAGGAACTCAAACAGGGTAGAATCCTGGCAGCAAGAACGGAGGGGAGCTACTTACTGGCTTGCTTCCCATGTCTTGATCAGCCTGCTTTCTTATAAAACTCAGGACCAAGAGTCCAGAAATGACACTAGCCACCCCCTCCGCCACTGATCACTAACAGAGAAAATGCCTTATAGCTGGATATCATGGAGGCATTTCCTCCACTGAGGCTCCTTCCTCTCTGATGACTCCAGCTTGTGTCAAGTTGACAGGAAACCAACCAGTACCCAGGGTAAGGTGGGGGGCATAGAGGAGACAGGCGCACCAAGCAGGGACCCATGACACAAGTTGGGCGATGGAGAAGAATTGAAAGGAACGGTTTCATTTGTTTGTTTTTAAGTTGTAGAAAGAGTTCAAGGAAAGCAATAAAAAAGTTTTGCAGTTCTATGGAGCTCACTGGGGACCAGTTAAGAGAAGTTACCAGAACAACAGTAAAAAGAGCGATGTAAAGAATGGTTGAGGGAGCTTTGGCTTTTCGGAGAAATGTACTTCAGATATGATTAGCAGCCCAGCAGGAGGGCTCTGAGGACTCAGTGCTTTGACCTCATTCTTGTTCTTCAGCCTCCTGCTAACCTCGTCCATAAACCAAGTGCAAGCAAAATCCGGAAAGCAAGCATGTAGGTAAAGGCGGTCTGGGCCAGTCTATCTGGGCCCCAAGTGATCTGGGAAGGGAGAGAGAAGAAGCTGAAGGAGCCAAGCAGCACAGTCCATCTTCCTTGTATGTAGAGCCCACTCTTGTCCCTGAAGGGACAGATAGAAAACATATGATCCAACACAGAAAACTCATGGAATTTCATCAGCTACTATAGTGTTATATGATGTCGGTGTGGTCAGATTTCCATCTAAGATTAAAATGTGATACACTATAAGTAGTCTTCATATAGGGCAATGATTTTTAACCTTCCTAATGCTGCGGTCCTTTAATACAGTTCTTCATGTTGTGGCTACCCTCAACTATACAATTATTTTTTGTTTGCAACTTTATAACTGTAATTTTGCTACTGTTGTCAACTATAACGTAAATATCTGACATGCAGATGGCACTCGTGCAGATATTCTTAGGCCACCCCTGTGAAAAGCTCTTTCCACCAAAAAGGGTTGTGACCCACGGGTTGAGAACCACTCACATAGGAGACAGCAATGAAAACACTGACAGCTAATTGATAGAAAGCATGCCCACCACTGTTACATTTCTTATAGCTGCTCTTAAGACCTAAGAAAAATAACGAATTGTAAGACTTCTGGGCAAAGATGGCAGTTTACAAACTTCCACTACAAGACTCTTTGAATAAAAAGCGTTTGAGTAGTAAAGCATTCACTCTATACCTAAGAAACAGAGGAAAGAGCTATGGGACAGTTAAAAAGCAGGAGACACAGACAGGCTCAGCTGAAAAAAGCAAGCAGCAGCTCACAACCCCACCCCTGACCCTCTTGAGGGACGAGAAGCCAACACCAAGACCACAAGGTAGACCAGTAATCCCTAGTGAAAAGAGACTATCAGTCCTGACTTTAAGACAAGCACATGGTACTCACTAGTCTTTCATCTAGTGAAGGAATTCATTACGTCAGTAACTCCTGCATGACAGGCCAGCTTTAAAGGGGACAGCCACTTTGTTGCCTCTGATATCTGAGCGTACTATTGTCAGGTGCCATTTTGATCACTGACATGTGACAGAACCCATAAGGTAGAGAGAGACATGGCTGAGGCAGAAAGGATAGATGTTGGGGGCTGTGGACCCTCAGACCCTGTGCTCTGAACAGTCTCCAGCTGCTCTGAACATGAGACCCTCAGGAGTTCCTGATGGCAGGGAAGTAGTTTCTGGTAGGTTTGGCTGGGGAGTGGCTATCAATTAAGGATCCCTATATAAGCTGCCCCTGAACACAATAAAGGGGACATTCTTATTTCAAGGATGACCCGTGTCCCTGTGTTTCTGTGTGTGTATGTGTTTAAATCTCCGGCTCCTTTCCCTGTTCAAGAACAGTCCTGTAGTTTAGGCTGTGTGCTACAGGCATAGTACCATAGTACACGTAGTTCAGGTGCTACAGGACCGCAGTACACATAGTAGCATGGATGCTACAGATGGACATGAGGGAGGAGTCAGGATGGCAAAGGGGCAGGAAAAGAGCTATGGATTCATTCCTAGTGTGGTAGTTGCCGTCAGCAACAGGAAGATGCCCAAGCTGATGCTTTGTGTTTTCTGCTTTACCTGGCTATAAGATAGAAAACAATTAGCTGAAGGGAGCACATTCATAAATTATTAGAATAATTTGGTGCAGAAATAGTCACAACTTTCAAAGTTCACACAGAGAAACTTCTGGCACATTCAATGTTAGGCTGGCTGGATCAAGGAAAGCCAGAGTAGATGCTGTCTACTTTGGAATATTGTCTGACATAGAAAGGCATTTTAGGGGCTGAAGAGATGGCTCAGAGGTTAAGAACATTGCCTGCTCTTCCAAAGGTCCTGAGTTCAATTCCCAGCAACCACATGGTGGCTCACAACCATCTGTAATGAGGTCTGGTGCCCTCTTCTGGCCTGCAGGCATACACACAGACAGAATATTGTATACATAATAAATAAATATTTAAAAAAAAGAAAGGCATTTTAAAAGTTTCTTAGTAAGACCTCCGAATTTTAGTGATAAATATTCTTACAGATACGGCTCAAGTGCAGTTCTAAGTTGGCCCAAATCATTGCACTGGAACTCACTTGGAAGAGAAAGGCAAACATCCTAAGCAACATCTGCCTCAGTCACTATTCTACTACTGTGACGAGGCTCTGTGTTCAAGGCAACTTATGAAGAAAGCACTGGGTTAGCCAATGATCACCATGGAGAGGAGCACGACAAGAGGCAGTTCTGGAGCAGTAGCTGAGAGCTTACACCTTTATAAGAAAGTTGGAAACCAGAGAAAGCAATCTGGTCAATGGTGTGGGCTTTTAAAAACCTCCGAGCATATTCCCAGTGGCACAACTCCTCCAATGCCATATCCCCAAAGCAGTTCCATCAACTAGGGAACCAAGTATCCAAATACACAAGCCTATGGGAGTGATTCTCATCCAAACAACAACATCAGCTTATCAGAAAGTAGTGACAATTCAATAGACCATAAAGCTGCTCGCTGCTGCATCTTTCTACATTTGGAGACCAAGCACAGACGCGCTGACTTTGGCTTGGCCATGAAAGAGGTATCGTCCACACAGGATCACTGCTCATCACTTCCTGCTATGGGAGGATGGCAAATCATTGGCAGGGACCTGGGGAGTAGGTTCACAGTACCGTATTGTAAAAGAAAACACTTTAGATGTACAGTCGATAACTTTTTCTACCTAGTAACTTTGACCTTCTATGAAAAGGCACACATAATCAATAACTTCCCTTCTGGCTCCTCTGTGATGGTGACATGTCTTGTAATCTAACCATTGTTGTTCCCCCCTCCCCCGCTCTCTTCCTCCTCTGTACCACAGCATGGATTTTGAAGATGCACAGCTTTCTCTTCGTATGTTCCGTAATATAGTCCCTGGTTTTCTCGTACAAAAGCCTTGTCTAAGTAGTAATTTCACTTGTTAGAGAAACAGTGACTTGGCTTTCTTTTAGGAAGCCTGAGGAATGCCGTTCCTAGTAGGTCTCACCTAGAAATAAAGGAGCTCACTTGCATGTGTATTTCTCTCCATTAACATCACTTTTCCAATCTCTGTGAGTTCGAGACCAGCCTGGTCTACAGAGCTAGTTCCAGGACAGGCTCCAAAGCCACAGAGAAACCCTGTCTCGAAAAACCAAAAAAAAAAAAAAAAACATCACTTTTCCATTTAATCCATAAGTAGTTAATAGTATAAGTGAAACATAACCAACATCTTTTTTCCCTTTTAGAATTCCATTCTGCATCAAAAATTTGAAAGAGACCCTTCAGATCAGATAAACCTGCTTCAACAATGGTCAAGTATGTTCACGAAACATTTCTTCGCATGTCTCTGATTCCATTTTCTCATCCATAAAATGAGGATGTATGTGTATCTCTGTGTGTGTGCATGCCTGTCTATGTGTGCAAGAATGTGTGTGTTAGCATGTGTGTGTGCACACAAGTATGTGTGAGTATGTTAGCTTTATATTACTGCACCAAACATGAGGAGTAACCATTTTTCAAAGAGGTAAGGTTTGTTTCTGATACAGAGTATCAGAGATTTCAGTTCCTGGCCACCTGGATCTACTTGTTCTGGAGTGAGGACACAACAGAACAAAGTTACTTCCCTCATGCCCACGATGTAAAGAGAAAGTAGAATGGTTGCTATCCAGTTATCCCCTTCAAGTGTACATGCTTTGAGGTGAAAATCACCAGACCTAAAGACTACATCATCTCTCAATAACCACTGTCCTGGAAACTAAGCCTTTCACGCATACTATGCAGGGCTGGAGAGAGGGCTTCGAGGGTAACACTATTTAATGTTAAGAAGGCATGTGGACCTGGGTTTGGTTCCCCAGCACCCATATACAAAGCCAGGCATGGTCAGACAAGGCTGTCAACTCAGTGATGTGGGTGACAATGACCAGAGAATTACTAGAATTTGATGGAAGCCAGTTCAGTGAGAGACCCTGTCTCAAATTATACAGACACAGAGCAGAACACCCAATATCAGTCTCTGACTTTAATATGCATGGACACACACATATAACATACATACCCATGCACAAACACACAAGCATGCACCACACACACAAAACCACAGGCCACTGGGGACAAACAAAAAAGTATTAACTGTATAATACTATGGCTGTCTCATTTTCATAGATCAAGCATAAAGTTATGAGACTGATCAGATAGCAATGGAGATGATGATATTTCTGAATAAAGAAGAAAAAGCACTAATACAGAAGATTTATGATATTCATATGTTTATTGAAGCCAAAGATATCCTGTTTTTATAATATTATCATAAATACTATTTTTCTTATATTCAAGTAGCAATATCAGATAATGTTTCTATAAATAAATCTATATTAATAAACTGGCATAAATAAAATGCATAGTTATAATAAATAAACTTACATAAAGTATTGATTATGGAAATGGAATTACATATGCTTTTTTTCTAAAGGAATGAGAAGTAATCTCTTGTGGAAATAATCAATTTTTGAAAACACATTATTTTTCTCTTGCATCATCAGTTGCAATAAAATATTATCAATGAATCTGTGATTAGAAAGCACATCTGGTATTATAGACAAATGACAACATTGATTTTCTTTCTCAACTGAACCAGGTTTCATCTAGAATCTTCTAATGATGGCGGAGTCTCACTTTCCTTTACTAAAGAAATAAAAGGTCCTTTCAGGAATTTTATTGTATTTAACAGGCAGGAAGGGTCAGGTACTAGTTTTCTAGTCTCTCCAGCTCAGACACAAGAATTTCTCAGGAACATAAACAGCAGGTTCAGTTCCCCGATGACTTTGATCTCTCCACCCTCTCCAAGCTGCAAAAATAAGAACATACACTGATTTGAGGACTTCTGTGGTTATGTAAGCAGGAACTAGTCAGAAGGAGATAGGGCTAGGCATGGTGCTGATAACTCCTTCAAGCGTCGCACCCCCTCGCAGAGAGCCTCACTCTCACTGCAGTCAGTGGTGTGAGTCACGCTCGCTGACCTGAGCCTCCTGCTACTGTTCTTGCCCCCAAAGAGGCCACACAGGGATGCTGACCACTACAAAGTCATACACTAGCGCACAGTAGATAACTGCTCACTTGTTGAGGGTGTGATGGAAAAAAAACTAAAAAACGAAAGTAAGGCATAAGAAAAAGATTTCCAAGTCACACTTCAACTTCACTGCAATAAATCCATGACTAATATTTTTACTCTTTGGAAACCATGCAAAAATTTGAAAGGTTATTCACTCTTGTTTTAAATCTTAAGTCAGTAGCCATCAGGTACTATATTATAATTCCAATTATAGTTATTAATACCAGTGATTCCAAATAGTCATCCTATATGCAAGTCTGACTCCTTTGTTTCTGTTCTGGGTTGACTTTTGCCACATTTTTGAGCATCAGTTTAGTGACCTCGAAAGTCACATCAAGTAAGCTTGCACCCGCTTTCTGGTTTTCAGTGCACACAGTCTTCAAATTATATAAGTCAGTGGGAACCAAGACTCTCCCAACGAAATAATGCTGCTGAAATAATTACATATGGCTGCTGGGTAAGAGCTGAGTTTGGACTCAAGAGTGCTGCCTTCCATGATTGTCTCTGCCACCTGCCATCCTCAGAGCACAGGCTGATGATACTAACTAGTTGAGCTAAGTTAAGATTTTTACTAGCTCTAGAATTTAGAAACAGACTGAAATATATATATATATATATCCAGCTAGATGCATATCAAGTAATAGATCATATAGTAGAAAATCAAGTAAAATATTACAAAGGAGAAAAAGAGTAGAAAAATCAAATAATGTTATGTTTCCTATTAAATGGCTTAGCGTACCACCTATCAATAGTACCTGTTTTACGGTTTCCTTCAGTGTTTGTATATTTTTCTGGATGCGCTGGCCATTACCACTGATGTGCTGCAAAATAAAACAGGAGTCACTAACAGAATCATGCCGTGTGCAAGCCTACACGCATGACCATTCACCTGGGATAGAGGCAGTCAGTAATTTTTGCCCACAGTGACCTAGATTTCATTGGTGACCTAGATTCTCTGAGCTCTTTTATTCTCTGGGACACTGAAATCCAAATACTTCCCTTACAGAAGAGCTGTCCTCCTCGTTGGGGAATCCTACTGAGGTTTCCACCGGTAGCAAGAGCAGCAGAAACGAAACCTAAACTGAACCTCATCAAAGGTGGGAGCAAAGCCCAAGAAATGAGCATGAAGCTTCCTATGTGAAAAGTGGGTCCTCCCAGTCAATGCAAGAGCCCCCTCAACCTGCCCAGTCCTGGTGGACACAGTGCACAGTTTTGGGTGTCTGGAGGTATCAAGCTTATATGTTGATGTTTCTCGGCTTCTTCCCAACAAAAAAAGTACACTTTGCACACCCCAAGTCGAGAAAGCTTCCTATCTCCCTCATCCTCTCCGACTTCTGCTCTGTGCCATTCCCTCCCCACAAGTACTTCTGCTCAGTGGATATATTTCCACATCTACGCCTTTTGCTTACAATTCTCAACATCATTCTCATTATTCATAGCTTGAGTTGCTTTCTTTCCACAGATAAAACTAATAAGGCCTTACCCCTACAAACTCAAACTAAACGACTCAGTTGAAGCCAAAATCGCCTGCTGACTGATTTCAAGTGGCCTCTGATGTCACTGAAGACTGCCAGTCTCCCAGTCAAACTTGGGAAGGAGAGAGGGAGGACCACAGGCTCTAAATGGACTAGGAGGGGAGGGAAGAAGGTGAGAGCAGATGCATGGAGCCAAAAGAAAGACTTACACAGGAGCTGAGCTGGCTGCTTAGCCTGGTCAGGAAGGATACAACCTCCTGCATGAGGGGCTGGAATCTGTCTGATTGGGGGATCAGCACCTCTCCAAGGGTGAAGTTGAGTACCTCCTTCATCAAGTAGCACCGATCCTGCATCTGAAGGGAGAAAGGGAGTAGCAGGGCTCATATTACAGGACATCCCAGAGGATCTGTCAACTCCTTCAGCTAACCCGGAGCCCACATGCTCCCTGCTCACCACAAGGAGAACTTACTTTGACTCCTTGGAACAGTTCATCACCAATGAGCCGGACATCTGTGTTGTTATCTGCAAAGCTAGCCTGGAAGAAAGAAAAACCTTTGTTTTTGCTTTGTTGATGAGGAGGAAGAAGAAATGTCTGCTCCCACAAGGTCCAATGTCAAGACACTGAGTGTGTACACTCCCCATCGGGCCTAATGTCCAGACACTGAGTGTATGAGTTTGGAACATTGCACAGAGAAGTCAAAAGTCATTAACAAATGATTTTCAAATAGTTCCTCTATGGATGAAATGCAGAGTATACATCCTAAAGGCCAAATAGAAAAGCTTCTGATTAAGATTAGGTCTTCAAAGCGTCTCCAAAGAGACATAGAAAGTCTCCAGATATGGAGATAAAGTGTGGCTAAAGAGCTCACAAGTGCTCCAAAGAAAATGGCAAGGGCTCCTTGAGTTCCAAGTAGCTAGGTAGAGAAAGTGAGATAGATGCCTTGTACCTCCTCGGCTAGCATGAAGGTGCGGTTGATGAAGTACGGACTCTGGAAGTCAGACTCATCAATCTTGCAGTGGGAAGTGACCGGCAGTGCTGCTGCCTCCTGGACCCACAGGGCAGTGAGAATCAGGCAGTTGACGGCCAGAATCCCCATCAGGGAAAAGCTCATGGATTTCTTCAGGCTAGCCATCACAGAGACGTCAAATGTGAACAGCTGATAACCGAGGAAGGAGAGCCTGTCAGCAAGAGAACAAGAGGCAAAAACGTGAGGGAAACGAGTTAGCTGGGTAGCGTCCCACCAAACAGACAATCCACTGCATCAGCTTGTACACTCACCTGCTTTGGTGCCTCTGCTTGTGATAGGTGAGGCAGAAGTTGCTGCTTTTATAGCCATCAGGACACCCAAATTTTTGGTATTCTGAACCATATGACATCAGACATTATCTAATTTCCAGGTCTGTCTTCTGAGAACTCCCTAACCACCCTAGAAGGCCACAAAACGCCGCCTCCTAGTCTTCCCACCTTGAGAAGCGAAGCCTCTCCTAAAACGTCACTACACGAGCCCAAAGGTGCTTTTGCAGACAAATCCCAGAAATCTCCTAAATGCTGTAGATTTTTCAAAGAAAACAATTGCTTTGTCGTCGTAGGTTCCGATTGAGTGTAATAGCCTTTGATCTCCTGTAGTAACTGAGTCAGCGATTTGGTCACAGACTCATTTTCCTCCCAGCTTCATAGATTCTTATCTCTTCAGAAGTGACCAGAAATAAACGACCCATGCCCTATATTCTGTGCTTTCCAATAAGCAACAACAAATCTTGGAGATTATTTCGATTGTTAAAATAATTTTGCCTCATTTTTTCAAGTATACAGGATTCTAAACTACAGCTAGGCTTTAAACATAACAGTGTTGGCTAACATAGCCGCTTTCTCACGGGTCCGATTCCCACAGAGTATTCTCATACAGAGACCATTTTTGAGTGAACAAACAGATATGGTAGGTGAAAATAATCATAAAACCACAACCAGGATCAATTTAAGTTTGGAAATATTAGTAGTGAACAATTCAGTCAACATTTTTAACGTAGACTTTTAATAAAGTAATACTATGTGCACAGATTCTGAAGTTTCATGTGCATACAAGTCTCAAAATATCATTTCTAAATAAACTTACAATAAGTGGTATTATACAGGTGGATATCTGAAGAAGAAAATCTAGAAAATACAGGGATTGCAGGCTGACTTGAATTCACTGTAAATCCATTTAATCTCAAAGAACATCTTACAGCTAGACTGGAAGTTTCCTTCCCAAGCAGTGTGAGCAGGGAGGAAGAAAAGCTGTCATTGGGTGAGGGAGGGGAAGGAAATATGAAGTAATGCAAATACGTTAGGGAAACTTCTCTTCTTACAGCTAACTGAGATCAAAGTGTGGAAGACCCGAAGAAAGGACTCAAACGACCGTAGGATCTGGATCTCTTTGGAGGTGCCAACGTGAAGACCCCAAATACCGTGAGGATGTTAGCATTTTGATGTAGCTATAGGAGACTCAAAGAGGGTGGTTACAAGATCTCACTCATAGGTAGAATTTAAAAACACTAACCTTGGAGTTGGAGAGACGCCTCAGTGACTAAGAGCACTTGCTGTTCTTCCAGAGGTCCAGGGTTTGATTCCCAGCACCCACACGGTGGTGCACAACCATCTCTAACTCCAGTTCCAGGGGATATGACATCCTTTTCCTGGACTCCACAGAATTCAGGTAGTGTGTGGTGCACAGACACCCATGCAGGTGAAACATCTATACACAAAAACTGATAATTTAATTGTTTTAGTAAAAAGGTTAAAACATTGATGCAGAAAGTAGAAAGTTGTCAGAGACCAAAAGTGAGAGGTTGGGAAGAAGTTAATCAAAGAGCATAAAGTATCAAATAAAGAAGAATGTGTGTTCAGGAACTCTGTTGTACAGCAGTTAACTGTGGTTTATAGCAATATATTATGTGCCTGAAGACTGTTTAAGTCATAGATCTCAAGTTTACTTGCCAGAAAAAAAAAACATTAGCATGTTGGTTAATGCTGATATTAGCTCAGCTTAGCCATTCTACATTGTATCCTACTTGGTCAAAATACCATGTTATAAATAGATACTATGGTTGCTTTTCATTTTAAAAATAGTTTTCTAAATTAGAAAATCTTAAACAAATACTAGACATTTTAGGGGATTGTTCATGAGCCCAAGACTAGATAGATGATAGATAGATAGATAGATAGATAGATAGATAGATAGATAGATAGATAGATAGATAGATATCTGATTGCCTAGCAAATGAAGCACTGTGATCTTTGGCCAGAACTGTGTGTAATAATAGCATGCAACTTAAGCTATTTTTCGATTATATTGGCTTTTGTTGGTTGTCATGGGAAACTAACAAGCATGCATAAATTTATTTCCATTGGAAAACAAATTTTGACACCATTGAGCTATATGTTTTGGATGAGACTCTTTCATCTTTGAAACTCGAGCTATAGCAATGTTAAACCCTTAGAGGACACTGATAAAAATGTACTAAATGAATATGCATTTTATTTAAATAATTTACCATCATTGGAGAAATGGAGGTTATTTGCCTTCATGGCTCTTCTTAAGTTGGAGTTTGACCTGATTCTCCTTACTAGCCTCATTCTTGTCTCTGGATAGGGAATAAACAACTGTAAGAAAAAAATCAAAACAAAACAAAATCAAACAACAGAAAATTGCAAAACAGTCTTTAATATCCATACATATCTCATGTGTTATGTTTCCAATGGGTAGACCATTAATGTCAGTGTTAGCATACCGGGATTTCATGAGTTTGACTAAGATTCACTAAAACAAACTGTAATGTGTGTAGGTTTCTGAACAGTTGCAGAGAGAATATCAAAAGTGGTCACTGTTAGGTTGCAGATGTAGCATATAGATGCTCCTGTGAAAACAAAAGCAAGTATTGAACAACTTCTCATCACAACAGACTTCCTCCCCTGTGGTCTCTTCATGAACTTTCAAGTCACCCCAGATAAAGAGTGGCATGAGCATCAAGTCCCCAGATCCCAGACAGACTGTCCTCATGGATGCTGGGGGAGCTGATCAGGATCCGAGCCTGAAGGTCAGCTCTTGCAGCTTCGTTCTCTGTTCCATTCCTAGCCCTAGAACAGTGCCCCGCATGCTGCAGATGATGAATAGATTTTTAATGACTGACTGAATGGATCTACTTCCCATTTGTTGACCAATGCTTAAAAATCTATATCTGGGATTGCAACCTGTAAAATACAAATCTCGGAGGGGCAGGAAGACTTTTATCATCTCGTATATATTCGTCATTCTTCTTATTCCAAAGTACCTGAACATTACTCCATACAAGCTATGTACATATTTAGTATGCATTTCTATGTATGTATTCTTCTGAGACAAATAGCATTATTTAGTGTATGCAATTACTTTTATCTTATTGCAACAGTTTTCTTTCTTGCTTTTTCTACCATTATGGTCTTGCAATCTGTGTTGCTATGTGGAGCCCATAGTTCAAACTTAGCATTACGGACTATATCCACCACATTTTATTTACACATTTCCCTATGGTAAGGACCTAAAAAGCCTCCAATTGCTTACAAAAGCAGATGCTGCAACACTAAGCAACCTCACCCAAACCATTTTCCATGTATTTTTTAAAAGAATTTAAAATACCTTTAAAAGAATGTAAAATGTAAACGATGCTATTCTCTTGATCAGAATGCACTTTCCCTTGACAAACCTTTATGGCTATTCTCATATCCCCCACTCTGTAGAGGTAACTCCCCAAATCATTTAGGAACCAGGTCAAAGTATCAGAGGCCCCAGGCGTTTTGTCCCCAAGCAAAGATGAGATAGCCAAGAGGCCCAAGTTTGACTTTTAGTCAAGGAAGAAACTGCTTGCTTTTCTTTGCATGTTTTGACCCTAACATGCCTGGCCAGTTTCTATCTCCTCTTTCCATCGTTCCTCCTTCTGAAGAGGTGACCCTAATTGCCCATATGGAATTGGGTGGGAACCCTTCTACTTCTTCTAGTTGAATGGGAGCATCAGGTGTGACAGCCCATGACCCTTCCAAGGGCCCCATGAAATGTTTCTGTGGTTTGATTTGTACAAATGTCAAATGTATGAACAAAAGGAAGATATTTTAGTGCATGCAATTCTTTTTATCTTACTGGAGCAGTTCTCTTTGTGCCTGGAGAGAGATGTGAAGAAGTAAAAGCAAGAGTTAATAACATTAAGATTTCTAGGCAGGGAACAGGGGAAGCCAGACAGAGGAGGTTTTTAAAATGTCACTCTGAGTGATGAACTTCAGCACTTTGACAGCTGTTGGAATTGACTTGAAGGACTGCGAGGTCCCTCAAAGATAGTTTCTAGGGAGAGAGAGAAGAAATTTAGCTATCATTCAATTTTTAGGTTAAAACAGCGTTGGGTCTGTCTCTTTTGCTTGCAGGTAGGCATTGTAGTGTTGAACTGACCCAGACTCTAAAGCAGCGGTTCTCAACCTGTGGGTTGCGACCCCTTTAGGGGAGTCACATATCAGATCTCCTGCATATCAGATGTTTTCATTAAGATTCATACAGTAGCAAAACTACAGTTATGAAGTAGCAATGAAATAATTTTCTGGTTGGGGACCACCACACCGCGAACTGTTTCAATGCTGCAGCATTGGGGAGGCTGAGGACCACTTGCCTACAGTCATATCTGAGCAGATCCTTCCTTACTATGAAGAAAGTCATCAGTGAGAAACAGCTACCTAAATAGCATCTCATATGGATTTAAGTTCAATGTCTGGGAAGTGTAATCCTTTCTATTGTTGAAAAAAATCACTTTCATCGTTTATTAGACTTTCTGTTGAGTGTTTAAGACCATCAAATGGACAAAGTTAGTCACTTTTTATTGTCAAAGTCAGTTGAAGATTTGATCCTCAGAAGTCACTTGGGTTTGAGAAGCAGCTCTGGCTCCTCTGGCCTTTCTCTTGCCAGTGGCCCCATCTGCCTGAGGAGAAGTCAAAGACCTTGCTTGACCAGAGCCTCACTTGGAAGTGCTGCGGAAGTTTTCCCTCTGTGATGACCCTCCTTTTTGTAGACTCCAGCATGGACTTAATGACCTTCCTGAACAAGAGATCAGGTACTTTCCACGGTTACAGAACACCTCAAGAGTTTCTCCACTGTCCCCTGAGACCTCACTGACTTTGGAGAACAAGGGTCAAAATCTTGTCCCTTCAAATACCTCTGGCCCCATTAGTAAAGACTTCAGTGCTGTTGAATGCCTGGGTCAGTTACTCCAGTCAAGACTACTAACCACTGTGTAGTGTTTAGATAAAGGTTGGGTAAAATTCAAACTTCTAAGTAAACTTTAATTAGAATCACACCTTTGTTCTTTAAGCCAGTAACAATTGTTACCAAGAGAAGAACAGTTAAGTGGAGGCTTGATTGACTTTTGAGCTTAGAAATTTTAAGATCATCTATACGAGTCTGGTCTTTTACACATCTTAAATAATTTACTCAGACATTTGTAACTTGTATAAGGTTTTAACATTATTTCCCATCCTAGGAGCATCCAACATCTTAATCTTCATAGGCAAATCATTTTTTTTTACCATTTGATAATGATTTTCTTGAGAGTACTAAGCAATATCTATCCCTCCTTGTAAGGTTCCAAAGCCAAACAAATATTCAATTCTTTCAAGCATTCACCCTAAAGAACCAATGAATTTATTGGGCTGGCAGAACATGGGTAAGGGGTTATTGACAGGAGCATGGGATCTAAAAGCAGCCAAATTAGAAATCCTTCATTTAGCATGAATAATTGCTTCTCTATAGCCAAATAGGTAAAGCCCTTTCTCTACTTTTCCCTGACCTATATACTCTATCTCCTCCACAATTTCAAGCCATACACAATTAGGGCAGAATTGAGTACTGCTGGCTTGGAGAAGTGACTGATATGAGGTCCAATCTCTCTGCCCACGCCCTCCTTCTAAGAAGAAGCATTAGCCATCGAAAAGCCCAGCTGCGGTACTTTTTTCAGACGGCACAGCTGAAGTCAGAAGACGCCGGTTGACTGGCTCACAAGACAGTGCCGAGCAGCAGCACCAATACCACCTTAATAAAAAAATTTAGCCAAACTACAGACATACCATAATATAATTAGCACTATCCATGGAGATTCTGCTAAATTATGGGTTTAGTAAGTTTCCAGGTAAACCTTAAAGAAAACCCAAGATTGTCAAAACTGTTTGTAAATACAGTAGAGAGTAATCTAGTGCTTTTGGTTCTGAATGAGTGTGGGCAGCAGAGAGAAGCGGCAGACACACAAGCAAAATATCAACTACGAAACAGCAGAAATCAACTAAGGAAACCCTGTTAAGACTTCAATGATGGGGCTACTGCTTAAAGTTTGTTGTTGTTGTTGCTGCTGCTGCTGCTGATGATGATGATGATGATGAAGAGCATCCTCGCCATCTTCTCTATGGGTGAGCATCTCATTAGACATCTTACTATAGCCATTTTTATAACACGAGCTAAGCGGCAGTAAGGACTCTTGGACATAGTGTGCCCTTTAGACACTCTAAAGAACACAATGCCTTTACGCTTACGCTGTTTTAATATTCTTTGTCGCTGTCACCGGGGCAGCCTGACTCAGGAAGGAGGCTCTGAAGGATACTGTTGAGACAACCATGTTGTATCTGAAGCAGGAGAGCCAAGCCCCTTTTCCAAAGCCACCTTCCCAGTGAGCTCAAAGAGCACATGAGCACTTGTCAGTATAATGTATACACAACAGAATTCACTTCTCAGTACAACTGTACAGGGTGGTCCTACTGGACAGGAGACACGCCGTTGAGTCCAGGGAGAGCTGGCTGCACTCAAAGCACTTTCTCTCTTTATAACCCATATAGATTTGTCCAAATTGGTCTTACCATTTGTTGTATTGTATATTGGGAATGGAAATTGACAAGAGATGGAAAATATATTCTTCCTTTTAGACTCCTATAAGAGACAGAGCAATTAATTTTGAAGGGTTGCCCTCTCTAAGCTCAATGGATGATTGGCAGTTGGCATCCATGGTCAAGGAAGATCAAGACAACAGAACTACCTGCCTTTACCAGTTTCTAACATTTGACCTTCATTGGTTAGACCAAAGGTGACCAACTGCTTATAAATACTGTACCAGCAACTGGTCAGTTTGTGTCTGTAAATGGAGAAAGACAACCTGAAAACTTAATAAATACCCTCCCTCCTATAAAGGTCAGTTTTTAGGATAATGTAATACTAAAGTTGGTATTTTCCCATTAGAGGCCACTTTTTCCTTTGGTCTAATTTAGGCTTAAGTACAGAAAATTATCAGCCATTCCTTCACCCAGTCTTAAGTCCTATGACTCTAAGAGATCACAAAGGGTCAGGACACAGTCTAGGGGGTCTTTGTTGATGACTACCCATCTATAAAACAAAAGACAATTTATGGGAACATCTTCTAGGTTTCCTTTATCGCCCTCTCCAGAGCATCCTATGGAGATTTTCCTAGATCTTATTAATTTCCTCATGAGCGAAGGAGGCACCTATCATATTAATCACTTCTTTTACCTATTTGGTCCTAAGCACCTGTGCCCTCTCCTTCCTCATTAGTACCCATAAAGAAGGGAAGCCTATTTGAAATTTTCACCTTTATTGAAATGACCCTGTGACCTTAATGAATTCTTTCTGCATTTATCCTGGTATATCTTATCCCAACCTGCTCAGGGCTCATCTTTGAAAAGAGTTCTGTGGAGTAAACAAGTCTCACATGTCAAGAAAGTCACCCAACTTCTGATGATTACAAAAGCTAGGTGTCCACAATTGCTGCTTGTAGCAAGACAAATGAATTTCCCTTCCTTAGGTTGAGACTATCGGACTTCTCTTGTTTCTTTGTTCTTCTCCCTAGTGGGTTGAACCTCTAATATTCCCTTAAACATCCCCTTTGGCCCTTTTCATCCAATTTATAATATGTCAGTTTATATTGTGTTTCCCAGTCCAAACAGGAAGCAAGCACAATAAAAACTCAGGGTGAACTCCTTTTAAAAAGGCTGTAAGTCAGGATGCCTTGGTTTAGAAGGGCAAATAATTTTTAGAAGAGCATGTAATTTGAATAAAGTACCTATAATCTAAAGAATACAGAATGTGGAGAACAATAACATCTAAAAGAACTTGGAAAGAGCTGGCATCAACCTGCTTCTTTTTCTCTTAGTCCATCTACTTCACTGTAAATGGAAAGAAAATAAAAAAAAAAAAAAAAACAAGGGTATCCAGGGCTCAATGGGGCAGAAACAAAATTTGGGAACAAGAAAAGAAAGAATATTCTACCACAGCTAGAGAAAAATGGGTTCGAAGACACCATGCAGAAATACCAGGCGTGAAGACCTAGAGGAACCACATCTCCAGACTCCTCACTAAGCAGAGCATCTCCATCTCCAGACTCCTCCTAAGCAGAGCATCTCCATCATCTTCTGCCTAAGCAGACTGATGCTCTTGGCGGCCAGCTGTTGCAGCTGCCTGCAGTCAGCAGCTTGTCTAGCACCTAGTGATCTATTCTTCTGTTCCCAATTGAGATTTTTTTTTTCTCCCAAGCTGCAAATTTACATGAGCTTCCCAGGCCTACCCATCTCAAAGCAATAGCTCCCACTGGTAGCTGTCCAGTGTTGGTGACACAAGGCTGGGGAAACTCTTAGTCACTTTTAGAAACCAGTAAACATACCATGCCAAACAATGTGTCAAAAAAATTTAATCCACAATGGAGGTCTGGTTTTATTTGTGTCTGGTCTCCTTAGTGATGTAGGAAATGCCCTGACCTTATCACATGACAAGGCTCTCCTATTTCCATGATGCCATAGGCATGTAGGAAGGTAAAAACCAACTGAGAGAAGAGGATTGGGGTGTGTGACTGAATGCCCTGTCACAGGAAATTCAAAGGGTGTGGCGATCTCCTGAGGGTGCCAAATGGTTGTATTAACTAAAATGGCAGTGAAATCACGTGATTGTCATCACCTGAGTGAAGATGTCACTAACTGGGATGGTGGTCAAGTCATATGACTTATTTTATGTAACATGATGGTCTTCAGTTCTATTTTCCTGCAGATAATATAGTTTTGTTCTTTATAGCCAAATAATACTCCACCATGTATATTCAATTTATTTTCTTTATCCTTCCATCTGTTGGTGGACACCAAGGTTGATTCCAGAACTTGGCCGTTGTGAATACTGCCACAATCAACATGGATGTGCAGATATGTCTGTGTATGTTGATTACATGTGGGATATGCCCAGGTATGGGATAGCTTTACTGTATGGTAGTTATGTCTCAGTGTGGGGGAGGCTGGATACCTTGATACTGATTTCCATAACTGTTCTACTGATTTACATTCTCTCCCATAGTATATAAGTGTTTCCTTTCTCCCCACATCCTCGCCAGCGTCTGTTGTTTGATGATAAACATTCTAACTGGGGGAAGATGGGCTTTCAATGTGGGTTTTATATTTTATATTTGTATTTCTCTGATGACTAAGGATGCTAACAGTTTACATACCTTTTGGCAATGTGTACTTTTAAGAACTATTTGTTTGAATATTTTTTATCCATTCATTTACAGAATTGGTTTTGGTTTGGTGGGGAGAGGTAATGTTTTTAGTGATTTGTATATTCAAGCTATAATCTCCTGTCAGAACAGTATCCCGCAATGATTTTTCTCTCTTTCTATAGACTGTCTCTTCACTATGGTAATTGTCTCTTTTGCTGTATGAAAACCTTTTTATTTATGCCATCGTGTTTTCCTATTCTTGCTATCATTTCCTGGGCTACTGTAATCTTACCTAGAAAGTTCTTGCCTTGCCCAATCTAGAAATAGTCCCCTATGTTTTCCTCCAGTAATTTCAATGCTTCTTGTTTTGTGTACAACATGAGATTTAAATCTCACTATTTAGTTCTTGCTGGCCTGGAATTTACTATGTACTTACGACACCCACTGACTTTGTCTCCCAGTGCTGGAGTTGAAGATGGGCAGCACCTAGGAAAACTCTAGCTTTATCGGCACCATTTGTGAAAGCAGTTGTCTCTCCTCTAATGTGGGTTATCTCTTAACATGATTGTCTAAAAGAAAAAAGGTGGTTCTACCTGTTGGGCTTATTTCTGGGTCCTCTGTTCCATAGGTTTTTTTTTTTCTTCACACCAATATCTTACAGGTTTTGTTACTATGGCTCTGTAGTACAATTTGAAATTAGGTATGATGACCCCTCAAGTATTGCTCTTTCTACTGAAGGTTGTTCTGGCTACTGTGCAGTATTTGTACTTCTATATGAAACTGGGTTGTTGTTGTTCTACTTCTGTGAAGAACATCATTGACTTTCTGATGGGTGTTGTGTTGAATCTGTAGGTCACTTTGACTAGGTCACTGTCACTTTTACAAGATCAGTTCTGCTGATCTATAGCCATGGAATGTTGTCCCATCTTTGAATGTCTTCACTTTTCCTCCTGTGTTTAAAAGTGCTCATTGTAGAGGTCTTTTTCTTGTAGGAGGAGGCACGCTTGTTTTTCTGGGCTGCCCAGATCCAAAATAATCACACAGAAACCATATTCATTAAAACACTGCTTGGCCCATTAGCTCTAGCTTCTTACTGGCTAACTCTTATATTAATTTAACCCATTTCTATTCATCTGTGTATTGTCATGTGGCAGTGGCTTACGAGGTAAAATTCCCAGTGTCTGTTTCTGGAGACTCCATGCCAGCTCTGCCCATCTTTCTCCCAGCATTCAGTGCTGTCTTCCCTGCCTACTTAAGTTCTGCCCTATCAACAGGCCAAAGAAGTGTCTTTATTCATTAACGGTAATGACAGCACACAGAGGGGACTCCCATATCATTTTCTCCTTGTTTAGATATATTCTTTGGTATCTTTTGAATCTATTGTGGATAGGAATGTTTTCCTCTTTTACTTCCTAGCATGTTCATTATTGGTATATAGGAAGAGAATCTTGTTTTGCAAATTGACTTTTTATCCTGCCATCATGCAGAACTTATTTTTCAGAATGAGGAGTTTACTGGTGGAGTCCTCGGGGTCTTCTAAGTGCAGAATCATAGCCTCTGCAAATGGGAATAATTAAACTTCTTTATTCCTATTTTTTTTGTCCTTTCATTTTTTTCTCTTATTGTTTTCGTGGAACATTTGAGTAAATTGTTGACTAAGAAAGTTAAAGGCAAATGTGCTTCTCCTGTTCCTGATCCACCCCGTCTATTAATGGGCTAATACATGATACCAAGTCTCAAAATAAATAAATAAAAAGAAAGGAAGAAGCCAGTCCCCAAAATGAAAAGGATTGTTGATAAGCATCTATAGAAAACGAAGCCCTAATAAGCTCTTTAAAAAGCAATTTGGTGCCCTTAATTAAGATGTGTGCTTCTCTGCTCCCCCTAACCAACCTTCCTTTATCCCAATCATCCCGTTTCCCCAAGTTCCCCCCCACCCTCCCCTTCTCACATTTCTCTCCCCTTCTCCCCTTACCCCCCCTCCCACCACACCCCCAAGATCCCCGTTTTTTGCTCGGCAATCTAGTCTACTTCCCATAACCAGGAGGATAGCTATATGTTTTTCTTTGGGTTCACCTTCCTATTTAGATTCTTTAGGATATCAAATTATAGACTCACTGACCTTCATTTATTTCTAGAAACCAAATATGAGTGAGTACATCCCATGTTCATCCTTTTGGGTCTTAGGGTTGGCAAGAGACTTGGATATAGAGGGGCTCCCAGGTGCCCAGGGCAATGTCCCCAGTTAGTTCCTGGGGCAGCTGAGGATAGGGAACCTGAAGTGACCCTATCCTATAGCCATACTGATGAATATCTTGCATATCACCATAGAAACTTCATCTGGCGATGGATGGAGATAGAGACAGAGACCCACACTGGAGCACTGGACTGAGCTCCCAAAGTCCCAATGAGGAGCAGAAGGAGGGAGAATATGAGCAAAGAAGTCAGGACCACAAGGGGTGCGCCCACCCGTGAAGACAGTGGGGCTGATTCTTTGGGAGCTCACCAAGGCCAGCTGGACTGTGACTGAAAAAGCATGGGATAAAACCGGACTCTCTAAATCTGGCGGACAATAAGGGCTGCTGAGAAGCCAAGGACCATGGCACCGGGTTTTGATCCTGCTTCATGTTCTGGCTTTGTGGGAGCCTACCCAGTTTGGATGTTCACCTTCCTAGACCAGGATGAGGGGGGAGGACTTTGGACTTTCCACAGGGCAGGGAACCCTGACTGCTCTTCAGGCTGGAGAGGGAGGGGGAGGAGTGGGGGAGGGGAGGAGGAGAGGGAGGAGTGGGAGGGAAATGGGAGGCGGGGAGGAGGCTGAAATTTCTTTTTTTTCCAATAAAAAAAAGGGAAAAAAAAGCAATTTGGTAAAAATTGCCTCTTTTTAAATTTTATTTTATTCTATAATAATTAGTTTTTGGTAAGTGGAAATATTGGTTTTTTTTTCAGTTTTTACTTTATTGTTCTCTCATACAATATATTCTCTTTAAGATACTGCTTTTGCCACTGATGACAACCTTTGCTGAAGAGGATGTGGGGTAGAGGGAACACTCCTCCATTGCTGGTGAGAGTGCAAACTGGTACAGTCACTTTGTAAATCAGTATGGTAAAATTCTCAGAAAATTAGGAAACGACCTTGCTCAAGACCCAGTGATACCACTTTGGGGGTATATATCCAAAGGATACTCAATCATACCACAAGGAGATGTGCCCAGCTGTGTTCATAGCAGTATTGTTTGCCATAGTCAGAACCTGGAAACAACCTAGATGCCCCTCAGCTGAAGAATGGATAAAGAAGATGTGGTATATTTAAACAATGAAGGACTACACAGTGGGAAAAAATAATGACATCTTGAAATTTGTAGGAAAATGGACGGATCTAGAAAACATAATATTGAGTGAGGTAACCCAGACCCAGAAAGACAAATATCATATGTACTCACTCATAAAGTGGTTTTTAGATGTAAAGCAAAGAAAACCAGCCTACAAATCACAATCCCAGAGAACCTAGACAACAAAGACTACTCTAAAAGAGACATACATGGGTCTAATCTACATGGGAAGTAGAAAAAGACAAGATCTCCTGAGTAAATGGGGAGCAGGGAAGAGGGTAGAAGGGGAGGGAAGGGAAAGGGGAAGCAGAGAAAAATATATAGCCCAATTAAACAATAAAAAAGTAAGTTTCCAGGCATCTTCCAGGAGTTCAGTACTACTGCCAGCCTGATACCTTCCTTCCTTTCCAGCCTCAGTCCTCTGTAGAACTAGACAAACTTGATCACTATCTGGAAGCTCTGCAGAGGTCAGCAGGACTACACGTTAATCTCCTCAACACTTATCCCAAATCCCTCATGCTTTACTTAGCAAACCCTGACTGTAAAGAAACATTGCAGGAGCCAAGAACACTGTTGAATACCCTTATGCATTTATGCAATCCAAAATATTACTCTAGGGGATATTTTTATTAACTTTGTCAGTTTAACTAAGGATGAAAATTCGTTTCAAATGCAACGAATAACTTTTTAAATTCAAAAAAGCTACTGTTTTTGCAGCACCTCCTAAAGCAGTACAGATGTGAGGTACACACTCTGACTCAACTACTCAGTTTCTAAGCACACACTCAACAAAAATGAGTTTGCAAACCAAAATTATATACCTCATAACCATGCCAACATGATTCATAGAAGAACTGCAGTCATTAAAATGGATAAAGAATCATATGATTACAAATATGTAAAATATGTAAAAGAATATTATGCAAAATTAAATGTATTCTATTTCTACGTGTGACTAGAAAGATGGATTTCCTAAACAAATGTTGAACAAAAATGTCAAACAGAAAAATTTAAACCTTGTAATGAAGTTCATGTAACATTCAGAAAAGCAGGCAAGACTGATATGACCCTGGGATCAAAAAAAAAAAAATAGTTAACTCTAGGGCAACTGCTTATCAAGAACAGAGAAAGAAGGGGCTTTGAGGGTTGTGTTTTTCCTACTGATTGTACAGGTGTGTTTATCTGGCAAGGAATTTATCAGACAATGTGTTCACAACTCCTTTACTCCGGGTTTCATGCTTTAATGTCTTTGGGCTGATTATTCGTCAGAATCAGTTGAATGCTTTCAACTGTCCCTGTCCCCACACCTCTCTAAATTAGGCAATACCCCCAGGGCCCCTTTTCTGTATCTTCCAGGAAGTGGCCTAAGTTGGCCACACTGTGTGTTCGGAATTCTCCTCTTAAGTCACGGCTAAATCAGGGTACACGAGGGGTCTAGATGACCCTCCTCACGTATCAAGCTTGGTAATTCTAACTTACTGTATTGTGTGGAACTAAGTTTGAGTTTGAAAAAGGAAACAAAACGCATGCCTCCGTAATTTTCCCCTATAGAAAAGTCAGAGAACGGTAAATGACTCCATGATTTCCCGCTATGGACATGAGCCGAACAGCCGTGATTTCCCGCTGTGGACATGAGCCGCACAGCCGTGATTTCCCGCTATGGATATGAACCGCACAGCTGTGATTTCCCGCTATGGATATGAACCGCACAGCCGTGATTTCCCGCTATGGATATGAACCGCACATCAGTGATTTTCCACTATGGACATAGGCACACAGCTGTGACTTCCGGCTATGGACATGAGCCACACAGCCGTGATTTCCCGCTATGGACATGGGCCACACATCTAATCCTGAGAACTGTCAACCAAAGCCCAGACCTTTGGTTAGCAGAGTCTTCGCTTTCAACGTGTCTCGACAACTTCTTGAGAGAACCCGAGCAAGGTTGCGCGCAGAGTAAAACCAAAATTTCTCTATTTCTCACTGGGGGCTGACAAGAGACAAGTGAGTCACAGCCACTGATTTCTGCCACGTCGGTGCCCGTTGCTCCGGCAGCCCACGCTGCCAACAGAGACAAACACATGGGGAGGGGATCCGCAGCCCATCTCACGTTAAGGTAGGACCCACCCACTGAGCAAGTGAGAAGAGACTGCCTTTGGTCGGTCATGTTTTTCTGTTTTACATAAACACGGGAGCTGCAGCCCACCCCAGCCCACTAGGTGTGATAAAATGTCTGTATTCTGGCACCCTAAGGACCACTCAAAAGTTCTCTCCAGTTGGCATGGTTTTGCTCTCTGAGTCAAATTCTCTGGCTTCCATGAACGTGCTTTCCTGAGGGGACTTCTGAAACCACATCCATCCTGGGCTGTACCCGGAGTGCCTACATGTCCTACCTTGTAGTCTCTCTGAAAAGAAAAGCAGCTGGTATCTATAGGCAGGCCACCACGCTGACCGGGCCACACACCTTCTAGTCTTTCTTCCCATCTCTCCATGCGCATTAGAGGCGATTGTCTGAATTTCTGAATAACTATTACCTTCGATTAAGACTTCTGGAAGCAAAGCCACAGTAGCACAGGACTGCTGTGGGGACTTGGGCCTCTTCCTCTCTCCGCTTCTTTTACTGAATCTTCTAACTTTCTACCTTCTCTATTTATTTCATCGTCCGATGGTCATAAATCCACAGAATTTATCTGATCTTACCGTAATTTTCAAGCGGCCCCTGGCTTTCATCTCATTTGGTCTTTACCTGACAGGCCATCTACCTCCACTTCTACGTGTGAGAAATACGAGGCTCAGAAAGGCGACGTGACTTCTTCCAAGTCATATTGTTACAGTGACAAGTCTGGGATCAATGAAGAGCTCTTTCCACTCAGGAAGCCAGCTCAGCGCTCTCTTCTTTGGAGCGAGGCATACTTGGTCTGCGATGGAGGCTTGCTGGAATTCATGAAAATACACCACCCCCAAAAGTGCACAATATCTTGTGTCTACTCCCATCATAGCATGGAAAAGTTGGAATCAAAATACTCTGACTACTTCTGTCTCTCTCTATAAGGGCAGGAGGCATGAACAGCTTGGTCTGTAGTTGCTTCTTTTGGTAATGCCAGGAAATTATTTATTATTATTATTATTATTCCTGTTATCATCATCATGACCACCACCATCATCATTACTTCCTCCCTTCCTCCTTCTCCCTCTCTCTTTTATTTTCTTTCTCCCACATTTTATGTTTTACCTGGAATGACTTGACAAAAAATAAAGAGAAGATAAAATGATAATATGACCACTCTGCCAAATTTCTAGTAAATTATATGATTATTTTTCAAATAATGCTTTAAAAAAAATAGGAAACTTTCCCCTTGCATTAGAAACAGAGATGGAAAGGATGTCAAGAAAGATAAAAAAAAAAATGCCGTGTGGATATCTATGGCACCAGGAGGAGCCAGCTTCCCACTTCCCCAGTTAGGGAGCGACCAGGCCTGCACTCATAAGCTACACAGCCTCCCTATGCTGTGTCCTTTGTGCCCGGGAGTCCCACTCCTGGATCAGGGAAGACGAAGTCTCTATGACTTAAGAAACTTTTCTAATTCTTCCATTAGACAAGCAGGCATGTTTGCCCCCAAAGATTCCCAAGTTCCCTACTGCTGTCCTGCTGTCTGAGAATGTCACAGGCCTTCTCCAGGGTACCATAGGTGCAAACTATAGTGACAACCACACACAGCCTCGTTGCTATGGAAACCTCTTCTCCCTCTGCTGTTCTACCATTTCTGAAGCCCTTGCCTGAACCCCCAAGACTACTCAGAGGTTACCCCAACAAAGGCACGATGACAGAGGGGGCACCCAGTGGTCTAGGGTCTAGGCCCTACATCAACAACTATACAAGGCACCGGGTGCAATCACGGCAAACTAACCCAAGCATGGTCGTAGTAGCCAGGAAAGTCAGGAGCAGGTTGTGTCGAGGTTTCTTATCATGACAGTTTAAAGGAGCAATGAACAGAAATTTGGAGGGATAAAGCTTAGATTAAGTGTCTCATGGCTACTTTTTATATTTTTATGCTCCATTTTAGGCTGAGCCCTAATTCTCTGACCTTCTCATAGCATTTTTGTTACCTCTTTGGAAATAGTTGTGGTTAATTTTACTAATTGACACTGAAAAAGGTAGATTTTTTTTTTTGATATCCTAGAATGGATGGTTGCGTTTGGGAAGCACCAGATTGATTTCTGAGACCTCATTGTATACTATACTTACTGCTAAGTCACCACTAGCAACTCTGCAACGTCCAAAAACTCTTCCAGGGGCCACTCCAAGAACATGAGCTAATTCATGATTACCTGTGGGGTTTCCCTGCCTCACCCTGGTGGTTTAGTATTCTCGACAATGACTTGAAACTGAGGAGGGCTGCGGGAAAGAACTGGAAGCTAACATCGCTTCACCTCAAGAGCCACAAATGCTTCCTTCTTTCAGGTCTTTGCACCCACAGATGGAACCCAAACTGCCTTGATCTGTGGAGATCACCCACCTTTCTAGAGGTCTACATTGTGATAGGGTGTTGCAGAGTCATTTATTTCATGAGGTGGTGAGAAAATAGACTGGCAAAAGATGGTTTATTGTAGGAAAGTAGAAGTTCTAACCTGCCAAGTAGGACTTCTACCCAGAAATTCTGATCTACCCGCAAAAGACCTTGACATGTGTGCCAAAAGCCTCACCAGCTGTTCTCTCAAAGGGCATTTGCTATGTGGTTACTGTGAGCCAGTTCTGATCTAGTCCTGTAGAAGGAAAAATCCAGTTTCTCTGTATTCGTGAACGTGGATGGTGTGTTTGTGCGCATGGGTCTAAGCAGGCAGGAGGGCACATATGTGCACAGGCTAGAGGTTGGTGTCAGGCCTTATCCACATCACCTCCCCATGTTTCTAGATACAAGGTCTCTCAATGAACCTGGAGCCCAGCGTGCCTGACCTAGAGCACCAGCATCTGCCTCTCTCCACCTCCCATGTGCTGGGATGATCGGTACATGCTGCCTGGCTTTTCATGGCGAGGCTGATGACCTAAATTAAGACTCTCGTGCTTCTGTGGCAGACACTTAATCAACTGAAACACCTCCCCAACCCTGCATTCAGATTTTTCTTTAAAATTCCTCAAATCAGAATCAATAGGATAGCATTTTAATACTGAAATTGGTTAATATTTGGTTAATCTTTGGGATAACTTGAATAATAATCTTCAAACTGGCACAAAAGCGACCCAACATAGGCCTGTCCACCACCCACCCACCCACTCAATAAAGATCAATTCCAGAGGGTTCAAGCCTTGGGTCTCAAAATCACTTGAAATTGAAGGTTCCCATTTTTTCAGGAAAAAAAAAAAAGTAAGAACTGTTTTGAGTTATTGCCAACAAAGAATTCATAGAAAATTTAAAGCCTTTGATAAAAGTAACAAGACCACATGTGTTTGTTAAAAGATGCCGTTTATCTTAATTTTATCTCAATAGACCTAATGAAATGAAGGCTTTGACTAGTACAATATCCATCTAATTGCGATTGAAAAACGAACTAAAACGTGTTCCACCCTCAGAGGGCTTTTATCTCCCCAGTTTTGTATTTTCTCTTCAACAGAACTGCTCAAGCATGTAAGAGAACAAGCCGCCTTACGAGGAAGCTGCATCTCCTCCGCAGTGATATGCAGAGCCTGTATGCGACTCTCAGCGTACTCCTCCAGGGGCGGTATTTCCTAGACGAGAAACAGGACTCAGAAGACTATTGACTCACAGTGTCTGGGAATATTGTTCTAAGGCGTTCGGTTCAAGCACAGGCAGAATCGCCTGACACGTTTAGACATTCGCCAAGTCCCTCCCAGGTGTCAGCTGCTCTTCTGGGTCTGACGATGGCACTCGTGACTGGCGTGGTCCTGTCCTCACAGAAAGATCCATGCTGCAGAATTTTTACAAAGGTCAGCGGTGCACATTGTGTGAGGCATCATGACAGGGAACCTCAGAGAAACTATGCCCAGGAATGTGGACTTGGCCCAAAGGGCATCAAAACAAGTGGGTGACATGTCACCATGTTACAGAATTGGCAGGGAGAGTCTTACCCATTGAGGCATTTGAGCACCTGGACTTCTTTTTGACTCCCAGCGTGACTCAAGCCGACAAGAGATCCCACCCATATCACATGCCCCAGCCTCACCCCAGAGGTGAAGCAGCCTCGCAGCTTGCAAACCGCTTTTTATGTACATGACAAAGTTTAGTTTTTAAAAAAAATCATTATTGACTGAATTTCAAAGGGCTTGAAACTTTTATATTATTATCTTACTCAAGAACTTTCTATTCCCAAATATTTAAACAAAAGTTGAAGTGACACTCTGAGCTCCAATATGAGGCTAGTCCACAGTCCCTTTTTTTTTTGTAAAGAATAGTGCTTTATTGAATAAGTCTTATTCACAGAAAAATAAGATTTAACCTACAATACATGACAGATTATAGAGCAGAAAGAAATTTTCATAAATTTCCACACTGAAAGGTATCCTCTAAATGAAAAGAAGCCATAAAATGATATTCACAAATATAGTGTTCTGTCTCAAAATGCTTAACATAATTCTTCACAACACTAACACAACGGTCATTATATTATGTCAGGTGAAGTACAGGAACAAAAATGCAAAACCAGAAACAACATTAGAGCCATTATTAACATGAGATTTAAAATGCAAGCCTGTTGGTAAGCACTGACAGTGTGGTAAGATAACAGATGTAATCTTAAATGCTGCATTAGCGATACCTAAGCACATAGTAGTGTCAACATCTGTACTCAAGCATTAATATTATTCAGTTCATATTAGGGATTGTCCTCCTGTAACAGCTGTAAAGCACCACTTACTGTGCACTGAAAATTAGAGTATAGTGGAATGAATTGAAAAATAACTATCTGAGAGTTCCCAAGACAGGTAGTTGGTGTGGTGCGGGGATTTTCAGCCATGTCCAGTAAAGGAACTACCTCAGTGATAAAATGGGGGTGGTGGTGGTGCGGATCAGCTGCTCGCTAAGGTAATTTCTAGCTCTTGTTGTGTAAGGAAGGAATCTATGTTATGTTGAATGTTTTAGAACCAAACTCAAATATTATGATGGCCCCATTTTATGAATGAAAGTCATTCCCCTAGTTGTTAAGTTGTTAATTAGTTGTTTCAGACACCCTGTTACTCAGAGGGTGAAGACAACCAGAGTTCCCAAGACAAAACTATAAATAAAAATGATTCCAGAATTTTCTGCAGATTCCTTTTAGCACAGTACGACCAGAAATAAGCATTGCTCAACGTGAAGGACCCCTATATTCCCACACACTCCTAATAGCTTTCCAAGATATTCTGACTAGATCATTCTTGCCTACAAAAATGAGGTCACGCCATGCACATAATCTTACTATTTCCTTTTTTGCTTTATTTTTCAAAGTCCTGCTTAGATCAATGTATGTAGTTTTGCAAAAAAAAGTGTAAGCCTAATCAGAACCATTTTTTAACCTCCCACAGGGAATAAATGTTTTTATTCATTGTCAAATGGTACCATATGTTTAGGTCTCCTGACCCTATGCTCAACTTCTCCAGGGGAACGAATCAACAGAAACCAAAACAAGATCCAAGCAGTGAAGTCAGTGAGATCATTGACATAGAAATATTTTTAATTATTATTCAAGTAACACAAAAGGTAATCCATTGCCTGCGTTCTGCTACTTGGAATTTCTTCAACCATGGTTGATTATAATAAAGCTCAGAGGACGCAAGGAAGTGTGGCTGAGCTAAGAAGTGTGGTCCCAAAAACAAAGAGCATCTACATTCCAGGAGTGTGTTTTTCCATCAACTACAGTGCCAGTGTGGTCAGAAGGGCGTGTTTATAGCATGGTTTGCCTACTGGTGAGTCAGATGAGTAGTGGGTCAACAGTACCTCTGACCAACATCTTCATACTCTTGAGTTCATTTCTTCATTCAGCAAATTGCTATGCCTTACCTCAACCATGCTGGCCACTGGACTATGTCCTTAGGCTGATATACAGCTCCTACCTGGCCACGGGTCTATGTTCTTAGGCTGACATACAGATCCTACCTGGCCACTGGGCTATGTCCTTAGGCTGATATTCAGCTCCTACCTTCTAGGTATTTGAAGCATATGATATGATGGTTAGAGGAGCTTTCTGAGGGTAGAGGAAACACTCAGAGCTAAAGATCTGCAGGGCCAAGCCATCGGGGTGGGGGAGGCTGGGATGGAATTCGCTCATTCCGGGAGGAATCATCAGGCACAAATCCAGCTTTGGTGAACCATGAGTAGGTAGACAAGGCTGAAAGGCCTGTGCTGCCCCAGAGAGGGAAGTAGAAAAAGATAAGATTTGAGAGGAAAAAAAAAAAAAAAAAAAAACAGAAGGCTCAGTCATTCTCAGGACTTACACTTCCTGCTACAGAAGCTAGTCAGGCAACAAAGGAGGACAATGTTGTGAACCACTGAGGCCCCGGCTGCCCACCTGAGACACAATTCTGATGAGAATGAGGAAGAGATCTCTGGCAGCAGGCTGGTGAGATAGTGGAGAGAGAGTGGCCTGAGGTAGATCCCTGGCATGGAAAGAATGTAAAAGATGAATGAGTAGAATCAACTGAGCTAAAGAGATTGAGAGATGGATGGGGTATGAGGAGGGACAGGAGAGGCCACAGCTCCAAACTCCCTGGCTTGAGCAGTAGGCTGGTGGGGTCCCCTTCACTGGGCATCTGGTGATAGAACAGACCAAGGAAAGAAATTGCTAAGTGGCTTAGGTCATTCTGACACAGAGAGGCAAGAACAGGGGTGAAGCAGGGGCCAGGGAGCTACAGTAATGCACCAGGGACTCGGCATGCAGATGGCCGGAGAGTCATGAGCGAGGATGAGATCATGGGGCACGTAAGGAGAGAGTCGTAAGCAAGGATGAGCTCATTTACACAACAAATGTGGTAAAGTGGGGGCTTTGATGGAAGCTTCTAGAGCTAGTAGTAGGGACAACAGACAGGGTGTGGTCAACTTTACTTGGAAAGTTCTGTGAGTTTTCTGTGAGGAGATGATGTGCAAGCCAAGTGTGGTCAGTTGAGTAAGTGCTCAGCACGCAGATAAAAGAAACAAGACCCAGAGCAGAGAGCACAGCAGAGAGTGGTGTGGAGGTGAGCAGAAACCCAAGGGAAATTGACACAGGAAGCTGGCAGGGTAGCCAGAGACTGAACCACAAAGGGTAAGGGTTTGCTGTCCAGGGCTTACGAGGGTTTTGTAACCCATGAGTCTTGGGAGTGTCCATTCTAGTGGGTATAACTGTCCATACCGTGATACAAAATGATCTCTAACACAAGGTCTGGGCAGTGAAGTCCAGGTCCCCTAATGTGTAGCTGGGATGCCTTCTCTGGCCTTGTAGTAGAAGACACCAAAGGCACAGAAGTCCTGACTGAGGGCGAGAGTTAGAATACATTTTCTCCATAAGACACAGCAAGGTTTCTTCTGCTTAGTTTTCCCAAATATTGCCCTGGAAGCATTTTAAATAATAAAATCCTAAACAGCAACCAAAAAGCATCAGAATATAAAACACTTCCACAAAACTTAGTGCAATTTTAAAAAAAAAAACAACTTTTTAATCATTTGAGAGTTGGAACAAGAAGGCAGAGAAGATATTAATGGCAGGTATTGTCAACTTAACAGAATTTAGCAAGGACCTGGGACGTGGGCCTCTAGGTATGCCTGTGGGTGGGGCCACTTCCTGGCTGGGATCCTCCTTCCAGTAAGTAAAGAATGTGGACGGAGCAGCCTGAATGCATCCGTTGCTCTCACCTTCCTGACTGTGGAAGTGACTTGGCAGCTGCCTCAGGCTCCGGATTCCTTGACTCTCTTGCCAAGGTGCCTTGAATGTGAGCCAGAGCAAGCCCTTCTTCACTAAAGCTGCTTCTGTCAGGGTATTCAAGGGAAACAGAGAAAGAGAGAAATACAGCCGCAGCTGGGAATGTTCACAGTTCTCTGTGCTCTGCCCACTTCTGCAAATAACCCGAAAAGCCCCATCGGGGTTGATGGCAGAGTTACAGATAAATGTTAGCAGAGATGGGTTTGTACCTGGAATCACACATAATGAGCTGACTACATATACATTCAAGGAAAAGAGTGGGCATTCTCGGGCCCCACCACTTCCAGGGACTCTTAGAAAAATGACAAGACAAATAACAATATTACATTTCACAGACCACCTAACAAAACGAAGACTCGGTAGAATCCAGTGGATGGCACCCATCGAAGGCCTTTGTCCGCATTTGTTAGGTATCTTTCACAGACATGGCTGGAACAGGAGCTTGGTTGCTATAGCTGGAGGCTGATGAGGAGCCAGAGAAATGGAGGGAGAAAAGACTGTTGTTTTAGGAAAGCCAACTGTACTATTCACGGTGGAATGCAGCCAGCACTGGTATGGAGGCTCTGGGGGAGTTGAAAGAGCATTTCTCTCTTGTGCTGGTTACCCAGTTCCTAGATCAGTGCCTGAAACATTCTATTCCATTCCCGGTGGTCTCAATCAGCCCTAGAGAACTAGGAGGGGCTTTCAAAGTCACAAGCCAATGCCTTAATTGACAAAGCAAACTTGAGGCCTAAAGGTTGAATTCTGAGTCTCAGTCATATGGCCAGCTAATGGCAGGATTATGCTGGAAACTCCAGACTCCTCGCTCTTACTCCGGCATCCATTCTTCATCACACGGGCAAAACTTGGTGTTATTGGAAGCAATGGATCCAAAACGTTTCCCACACCAGTCATTACAATAGGGATCTCTGTAAGGAAGGGCTGGGAGGGCTCCCAAGTGAAGAAAGCTGCTCACAAAAGTAGTATATAGAGAGCAGCATACCAATTTTGTAGAATAAAAATAGCTAACCAGTATTGAAAATATTAAGAGTCACTGCACAGTTAAAGTAGTTTTCTCTGCAGGGGATATTCCCTTTGCCCGCACGTTTTATTTTGTTTTATTTCATTTTATTGTATGTATGCATTGCCTTTGGGAAGAGGAAAATAAGCATTTTTAGGAAAAATTTCATAGCTGTTAGAAGTGAATTGAAGGACATATCTAACGTGAAAAATAGTCAACTTCCAAACACCAGACACAGTCAGGAGGGTGAAGAGAGAGGTTTGCCACAGCTGAGTGGGAGAAACAGAAGACAGTGAGAAAAAAGAGGGACGTATTCCCACTGTGGGGGGCTGAAGGGTGCCAAAAACAAACCACAGATAATACGGCGATTAACAAGCCAGGTCCTACTGAGAAAGAAAGTGACTCTGAGATCTGTAATATCAAGAACAGAGGGTTTCCTGCCTCCTCCACCTCCCAGCCCAGCTGGCACTCCCTCAAGCACGCACAGCAACCATGCCTCGTTCCTGCTGCAAGCTCAGTTTGGGAATCACTAAGCCCCTCTATGCTAACTTCATCAGTGCATTAGAGGAGTCCGTGGAGCGACACACGGAGATGAGTCTTGTGCAGTCACTACCATAATCCAATGGAAAGGCAACCTCACGTTGTATACACCTCGGGGAAGCTCCCAAATTCATTTTATGCTACTTGTATATTTCTCCCTTTAAAAAGATTTATTCGTTTTATTTTATGTGTATGAGTGTTTTGCTTGCATGCCTACGTGTGTCACTTGGGTGCCTGGTGCCTAGAGAAGTCAGAAGAGTGTATCAGATCTAGAATTGGAGTTGTAGGTGATTATGAACCGACACATGGGTGCTGGGAACTGAACCCCAGTCCTCTGCAAAGAGCAACAAGTGCTCTTAACATCAGACCCATCTCTCCATCCCCTTTGTATATTTCTTTTAAGTAAGCTTCATTCTATAGCCCTGTCTAGAAATGGGAAGCATTGCTTCTGCATGTGTCCTGCTCTTGTTGCTGCTGCTGCTACTGCTGCTGTTGACACTGCTGCTGCTGCTGCTGCTGCCGCTGTTGAGCTGTTGTTGTTGCTGCTGCTGCTGCTGCTGCTGAGGTCAGCAAACCTTCCACACAGTGGTCATTCCTTGAGAAGTTAGTGGATGAGTAGACGTGCTTTGCAGAGCTCATTGGGTAAAGCAGTGTCACCCACACATCGCTCTCCAGACATCTAACGGCTGTTTCCCTAATAAAGTTATTGACGATAGTGAAATCCTGGTGCTGCTGTATGTTGATACCTAAAGAAAGATGTGGGCTTTACACATAAGACAAACTTTTTCTCGTGGAAGGCCTGAGAGAAGGGCTTCTTCTCTTCCCTACAGAATACTATAAATACTATAGAAGACTATAAAAAATTGACAATCATGGTGGCTCACATATGTAATTCTAGCACTCATGAGACTAAAATATGAGTTTTGTAGGAGTTACTGACCAACATGGACTCCAGTCAGCTTCAGACAAGTCTAGAATACAATGTGAGATTCTGTCTCAAATGGAAACCTTCATAAATTATTAAAATATGCTGTTTCAATACTTAAAACAATGTGGTACTACTAGATGTGTTCACAAATAGGTCAATTGAAAAGAATAAAAAGAATTAGAGACAAAAGGATTTGATATATGATAGACAATGTCTAATTCAGTTGGTGCCAAGGTAGACTTTTCAATAAAACCATGTGGGGGTAATTGAGAGATCACCCCAAAAGGCAAAGTAGGATCCATATCTAAAATACTGTATGCCAGGACACTCCAAATAAATGGTAAGCTTCAGCATGGAGATAAACTAGAAAATAATGATGGGACACATACAGCTGAGGACGCCTTTCTTACTGAGGCTCAAAGTCTAGGTCATGAGGGGAAATTATGCACCAACTGCACAGGGAAAGGGCTCTCTGTGGAGAGCAATAGTAAAAACAACACAAGAAGCAAGATCAGCAAATAAGGATCGCCTGCAAAAATACAGCTACCTCATCTTGGGTGCTCTCCCCAGAACACTTTTTATTTCACGAAAAGAATAAAATTGTCCTTAAGCATATGAAAAATTCTGAATCTCAGTTCAAAACAAAACTGTAAATCAGAGCATGAAGACATTTCCTGCCCATCAGATTGGCAAGAATCCAGTACTCTATTGTCTGGGCAGGGGAGGGGGAGATACTTGCATCCAGCACTACCTCTCAAGGCCTACAAACAACCCTCTTACCATAGCTGTCACTTCTAGAGATTTAATCTAAAAGTATATCTATCTAAGAAGGAAAAAGTCATTGCAATAGTTTGAATGTAATTTGCCCCCGTAATCTTAGGGAGTGGCACTATTGTTGGAGTGGGTATGGCCTTGTTGAAGGAAATGTGTCATTGTGGAGGGTGGGCTTTGACGTTTCCTATGCTAAGAATACTACCCAGTGTCTTGATTGGCTTCCTATTGCCTGCAAGATGTAGGTCTCTCAGCTACTACTCCAGCACATCTGCCTGCAAGATACCATGCTCCCACCATGATGATAATAAACCAAACCTCTGAGCTGTAAGCGAGCCCCCTCAGCTATGTTTTCTTTATAGGAATTGCCATGGTGTGGGGGAGAGATGGCTCAGTGGTGAAGAGTACTGGCTACTCTTCTAAAGGTTCTGAATTCAATTCCCAGACAACCATCTGGCTGGATCTCATGCCCTATTCTGGCATAAATGTGGACATGCAGATAAAGCACCCACACTCATACATAAAACAAATAAATCTTTAAAAAAAAAAAAAAACAAGAGTTGCCATGGTGTAATGGTGTAATAGCATCTCTTCACGGCAATGGAGACCCAAAGACACTCATTTATACGTGTTTATCTTTTTTCCCTAGATTTATTTTATTTTTAATTATGTGTATGAGTATTTGTTTGTGTGTCGGTATTTGCACATGAGTACATGTGCCTGTGGAGCTGGAGTACAAGGAATTGTGATCCTGCTGACATGGGTGCTGGGAACTGAACTCTGGTCCTCCCAAAAAATAACCCCCCCAAAAACAAAAAACAGCAACTGCTCTTAACCATTGAACCATCCTTCCAACTCCCTGATGTCCTTTACTGGGCTGTTTGTAATTACAAGACTGAGAACAATTTAAGTGCCAATGGATGGGGTCTCTTGGATAAAGAACACTGTAGCTACACAGAGCAGTGTTGTGCAGACGTGAAGAGGAAAGAGGTGCTATCTGTGAGGATACGTGAACACCCAGAATTTACGAACATGGAGTACCCACTTAGCGTAAGGGAGGGGAGCAGAAATATCTTTGTATTTGCCTCTATTTGCATTTTGAAAGCATGAAAATGATCACATGAAAATGAGACACTAACAGAAAGGTTTATTAATTTAGACTCAGAGTAGATGGAAACGAAGGTGGAAATGTATGTATTCATAACTTTATATTGCTCTGATTTTGAACCATATGAACATGTTACTTGTTTTTAAGACACTAATTTAAATATATAAAGAAATAAGTCGTTGGCATTGAGTGAAAAGCACCCAACACTTCTGTCGCCTCTTTCTATTGAGACACATCTAAGTTACAACCTCAGGCACTCTACCCAAGCCAGGCAGAGTGGAGCTTTCCTGGGGACAGCATTCTGAGTCCCTTTTCCCACACAAGGAAGGGTGACCTCAAGAGTAGTGGACAAGGCTCTTTAACTTCAGGTTTGACCTCTTCGCGGATCCTGTACCACAGCAATGGATCAAAGGTCACCATCATCTGAAGGGAAGGTGGGATGTGTGCGTATCAGCTGGAGGTACTGCCTCATCAGAGACAGGAGACAACAGGGCTGGTGATCTGGGGAGGTGGGGATGGTTCCTTCCTTTGATTTTCCCAGGTACTTTTTGTCAGTATTACAGAAAGCAAACACAATAGCTAAAATCAGCGTGCTTTAGATACATAATGTAATTGAACAAGCACTTCTCCCATAGTAAAAACACAGTATAAAATAGAGAGTGGTGTGCATGTGGCATTGTAACACCATCTTATATGGAAATAAATGCTAACTTTGTGTTTGTTTGTTTCATTTTCTGAGACAGGGTTTCCCTGTGTAGCCTTGGCTCTCCTTGAACCCGCTTTATAGATCAGGCTAGCCTCAAACTCACAGAGATTCTCCTACCACCGACTCCTCAGTGCTGGATTTAAAGGCATGTGCTACCACACCTGACTAGTAGCCAACTTTGCTTATAAAGAACAAATTTTGTTTTCTTGGTTATTCTCTAACAAAAATATTTGCATTTTTTACATCTACCTCGAATAGCAGTAAAGAGATTCTTTGCAGCTTGGTGCTGAAGAGTTTATAGTCCAGTCTGCTGCTCCGCTATCTGAGTGGAGTCAGGGGGTGTCCATCATCCCTGTCTCCATGACAATGAAGAAGTGCCTACACAGCTTTAAACTAATAAGTCCTGAGGTATCGCAGCCTAGATCTCCTTACTGGCAAAGGTGGGAGAGTACCTATAAGATCATTTAGAAAACTGAACTAAGTAGTGTAGGCAGAGGGCGAGTCGCCCACGGCTTGTCTTACTTTCTAAGAGCAGTAGCTACGGAGTATCTTCTGTGTATGGCTGACTCTGGAAGGACACTTTCTGCACCTGCTTATTCAATTTTTGTGCTTTGTGGGCTTAGATATGCATAGTAACGTGCCTAAAATTTTGTCATACCTCAAAGCAGAGACAGGGACCCAGTTCATCGAAGTGCATAGCCTAAAAAGTGCACTGTTCATAGAGATATTTTCAAAAATTAAGCATGCTATTAGTCTTACTTTCTTTTTAACTTTGTGTACATGAGTGTGTGTATGTGTCTGTGTGGTGTGTGTGTGTCTGTGTGTGCGCCTGTGTGTGTCTATCTGTGTGTGTCTATATGTGTGTGTGTCTGTGTGGTGTGTGCCTATGTGTGTGTGCCTGTGTGTTTGTGTGTGTGTCCTCTGTGTGTGTATGTGTGTGTGTCTGTGTGGTGTGTGTGTATGTGTGTGTGTATGTGTGTGTGTGTCTGTGTGTGTGCCTGTGTGTTTGTGTGTGTGTGTCTATGTGTGTGTGTCTGTGTGGTGTGTGTGTGTGTGTCAGATACAGACTCCACAAGCTTCAGTGGATGAGACGGTGTGCTCAGGGAACAGACAAAAGATGCCAGCCCACTGGTTTGTACACCTTTAAGGTTTACAATACCCCACCCCAGTCACCGACCTGTGTTTCTCACCAGTTAAATTTTTTTAAATACAAAATTGAAGTAATTTTTACTTCCCCTGGTGTCTCTCAGCTTTTGTGAAATAGAGCTATCCCCAGGAAATAAGATAGAAAATAGCATCATTTATAATTACTGAGGGCCGTATACTTGAAGTGCTGAGTACTTCGGATCTAAGATTAATTATATTAGTCATGGTCATCTAAGGGAACAGAACTTATGTTAGTATATTCAATGGGCATTCATTAGCCTGGCTTACATAAAGTATGAGTCTCCAATAATGGCTCTCCTGACTAAAAGGCCAAGGATGTGGAAATTGTTCAGTCCAGGACTGGTATCTCAGCAGTCCCAGGCTGGTGCTGGAGTCCCAGGGAAGTCCTAGAGCACTGCCTGGATTTCAGCCTACATTGGAATCCCAAAGACGTAGATTGCAGCACTGGTAGAGGAAGGACTCCGGAACAGACAGACAGACTTGGCAGCGAGAGTGAACACAAGCAAAACTTCCTTCTTCCAAGTTTTTATATGCATGCCGCCACCAGAAGGCATGGTCCAAGATCGGGATGAGTTTTTCACCTCAAGCGATCCAACCAAGAAAATCTGTCATAGTTGTATCCAGGTCTCCAGATGGTTGGTGTTAGTTGATCCCAGATGTGGTCAAATGACAACCAAGATTAGCCAGCAGAAGTCGACTCCTTGTCAGCTTGACTCACAATCACATGTTCTTATACCTTGCTTAATTTCCAAACGAAAACAATAACCAAGTCATATGTCTATCCAGTATGATATAACTATCCATGTGCAACCGCAAATGCATTATAGATTTTAGAATAGGTGGCAATGTCCCTTGAGAAACGTTCTTTGTGCTATATCATAAATATGAAAACCACTGATAATTTAATTGATATTGTTACATGATAAAGAAACTTAAGAAATCACAAACATTGCTAAATGTCTATAAATGCACAAACACGTTCTTGACAAAACGTGACAGCGCCTAGGCCCTTCGCCATCCTGTCTGGATTGAGCTGTTGTGATTTCCCATTGGCATTTATCACAGGCTATGGTAACAAGGGATACCCTGAGGAATCTCTTGCATTTTTGCGTGCCTCGGCTGTAGAGAAGCTATCCAATTCCTTCCTGGTTATCTGGATCAATCACCCCTCCTAATACTATTATTCCTTTCTTGTGCAGTTGGTTTAAGGGCATTAGAGTATAAAGTGGGGAAGTCTGAGCTTCCAGTTCAAAGGAATGCTTGTTGTGTCTCCTGGACACAAGTTGTACCATTCACCTCTACTACATGTACTGCAGTACTATGCCTGTAGCATACCACCTGCACTGCAGGCCGGTTTGTGAGCCAGGCAAGGGCCTGGAGATTGACACACACACACAGACACACAGAGACAGCGACATGGGTCAACCTTGAATTCCCCAAGAATGTCCCCTTTATTGTGTTCCAGGGCAACTTATATAGGGATCCTTAACTAATAGCCATGCCCCAACCAAACCCATCAGAAACCACTTCCCTGAGGGTCTCATGCTCAGAGCAGCTGCAAACACAGGAAAACAAGTTGTTTTGCTCAGAGCAGCTGCAAGCATAACAAGTAGTTTACAGGAAATTCAGGGTCTGGGGTCCACAGCCCCTAGCAGTTCCCCCTTTTCAATATAATTAGCACTAAGGTTCTGGACTGGCATAGGCATAGCGCAAATATGATAGCAATAAGTTGGAAAATGTTCTAGCAAACATGCTTATTCTCATTCCATATGAATGATATTAAATGCTGGTGCCGGCTACAAGATAGTCACAACACCCATCTGGCTGATGAAATTCCAGCTGCTGCAAAGGCCACAGAGGTGACAATAGCGGCCACCCATGGTGGTCCTGAAGTCTCTACAGGACACTCAACAGTCATCCTCGAACTCCAGATCCTCCAGCAAATCCTACTGGTGTGTGCCACCACAGCTGGTCAGGGCAACGGATAGGCTTGGGGACCTTCCACGGCTACTGGAAGCTTCCGCAGGTAATGCAGAAAAGCCTGCCACTCGGGCCACACACAGACTCTTTGGTGTGCAGAGCTGGGAACCACAGCTGCCTTCTCCTTGCCTGACCACTGCATACGCCGCATGCAGACTGACAGCCCAGTGGGGTCTGAGCAGCTCCGGCTTGCCTTGGTTCCAGCACGTGATGGCTTCTGAAGACACACTTAGAAACCCTAGACTGTGCGTACACATCTGGATCCAGACAATTACATCATCAGGTCCTTTTCCTTTGTCTTGGTATCCTGAGTTGATAGGAGCTGGTTAATTTCAACACAGAGCTCATTTTTGCCATTTGTCAGTTTACCAAGAACTGTTAGAAGCAGCCAAGGAATATCATTATTTTCATGTTTGTTCAAGGGAGCACGGAGAACAGTGAAAGCCCGTGGTTGGAAATATTTAAGGGCTTGCTGTGTGAAAACATGGGTTTTCCAAGTTCTCCATGCTACCAGGACAGTAACCGTGTTGGCGAATCACACAGCCCATTCTAGACACTTAACCATTTCATTCTCAAAATCCTGCTTCTCTTGAACTCTTTGACTACCACCATCTGTACCCATCAGAGTTCTCTAAAGGAACAGAACTCATAAAATGACAGTATGTTGATACATTAAAGGGGATTGGTGAGCATGGCTTACATACAGGTTGTGGTCTGAGTAGTCCAACAAGAGCTGTCTCCTGACAGAAAGGCCAAGGACGTGGTCATTGTTCAGTCCAGGAGACTAGATCTCAATCTAAGTCTGATGCCAGAGTCCCAGGGAGGTCCTGGAGAGCTGCCGGTTCGCTGTCTATATTAGAATCCTGAAGTTGATCCTAACACGCAAAGCAGAATGACTCATAACAGGGTAGATGAACTTGTCAAGGAGAGTGAAGACAAACAGGCAAAAAAAAAAAAAAAAAAAAAACCTTCCCTCTTCCAGGTCTTTTTATATAGGGATAGCCTAGATTTAGGGTGGGTCTTCTCAGCTCCAACAATCCAGCCAAGAAAATCCTCCATGCGTGTGCCCAGACGCTTGGGTTGAGTCTACATGTGGTCAAGTGACAATGAGGATTCGACATCATGTTTACTGATGTTTTCTGAGATGACTTAAGATTATTAAACTATATTTAGCACCCTCAGCTACAAGAGCTCAGAAAAGTCAAGTAACTTTGCCAGGATTGCACAGCTACCAAGTGGCACCATTATCTGATTATGATTGTTTCTGGGTTGTTTTCTTGTGGTCTCTTCAGAGAGTTGCAGAACACCTGCTATAGCATTAGCTCTCAACCTTCCTAGTGCTGCAGCTCTTTAATACAGCTCCTCATGTTGTGGTGACCACCCCCCCCCAACATTAAATTATTTTGTTGCTACTTCATAACTGTAATTTTGCTACCTTTATGAGTTGTAATATAAATCTCTGATATGTAAGATATCTGTGATTCCCCCAAAGGGGTCACGACCCACAGGTTGAGAAAGGCTATGCCGTGGATCGTGTGGAGAATGAATCATTCACCCAGAGGGGATGACAAATCAGTATATTTCTAAATACATCTGACTGTGTGCCGTTGCCATTCCTGGCTTTCAGAGTCCCTGGGGATCCCTTCAGAAGCCGAGGAAAGGTCATTTCCAGAATCCTAAAGCAACTGAGACCTTGAGACCCAGAAGGAAACATGCCCTTGGCTTACCAAGGCAGCAGGACAGAGGCAAGGCACGTGATCTTCAAAGCAAGTGCACTGCCAGAGGAAAATGCACTAAAGGTTTACAGTATTTCCATCTTACTTTTGCACGTGTAATTAGACCAAGCAATTGTGACCAAAGGAGCGTGTGTGGTGAGTCACTAACACGCGCGCAAACACATTCTCATGCTCCCAAACTTTGCATACATGACTGTGGCTTAGATGGACTTTTTGTCATAGCAGGTAACAAGCCATTTAACAAGGGGAATGTGACACAGGAAAAAGTAAGGCTTGCTGATTCCAGTGACCTTCAGAAACAGGGAGTAAATGCAAATTTCCTGTCACCAAACTCCCATGATGGGTAAGTGGAAAGTGGTCTTTCTCCATTGACAGAATGGACAGTGAATCTTCAACTTGTCTGTGGTTTAACTGTTGGGCACATTGGAAACCTGTGGAATTTTTGCATGTAGTTTGAGTGTGTGAATGAATAAAGCCCTCCACTAGATCCGCCTGAGGATGCTATCCAGTCTTTCTAGAAACTTTCTCAATCAAAATTTGCCATTGCTGTTTTAGCGCCCTCGTTACTAGGACTTATGCAAGTGGAAATTCCCTCTACTGCTTTGTGCCTCACCTGTTCCAAATTACAAAATAAATATGAACAAAACTTTTCTTGGTCTCCATACTTGGATTGTGACTGATCATAGACACCGCGTGTTCTTAGAACATGCAGCGAGGTATATGGTGAGTCTCAGCCACGGTCACAGAAGTCAATTTGAATGTTGTTATTCCCAGTATACATTTTCTCTCTACTCTTAACACATTTTGGCGGCTCTGTCTTTGCACAATTACAAGGCAAAGGCTCTAGGATGACGGGTCCTTCACGGAACCAGACAGCATTGTTGCGCAACCTGTTTTCAATTTTGTGTTGATTTTCCCGTCATCTGCTTTGACCCGAATACATTTTTAATGGGAACATCACACGCTAAGGTAGTCATTGTGGGCAATTTTCCTGAGTGTGGAAAGGGCCCGAACCCAGACTCTCACTGCAGTCTGAGAGCAGCAGATCGTCAACATCTTCCCATAACCTACGGCGCTGGGGGTAGTTTTTATTTTCTTCTTGGAATCACAGGGCTTAGTTTTTTGTTGTGCTCCTCTTAGAAGTATCTTGCAGCGCACATAGGAAGCCTTTGATATTGGACACACTCATTCATGGACCAGGCTTGACAATCTTTCCTTTTATCAGTTATCAGCAGGGCTCCTGTATGTCGGCATTTCCTGACTCAGGCCTGATAGCATCTCCAATTCATGGTTACACTAACCTGGCTTGTACACACTAGGTAATCGATTCCGCCTTCTATGATCGCTGAGTCACAACACTGCAGTCAGAAACTTCTTTTTTCTTTACCGCATAACGGAAATAGACAAATCATTTCAGCATCTCTACCTAAAACTGCCTCTCCGTGAGAGCTGAATGTAGGTCAGGAGAGACAGCTCTGTGCTTGAGATGCGCCACAGTTTCGTTTCAGCTGTGGCTCCTGCTTGCTAGATCAATCCTGAGTGTCTCTGAGGTGAGCTCCTTTCCTTCTACTGTTTTAACAAAAATTTGCCAATAAAATATTTTGAGCTGAACATTTAAATAGCATATGTAAAACTCCTTTAACACCACACACCATTCGACCTGAAGACTGAACTTGAGCTCATTGGCAGAAGGAAGAACCCAGGCACAAAGCTGAATAGACTTATTCAAGGAGGAGTTATAAACCCAAAGCCTGTGGTTCCCAAAGGATCATCTAGAATAGTGATTCTCCACCTGTGAATTGTGACCTCTGTAAGGGAAGGGGGAGTGACCCTTTAACATGGTTCACCTGACACCATAGGGGCCATCAGAAAGCACAGATGTTTACAATTTGTAACTAGCAAAATTATAGTTATGAAGTAGCAATGAAAATAAGCTTATAGCTGCGAGTCAGCACAACATGAGAATCACAGACTTAGGGTGAGAACCACGCTCTAGATTATACACACAGAATCTCGGGCCCATCTCTGGGCTGGTTCATAGGATTACCATGGATGTCCTTCTGGCTTGTTTTATTTTCTAGATGGATTTCACCCAAGAAAGAAAACTAAAGCATTTCTTTGTATACGCCAAGGGGTGTGTGGTGTAATAAACATTACAGCTGCTGCTTATTTCCTGGAGTTGATGTTTTCCATCAGGCAAATGACACAGGAGTAGCAGTGATGGACAGAACACACAGTGGGGAGCACCTACACTGCTTCTCTGGGAGGGAGATAGAAAGAATGATTTACACAGCTTGCTGATGTGGGCAGTCTCAAACTATGGGTGCTTTAGTAACTATCACAGATTTACAGAGATTTAACAATGGGTCTGTAGCTCGCTCTAGCCTACTATCAGACATAGAATACACGGTGAAATTTCACAGCATAATCTGAGCATTTCATGGTTTAACTTGATGCAAATTCCTCCAATAACACTATACCTATTGGCATCAGGACCTCAAAGGTAGTTTAGTCCTTCTTTCTCACTGTTCCCAAGGAAATGCTCTGACAGAGTCTGGGGTATCATAAAATGAATTAGACTAGCGAATGAGCCCTTGGCAGAAAGAAAATGCCACCTCGAGCTCTTGGGACTGGGGAGCTGCCCCTTGCTTGGGAGAGCAGAGTAGAAAGAAATACGAAATGGGACTAAGGAAACTTGACTCTGAAAGCAAGAGTGGCGGGGGGGTCTTTCTGTGCTTACGCTCAACATGGGAAAAGGTGTCTCTAGCCTTGGTCAAGGTCAGTGCTTCCATGAAAGCTCATCAGCGTGAAGCTGAAGCGCCCACTGCCTGCTTTGCACTGCAAGGTCAACTGAAGGGGCGAGCTAGGAGGCACCATGGGCAGAGCCCTAATGTCCAATAGCTGGGACTGTGCTGTTCCCTGCAAATACTTTTGGGAAATAGAACGGTTATATTACGGCAGCCTGACAAACACTAGGTCCTAAATATACCCAGCATATGTAAAAGCGTGCTAAACATATTCCCAGATCCAGTATGAACGCTTCTATGATCAGCCACCATTTAGACTGTTTGCTCCTTTGGTAAACATTCAGAAGGATCAATACCTTTTGAAACTATGCTGTCTACTACAATTATACACAGCCACAGCAAAGGCACACAGGAGAAGGCCAGCCTGGACACTGCCCCATAGGACAGCTGGCTTCGTGTGTTAACTTGCTTCCATTCTGGTTGAGCCCATCTATTTCATAACTCCCTGCCCACATTCTCTTGTTTTCTTGACTCAAAACAGGAAGATATTTTACCTTCCAAGAAGACAAGGAGAGAAGTTAACTCCCGAATGAATCAACCAGAAGTAGCTGATTCATAGTAGGTATTACATTTGAGCACGAACGCTTCAGAGACCGGGGTGTAGGTGGAGTACAAGTAAGAAGATCTAGACATAACTCACGAGCCAATGGGCTCTTGGACCAAGTCATTAAACTTGTTTTATCTATAAAGTGAACATGATTCTGCTTAAATTATATAACCTTTCCTAACAACATACCAAACATGTTTATCAGGTTCTTAATCATTCCTCAAATGTTCCTAACTAGGAATTCAGATTCCATAAGAACCAGAGGTAAGACGCACATGTGTGTACTTGCACTGGGTTCTCAACAAGAGGAGCATAGAGAGCGCCAGCTCCTGGAGTGAATGTGGGGCTGGGAGTGGGGCAGAGGGAGGAGTGGGAGCTTTGGGGAAAACCCTACACAGTGAGTTAAATGTTCACTTCTAAGTATGACTCAGGTAATGCCAATTTGGACAAAAATGCCAAGTCACCAAGGTATAACACCCATTTGGCTATCCTGTACCTCTAACACATACGGTTCAACGAATTCAGACTCAGTTCAGACATCGTACCATGTATCTAGTCCAAGGCAAAGGCCGGGGCGAGTCTATAAGTTTCAGGCCAGCCAAGACTACATAGAGAGACCCTGTCTCAGGGGTGGAGGGAGACCATACTAACAACAAATAAGGCAGGATTCACTGAGTGTTCCTGAAGACAGTGGAAAGCATAGCTCCACACAAGGACTCATGATGTGAACAGCAAATGTGTTTGGTCTAGCCTCAAACTGCAAGAAATCCAAAGTTTGCCAGAAGGTGAATAAATTAGAAAAACATGCACACCAAGACATGAATGATCTCAAGAATACAAGAGAAAACCAGACTAACATTTTTCTGGACCCAAGATTCATGGCCACCGGGAGGGCCTGCCATGGAACAGACTTGACAAAAGGAAAATCAGGACACACAGGTTAGAAATACATCTTGATGGCTGCACTGTTTTCAGCTGTGTTTCCCTGTCCAAACACTACGAGACATAACAACATCAGTTTATTAAAGTAGACCTAAATAAAATCAATTGAAAATAAATTCCCATCCATGGCCCCTTCTCAGTACTAGGAAACTTCGTGGCCTCTTATTAAGACTACACAGCCAATTCAAATGTGTGCCCTTCAAGCACCTACTCTAGTGCTGAAACAATGATGATTCTTCTCCCTGGGGTTGCCTAAGAAGCTTTTAAGATCGAGGGAGCTAGTGATATACTGCAGATCCAAAGCATCACAGAGTCGTGCTAGGCTTGTGGGAACCATCCCTAACCTGATAGATAGCTCATAGACTGAGGCCAGATAGCCTGATTCACTGTAATGGGTCTAACTAAATATTAGTCTGTACTGACTACAGATTCGCTCCCAGCCACTGAGAACCAACAAAATGAAGCAAACTTTGAGGAAGAAAATAAACACCTTTGAGCTTCCAGCGACAGTGAGTTTCAAACTAAGAGCCCACAAGCCTCAGAAACCAGCTGCACAGATATAATCTGTGCACTGAAAGCCAAGTTGTGCCAGATTCGAAGTCCTTATTGCTTCTGTATTTAGTGGCTCAGGAAATTTTCATGACCAGTTCTTTCAGAAGTCAGTGGAATGGAAACAAATATTCACACGCTTATAGTTCTGTACAATTTTATAACAACATAAGATCACTAACAATTCAGTGTAAACCACTAATCTACAAAGTAGTTTTCATCAAACCAAGCACAACTTTATTTCTAATCCACGGGCATTGATAATTCTGAATATTTTAACTACACTACTCTATTGTCAACTTTGCCACTGCGACAAAAAGGAGAAAACACTGGTTTTGACTCAGTTGCAGCCCATGGTAGGCTGGCTCCTCTGCTTTGGACCCACAGCGAGACGGCATCATGGAAGTGCAGGTGTGATGGAGCCAAGAACTCACCTCCCGGCAGCCAGGAAGCACAGACTATGAAAGCCAGCACCTGGGTGTCAGAACACAGTCAAAAGAACGACACACGATGAACAATGCCCAGGGCTGAACTGTGAGAGAGGCTACAGAAGGGGAACTCTTTACCTCGGGCACATTTTGTCACCAGGTTTGTTCTTGGATGTGATTTCATGCCGCTGTGTTAAACATTTACATTTGATTTCTAAGACATGTTTATATTCTTGTTGGATGTGGGAACATAGCTATAGGACCCAATCTGGTACAGGGATGTGCTGGGTGCTGGCCCCAGTGTACCCTGGATCTGGGTATGGCTCTGCCTTGCTTTTGTGCTTCCCAGACATAACCTATAGTGCGTGCCAGACAAGTCTGTTAAGTTGCTCTATTCTGGGAAAGGGATGTTCTGTTCATATTTAGTATGTGCTTTCTGGCGTTTATTTACATGGTTTTCTGAACTCAAACAACCTTCCTTGGACCATTGCTTTCTTTGTTAATTACATCCATGTATACAAGAATATGAAGCTGGCCTTGTCTGCAGTATTAGACCGTAGATAGCCTTATTCTACAAGGTCTTCAAATACCAGGTCTCCCACCCAGATTTGCACAGGTCAGCAAAGGTGGATGGCTGGGACAAAATACACCCTTCAGAGGCACAGCTCAGGGAGCTGATTCTTCAGCTAAGCCCGACCTGCTGGAGTCTTCATCATCTCTCAACAGTGCTATCAGATGGGCTCCAAACTTCCAAACACGTCATTTGGGGGGTGTGACTGCAAGATGGCACCTGCCTGTAATTCCAGCACTGAGGAAGCTTACACAGGAGGACTGGAAGTTTGAGGCCAGCCTTAGAAACTAGAGAGACCATCTCTTGGTAAATAAATGGAGAAAACAATAAATGAAGAAACACATACTATTTTAGAGATTTGATAACATGTTTATAAAGCCCATTCTTATCAGAAACTTAAATCTATACTGATTTGTAAACAACGGTTAAATGTCCTAGAAGTAAAAAACAGAATCACAAAATTGATGAGAAGTTGTTTTTAATGAATATGCTTTTAAAATCCTGTATTTGTACAAAAAAATTACTACAGACTGTCCAACTGCATTTGACAGCTGCAAACAAAGTGTAATCTTTGGTTAACCAAATCTAGGAGATGCTTCTAGAAGGCATTTATTCCACATGATAACCTTTTGGAGAAGCCAAGCACAATTAATTTTCGTTTTTAAATGTCTACAAAGTTTTAATTCTCCATTACAGAAATAATTCCTCAAAATCTAGACATTATTCAAATGTATGTCAGTTATTGTACAAATAGAATACACAAAAGGATCAAAAATATACATATTCTCTCAGCAAATTGTGTTACATAAATAAGAAAAATATATACAGCCGGATTTCAAAGTACAATTCTCCTAACACTGTGTATAGAAGGTGCTAATAAAAACGCTGAAGTAAAAGTCAAAGGAATGGCAGATTCCTTTCATGACATCTACGGCTATACAAATGCTAAAACCATTCTGAGAGGGAATATAATCTGAGAGATCTTAATTTTGACTTAATTTTATCCCTTTAGAATATTCTCTGGACAGGTGATATTCACGCTTCCACCAGGCACCCCCAACACCTGACATAAAAGGCAGAATGTGTGAGAAACTACATAATCCATGTCTTCGTATTCAGATAAACAGGAAAGAATTCTCAAAGAGTTAAATTTAGATACTCCTGCATTAAACTTTTCTGGGTAAGATGTGCTACTTAAAAATCAAATAATGAAGTTGGAAGTAGCAGAAGGAAATAAAACACTCTGAACATCCTAACACAGTGAGCAGGAAGGAAAGACGATGCTGGTACATCTCCAGATAAGAAGAGCAGGTTTATGTTTTGCCCCAGAAATTCTCCTTCCTTTTCTGAGCTCGCGCTAGAGTCTGAAAGGCCTGGAGACTGGAAGCGGCAGAGCGGGCAGAGATCTCAGACAGTCTGTCTGCATCTGTAACAAGAGAATCCCAGGATTACATTCCCGGTGGAAATCGCCACAGAACAATAATGTACTAGTAACGGAAATCAAAACTACCGCATCAATAGCAGCGCTGGATCTATCAGAAAACAAGGGAACTGGTAAATGGAGAGTTTAACTCATCATAGTTCATGGCAGTCTCCTACGGTGATCACAGGTCAAGCATGATGATGTGACCAGAAACCTTTTCACATCCTTGAAATCCTATAATGTCATTAGCTACACACAGCTTATGATTTCAGTATTACTGGGAAAGAACTCATCCTGAGATGTCTTATCCTACTTTCAAAAGAATGGCTATTCGTACTGAAAAGACTTTCAACTAAGAAAGCAGACTGCTGGGGCCAGAAGATGGCTCAGTGGCTAAGAGCACACACTGCTTTTCCAGAGGTTCTGAGTTCAATCCCTAGCACCCACATCAGGCGGCTCACGACCACATGCAGCTCCAATTCCAAGCGATCGCCATGCCTCTGGCCTTAAGGGTACCTGTGTGCAAATGCACATGCTCACATACATTATCAAGAATAATAAAAATAAGTCTTACTTAAATGCTATATTTTAACATGCCATGATGTCATTTTTTGAAAGTCTCACTAAATATAAAAAAAAAATTATTTGGCAATAAGCTACCACCTCTAGGCACTGAAACCCCACGTTCTGAGTGAGCAAATCCACCACGTTTACACACACTCTTCTTCATCAACAAGACAGAACTAGATCCAAAACACAACTTGTGTTCACTGAATAAGGAGTTGCAAACTTGCTAAAAGAGAAAAAAAACTTCTAGTATACTTAGCTGCCAGTGTAAAGAGCATTAAGTTCAAATTAATTTCCCAACTCAAAGTTAAAACCTTCAGGAACTTATTGGTACTTTACAGATTACAGTCAGGGCTCAGGACGGGACAACAGTCATTGTGAATGTTCACCTCAAGATCCCGAACTCCTCCTTCCTTTATTAAAATCAAAAAATTTGATAGGATGAAAAAGGAGGAGTACACAGGAGGAAAGGAGGTCTATTTTTATTAATTACACATATTTTGGAATGAAAAATGGTAAGACTATGTAGGCATTTGAAAAAAATATGGATTAACATCGGGCCAAATTTCTGAGACAGACAGATGGAAGCAGGCAGAGCCATGGCCTCCGCTGAGGGGAGGCACACATTTGCTGGGAAACTCCTCAGCACACAGCCCCACACAGCTCCTGTGTAAGATGGGAATAATTCCATCCCTGTCATAAATAAGGCCTCAAAGACCTAATATAAAAATGTCTACAGGAGTCCTCTGCGGTCTGTGCAGTGCCAGCCAAATGTGAGATCATATGCTACAGACCACCTGACAGAAGAGCTCGTGCTGATCCTAAGTGTTGAATACCTTCGTCATTAAAGGCTTCAGGTGACGCTAACTGCAAACTGTGCATCCTCGGCTTCCCCACTTAAAGAAAGAAAGGCAGAAGACATTATTCTTTAGCCACCAGACATCACATGTTAACTCAACTGTCTCAATATTTGTCCCCTCCAAAATTCAAGGTGAAACTGAACTGCTGTTGCGATAGCATTAGGACACCTGAGGAGGTGTGACTTAAGGCAGTACCAGGGACGGTCTGTCCTTCCTTCTCTCACCTTTCTGCCAGGAGATGATGGAGAAGGAGATGTTCACTAGATGCTGCCCCTCTCTGTCATGCACTTCCCAGCTTCTTCAGCAGTGGGTCTCAACCTTCTTAACACTGTGACCCTTAATACAGTTCCTCATGTCATGCTGACCCCAACCATAAAATCATTTTGTTGCTACTTTGTAACTATAATTTTGCTGTTGGGAATTATTATATAAATATCTGATATGCAGGATATCTAATAAGTGACCCCTGTGAAAATGTCATATGACTCCACAGGGGTCATGACCCACAGGTTGAAAACCACTGTTCTAGAGACATACTTATCAATCAATTTTGTATATTGGTAGAGACTACTACATCAAAGGGCCAATGGGTAATTTTAATGTGTTTAGCAAGTACATAAACTGTGAATAAGCTCCTAATTCTTCGCAATGATAATATTGGTGTAACTTCAAAGAAACATAGGCCTCTAGTAAGAGATGGAAAATTCAATACACACATTTAGAGAGAGAGCAGAAGCCCACAGAAAAAAGAAAATGAAAGACAAGGAAACAACCACGACATTAAGAGATTGGAAAGAGTCGGAAGAGGCCAGCACATAATTTAAGTCTTAAGTGGGGAGAGTAGAGAAACTAAGAAGCAGAGATCATGTGTCTGTCCGCTTGTCTGTCCGTCACCAGTGATGTGGGGTTTGGGATGGAGCAGGCAGGGGAGGGAGGAGGGACACACAGGACTCTGAAAATCTTGTTATGCAACAGCTAGATCACAATGTCTTTACACCTGCACAGCCGAGAGTGGACTGAAGATTTGTCTAAGGGGTTATCAGTGCTGTTGTGGCCAGATGCCCTGGAGCCAGAGAACAGGAGCAGAGAGGCAGAGCAGTGAGGAACTGACCAGGTCTACAGGGCCTCCTGCTTCGGGGATGCTGTCTGTAAAGAATCAGTGGCATGGGTATGGACAGAGCATCGCAGAGGCCACAGAAAGAAAACACCACACTCGAAAGCTCGAGAAAGGAGACCGCAGGATTCCCAGCTGTGACGGGAGGAGGCTCAAACAACAGAGCAACCAGACTTATGCCCTGGGAGGAACATGAGCGGCTCCTCTCACTTTATAAAACTGAAATGTGGAGTTGGCTACAGCAGCACAGTCCGGTATCCAGGAAGGAGATCTGCCGTTCACAGAAATCCATTAGCCTGGGCTACCTCCTGAGACCTTGCTGAGAGGAGGGAGGGAGGGAGGATGGGAGGGAGGGAGGGACGGAGGGAAAAGGGAGAGAGAGACAGTGCAGGAGCCATTATAAACTATAAAAACAACAAGAAATGAAAAACAGATAAACAACAGAATTCTATTGGCATGAGGTTCTCCTACAGCATTTTGCTGTCATTTAACACTTTTATTTTAGAAAGACAAGAAATTAAAGCTAAAATACTCACCATTCTGCTGAAACTGAGGGTCTCGCAGACGGCCTTGGATCCTGCTGGAAGGATGCCAGTAAGGTAGGAAACCCAGAGTGGAATGCTGCCCGGGGGTGTTTGTCTGATATTCTGGAACTTTGGCTTCCCAGTCTTCCCGCAAAGGCAGGGGATCAACTGTCTTGATGCCAGCAGCAGGAGAAGTCAGCAGAGACATAGCACGGTGGTTTCCTGCCTAGATGACAAAAAGAAATTGAATTTTAAAAAAGATGCACATGTGTGTGCAAAAGTACAAAAGGGGCCAGCGTTCAAACACAGAACAGTCACAAGTTACAGAAGATGGGGGAGAGGGACACAGAGCCCATGGAGAGAAGGCTACGTGCGTAACCACCAGCATAGAGAAACAGACCTGCTGACGGAAAGGCAAAATGTACATTAACAACGCATTGAAAAGACAAACACGGGAAGACAGAGCGATGGTGAATTATTATCACACTCCAATTGTCCCTCCTTAGAAGCAGGAAGAGGCAAGCCTCATCACGAAGCAGAAGAAGACCTTCGCCGGTAATTCAGACAGATGTGAGACAAGTGAACATTCTACCTCACTAGACTTTGTAATCACAAAATAAAAGTGCTGAAGCACTAACTGTTCATTTACCAAACTGTAAAAGTTAATTGAACACAATATTACAGAAATGACACAGACGTAGAAAGACAGGAACCTTCTACAGACTTACTGGGGCTCACCCTTTATGAGAGCCCAGAAAGACACAACATAAACTTTAAATTGTGTCTGCTCTGGTCTACAAAGCAAGATCTGGAACAGCTGCAAAGCTACAGAGAAACCCTGTCTCAAAGAACAAAACAAAAACAATTGTGTCTGCACTAATGCTATATTAATACTTGGAAAATACTGACATGAGAGGGTAATAGTGTTCTAAATCAAAATGCAGCTGACAGATGGATTTCTTTATATTAATTATAAATAAAAATGAAATGATATACATCTGAAAACTATATTTGGATAAAAGTATCTGGCTCTAGAATTTTTAACTATAGATTAAAACAAATGATGCTTAATGGTGCGAAAATATGTTTGCAGCATAGCTAAGTAAGAAAAAAGTAATCAGACAAAGATGTATACAATCTGAAATAAAACTAGCACATAAAAAAAAATAAGTTATGAAACCCTGCCGTATCCCAGCTTTTGGCGACTCGGCAGACGTCTTCAGGACGCATCCAGAACTGGTCTTCACCTCACTCTATCACCATCGTGTCTTTCTGAGTCTGGTGATGGGCTGCTTCTCACGTGTGCCCAGTCCCTGTGTCCATCCTCTCTGGAATGGAGAGCATGCCCCTCCTCTGCCACCCAACCCTATGTCACCTCCTCTGCCACCCAATGCTATGTCACTGAAAACAACATGGATGTCTTTCCTATGACCTACAAAGCCCTACACAACTTGGCACAGCTTTCTGTCTCAGGACACATTACCCTGGAGGCTATTCTCTGCGCTAGGTGACAAGAACACGGGGCTGGTACTCAATGACCTAGGTGTCCTCTCACCGCAGACTTCATTTCTGTCGTCTGTGACGTCGTCTCAGCCATGCTCAGGGTCAGTCTTTCTTCCTCAGATTCTGCTTCAACACCTCCCTCTCGGGAAGGACCCGCTGGACCACCTCCTGCTCATCCCCCTGCCTGTTCCTCTCAAATCACTGACGCCTACCCCTGTGTTTTACGATCACTCTCGTGACTGTGGCCCCGCCCTCACTGAGCCCTGGGACTTCTGTCTAGTTTTTATCTCCAGACAACAGATCGCATTTTCCTCCTTCCTTCCCGATGAGTCAGTACTAAGAATATGTGAGAACAGTACAGTGTCAAGACCAAATACATCAGTCAAATCCCAGTGCCTTTGATTTGCCCTACCAAAGATTGACAGTAATATTTCTACATTCAGTAGGTGGGATTTTCTGAGGACTCGGTCTAGACGTCACCTATTACAAGAGACCATGTGAACCCAAGAAGAGAGGCTTTCCTCTGAAACACAAGTGTCTACCTTAGGAAGGTCCCTCTTCGGAGCATCTACGCCATCCTGGGAGGACGCTCTCTTCCTCTGCTCTGGGGTGGAAGGTTTCCCTTTAGATGGTGACACTAAGACCGCCCCACCTGGAAAATCCCACAGAAACCAAGTGTCAATCACACTAAGCTACATTCTAAACAGGCAGACTATTGGTGTGGGAAAATTGTCTGTATTCTGTCAATCATGTTATAAATAAACGCTGATTGACCAGACAAAAAATACAGACGGAAAAACCAAACAAAAAATAAAAATGATGTAATGAAAACAGAAAAATTCTGGGAAGGAGGAAGTTGATTCCCCCCACTCCTGCCCAGGCCACCGAAGCAGCAGGATATGATCTGCCTCACTTAAAAAACGTACTGAGCCACATAGCTAACATAGATCAAAAAAATGGGTTAATGAAGATATGGGAGTTAGCCAGCGAGAGCCTAGAGCTAATGGGCCAATCAGCTTATAATTTATAGAGACCTATGTGTGATTTTCTTTGGGGCTAAACAGCTGGGAGTACTGGGCGGGACAAAAACCCCAACAACAAGCCAGGCCCATTCATGTTACAGACTATGGATGGCAGGTTGACCATTACCAACAGCCGGAGTCGTGAGGTCATGGTGGGTCCGCTGAATGCCCAGTTCTCTCAGTTTCGGAGTGGGAAGCCTTCCCCCCTTTCCTAAGGAAACAGAAGATGACTCCGACCTAAAACGTGAAACAATCTATTAGGAAGCGTCTCTTCCAGAAAACTACGATCAAAACTACGTCATCAGTTATGTAGATAGTAATAAAGCATCAACTGTCTAAGAGACATCTCCTACAATCCCAGTGTTAGGAGGAGGGCATGGAGAGTCATGAGTTCCAAGCCAGCCTCAATTATTCAGGGAAGCCCCTGCCCTAAAAACAATCTTTTTAAAAATTCTTAATCCATTTGTAGTTAAAGGGACGAGTACTAGAAAGGAGGGGCGATCACTGTAAGTCAGCAATCCATGGCTAAGTCGTCTTCCCTTTAGTCAGCACCAAGTTCCACATTCCTGCAACACCCAGGCGTGAACAAAGGGTTTGACTACAGCCAAGACGGACCATTAGCAAGAGCAAAGAGCGCCCCCAAGCGGTCTACACATACAACCTCTGTTATTAGTGATTTTTCAGAACCCACTTTAAAACACTACAAACCAGTAGCCTCCCCTCCTTGACAGAACCATCAGAAATTAGTAAACACCAGCTTGATCCACAAAGCCTTCCTTCCAGACACATTACAAATCTGGTGAGTCCTCCCCACCAGGGTGTCACTGAGAACATCTGTGTCCTCCTGAAGGAGGCCCACTGCTTCCATGCTCCATGAGCACCACGTGGCAGTGCCGACTTCACTGCATCAAAGCAGCTGCAGGGGCAAAGCCCTACACCTTGTGACGAAGCAAACACACATTAGTCATGTGCTAGAATGTTCGCTATGTTGAGAAGTTTGGGTCTTACCCTTCTTTCATTCTGTCTGTGTTAGACTTGTCCTGTGTGTCCAGTTTCTCGGGCTCGCCCACATAGATCTGCTTGTCTCTCCCCCTTTCCTCCTCCCCGTCTCCCATGGGCTGCTCCTGCGTGTCTTCGTTGGGGCTCTCCACGTCCCAAGCCAGCTTCCTCCTGACGGGCAGGGTGGCCACCTCTGGCATGGCCTGCTTCCCAGTGGTATTTTGGGGGGACTGCTCTCCCAAGACAACTTTTCTTTCCTCTAGTTTGGGAGAAGGATGTTTCTGGGGAGTCTTGTGGCCTGTAAGATTGCTGCACAACAGAGAAAGTTTCGCTGTAAGTGTGTGTTTGAGTGTTTCGGTTTATACTGGTCTAGTGAGTTCATAACATTAGTGTGCGTTCGAGTGTTTCGGTTTATACTGTCTAGTGAGTTCATAACCTTCCTTCACTTGTTTTCCACAATAAGGCCTTGTCTGGGTACTAAAGTTATTGTGGAATATAGTAAGTGGAAGTTACGTCTGCCTACCCTCACACATGTATGCTTGCACTTCTGGTGACAAAGTCATAAAAAAGACTAACACCCCAACTAGGCTAATTTGTTGTAACTAAATTCATATCCATGTACAATATACATGTGAACAAGTATGCAGATTCAAATTTTTATATATTAATTTTCTAAAACATTATTAAAGACAATATTTTTGTGAACTTTTGTTTTTGTTTTGTTGTTTTTTGAGACAGGGTTTCTCTGGGTAGTCCTGGCTATCCAGAAACTCACCCTGTAGACCAGGCTGACCTCGAACTCACTGAGACCCACCTGTCTCTGCCACCCAATTGCTAGGATTGATGGCGTGCAACTACCACCATCCAGCCTTTTGTGAACTTTTAAAGCAGGGTCACATAAGGAAATTTATAGATGAATTTTGTATATAGGTCTACACTAGTATGCTCTAAATTAAAACCGTCTTTTTTGCTACAAATTAATGTATAATTTCTCTTACAGTTAAAGTACGTTCACTTTAAAATTCAAAACAGCAGAGAATTCTCTACAAATAGAGGCCATGTATATATAATAATACATATTAGTCACAGATATGTATTCATGATGGATGAGTTTTATGGTTGCATTTTTTTAACTTCTTAAAGTTCTTTTACATCTAACCCATAGTCATTCTAATTCTGTACTTGTCACAGAAATTCAGCATTCCATAATAATGTACTATTTATACAGAAACATAAAGATCAAGTATAATAGAGAATAAGTTTTAAACAATAGAGATGCATTTGACTGGAAGGCAGACCGTGGGTAGCAGGTCATTTTCCCTGGGTCATTCTACAATGTACATAAGCTACAACACACTCTTCCCACCACCCACAAAGAACACCTCACCCGGCAAGATCCAGTGCTCGGATGTTGCTACTAATGCTTCCTTCTGAGCTCGTGGTTGAGGAGACGTCCCAACAGCAGTTGCTATTGGACAGAATCTGGTTCAGATGATCTCGAGAAAAATGTGTTCCCTGAACTCGCTTCCTGTAAGACTCAGCCTTTTCCCGGAGTTCCTTAACCTACACCAAAGAGTGTAGATGCCGCCTGTTACTGTCAACGCTCTTACAGATGTCAGCAAGCACATATCAAAGCCACTGAGAAAGGAAGGCAAGAATAAAGCCACAGAACTCCTCAGACTATGCATTGAAGCAGAGATTAAGACAATTAAGTTAAAGCACAATGCAGTTACTTTACTTCAGACTAGCAGGCAAGGAGACATTTGTGGCAGCTAAGAAAAATTCTGAAACATACTTTTTATTGCAAATGAAATTGTACAAGTATTCTATGCATTATTATAGTTTTTAAGAACTCAAAAGCAACCAACCTCTGCATACCACATGGCATTTAGAGAACCCTAGGGGAGGAATACAGAGACACACTTAATGACAAGTTAACAAGTATTAATGGGGGTCAGTGAGATGCTGTACCTTATTATTCCTACTTCTAAATATATATAAACTTGTCAATCACTATTTCTTGCATTCTTAGTAACATTTAACTCAGTAACCAAGACATCTCAATGCTGCCGCAAGGATCAGCCACGTTTCTTGCTCCCCACCTCCAGCTGTGACGGTGCTGCAACAGGTAACAGATTGTTGTCCCTAGCTCCCCATCTCCAGCTGTGATGGTGCTGTAGCAGGTAACTGATGGCTGTCCCTAGTCTCCGGCTGTGATGGTGCTGTAACAGGTGACTGATGGCTGTCCCTACCTCCCCACCCCCGGAAGAGTGCTGACATGTCGTAACTCCCCGCCTGGCTACTCCCCCAGCTTTCTACGCAGCTGCTCCTGTGGCAGAAGATCCTCCGAAAGTTCTGAGGTTCCCTCTCCAAACCACTCAGTTTTCCTTGAAGTCAGCAAAATCTCAACTTAAAAAAAAAAAATATATATATATATATATATATATATATATATATATATATATATATATATATATTTGAGTAAAAATCCCTACCAAATAATGGTTGTATATTCATAAGTAGCAAGATTATTTTTTAAAAATTATGATGAATACTTCGTATTCCCTAACCTGCAAATAAGTTACTTTCCTATGAAAAGAAACCTAACTGCCCACTGGAAAGCCTTTTGTTCCACACATCATACTGCCACCTGCTGGCTTCTCTAAATGCGAATAAACGGTGTAGAAACCACAACACAAAAAGCTAAATCGTTAAAAATCCGGCTTTAAAAATCTTGTTTATTACATTTAACAATTTTTATTGCCATTAATAATTCTGTAATTTTAAGCACAGAATTCCCAAATTTCTGTAAAATCCTTTATCCCTTGACAATTTATTTTAGGATTGACTGTTAACAGTGTCATCTTTTAACCTTCAGGGGAAGAAAAACTGATTATGTCATTATCATCACTGCCTCATTCTTTAGTAGTAGTGTGTGCACGCGTGTGTGAGTGTATGCATGCGTGTGAGCATGTGTGCATGTGTGTGAGCGTGTGTGTGTGTGGTCAGAGGACAACTGACCTTAGGGATTCAGCTCTCTCTACCATGTGGAACCCCAGAACCAAACTCAGGCTGTCAGGTCAGGGCTGGCTGCAAGCCCTTCCCCTACTGAGCCTTTTCTCCAGCCCTAAAATATGTTCATTTTCTACCGTAAAGGTTGAGACTCTTGTACTGCTGCAGGACTTCATGCTAAAACTGCTTGCTTCACTTAAAGGCAAAAGAGAAAAGCAATCAATGAAATCTGTGATGCAAAAGCCATTGGGGAAACTCCCCACAGCTCCTCAGAAGACAGCTGGTAACAGGGAGAGCGCTGCACGTCTAGGGGAAGAGCCATCACAGAGATAGTACCTGCTACAGCATAAGGGACCACGCGACCTCAGCAGACCACTCTGATGCAGGAGAACTTGAAAATATCCTGAGGAAGAAGCTAAAATCCTACTTTTCTTCACCACCAAAAATAAACTATGTATATATATCAACTCCTATACTTCAAGGGGAATCAGCACTAGTGGTTTGTACACCAGCGGCAGAACTAGGTCGTCTGTTTTAAATGTGCTGAGCAACTCATGGAGGCCGGGCGGTGGTGGCGCACGCCTTTAATCCCAGCACTCGGGAGGCAGAGGCAGGCGGATCTCTGTGAGTTCGAGACCAGCCTGGTCTACAAGAGCTAGTTTCCAGGACAGGCTCCAAAACCACAGAGAAACCCTGTCTTGAAAAACCAAAAAAAAAAAAAAAAAAAAAAAAAAAAAATGTGCTGAGCAACTCATAGGGCATTCCGAGTGAGCAGGAAACCTGCTACGAAGTGCCCATGTATTAGATGTAACACTTGCAAGCCTTAGGATCACTCCCCTGTGTGCTCACGGTCTCTCTCCAGGAACCTGTGAACCTGCGGCATGGAGTGGCCGTGCAGTGCCGAAGCAGGAACTCTGCAGCTGTCCAGAGTGTGGACTGGGGAGCAGAGGGAGAGAGCGGCCAGAGCCAAGAACTCTCAGAGTCAATGGACTCACAGTGACCAAGGACGCAGGCCTGCATCTACACGACCACCCTAACACTGGCACAGTCTGAGCCCTAATAAACAAGTGAGGTGTACACTGAAGGGCAGGTTCAACGGGGGCTCCAATCAGCACAGACCTGAGAGCTGAGCAGTCAAGGAGGCTGCAGCCTATTCACAAGGACGCCAAAGACGGTGGATGAAGAGCCCTCTGCATACAGCGAACCCATTTGGATACCAATTATTCAGAAGGATAGAGAGCAGACACTTATGGAAATCCAGTACAACCATTCAGTTCTATTTCACAAATCTTCATCTGCCATCCTTCCTAATCATGTCAGTGTCTTACATTTAAATGTCTAAATCCTAAACTCAGATGAAAAGCAAAGAGGCCAGCATCACTCTCAGCTTCTCGCACAGTTCTACGGACATGAGGGGGACACTGAATGACCCCTAAGACCAATGACCGGGACCACTATAAAGAATAGGAATAAGTTATTCCCAACTAAACAGTCTATATAGCAATGCTGCTCAATGACAGGACATAAATACCTTAAGCAGTGGGCAGAGAGATGGCTCAGAAGTTAAGTCATTTGCTGCTCTTACATAGTACTAGAGTTCAGTACAGAACCCACATCAAGTGGATTATGACCACTTAGAACTCCAGTTCCAGGGTATACAATGCCCTCTTCTGGCCTACACACACACCATCTAAACACTGTAAGTAGAATATTTTCATGACCAAACTATTTTTCCCAAATTGAACTAAGTCATTTAAAATTTACATGCAGAAAAATCAAATTCAGAAAAACTGAGAGAAAAGAACAACTTTTTTCTCAAAAATCTTGCCCCAAAATGAGGACCAATCACATAGATGGTTCTTATATAACATCTGCTGAATTACAGGAGCTCTCAAATGTGAATCTTTATCTAAAATCAAAGGCCTACATGTCCTCAACAGTCGCATCAATAACTAGTCAAAAAGACTTCTTGCCAGCCAGCCATTGTGACAGATGCCTGTGCTGCCTACATGGGAGACACTGAGGCAGGAGGACTGCTGTGAATCCAAGGTCATACACTTTTCCAAAAACAAATTAACTTAAAACAGATTCCATTATTAAAGAAAATATATAATGTTCTTTTAAGAATGGTATCAAACATCCGTGCAATGGTAGTACTACACAAGTATGGAACAGACAACCACACCCAAACCAAACACACCGACACTCCATGAATAAGCATATGAGACTTAGGATAGAACACCCAGTAAATCTGCAAAAATGGATTCCAAAAGAGCAGCATTTTGAAACTATAGAAGATTATGAGCCAGAAGCTGAGTTACTGTAAGGACTGCAGGCTGGAGTGGCGGCTCCGTGCCTAGAGTGCCTGCCAACACCGGTCATTAAAGAGCTCCTGGGACTCAACAGCAGCCAGTCTAGCCCATCAGTGAGCGCTGGCTTCCACAGCACAGCCGTGTATGCACAGTGCATACACCACACATACACAGGATACACACCACAGCATGCCAGGAAGGAGGGAAATAAAGAGTTCTTGATATTCAGGTACTTCATTATCAACTCTATACCACAAATAACAGCCCAGAAGAAAATCTAGCATTTTAGCAAAATACAGCCCAGTATTATAAATGTCTGGAACCTGGTTAATAAAAACCGATCACTGATTCCATAGAGAATTGTTATTCTGTTAGTTTTTTGGTAAAAGAGGTTAATACAAAACTTCACTCCTAATGTATATACCTATAACTTCCAGTAACAGTTAATACAACTCACAAAAGGTTAGAGCATCAAGATATCATATTAGGTAAAACCAAGAGAAGAGACCTTAAATTACAACACAGCATTCTCCTCCATTGGGGCAATATAGGGAATTTCACTTGACCTCAACATCTCTACAGCCCTCTCAATTTACTGAATGTTTAGAGTTGAGGACTAAATACCAACTTAAAGGAGCCACACACTAGCCAGGAATCTTCCTAACACAAGACTTTCTCATGGCCTCAGGCCCTGTCCACAAGCCCTCAGCAGCCACACTGCTCTGTGCTCCCCAATTTCTTCTGCCCTGCCCACTTTCCCAGATATTCTCTGTGCTAAGACCTAGAATCCTAAGAAACCATACAAGAGCTTGGGGTTTCCATCCTTTCCTGCTTTGGATGCTCAGTTGTTCTATTTGATTTCAGCAGAGTGAACAAACGGCCCAGATGAAATGGGAGCTGCCCGACTCTTCTGTCCCGTGTGGCCTGAACTAGGCTCAGGCAGACAATACTCAGAATGGCTGCAATAGATCCAAAAACCTCCTGAAACAGAATGCTGAGGCAGGAATGGAAGGACATTCATCTGGGAAGGGCAACAGCTCAGCGGGGCCAACAGCTGCCCCCAGCTGCCCCCGGAGGCTGATATACAATTGCAGCCATGGTCTTCAGCCCTGAGCTAAACAAACGCATTTTCCATCCAAAGCATCCTCTTTGGAAAGGTGGATGGGGAAGAATGTCTGTTATTATATAATCTAACCAAAAATGTTTTAATTTAGCTTGTGCACATGGAAAAAGTCAAAAACTGTCAGGCTGCGGTTTTTAATATACTAATTATTTAAACGTTCTGCTATTTGTCCTTGAAGCCCCAGCTCTCTGTACTGGGAAATAACTGCCCTTTCCTCTGGCCTATTTAGGTCCCCAGCTCCTCCCCTATGTCATGGCACCCCACTTGAAACTGAATGAGCTCAGGCTGCACCCACGCTTCCCTTCGTGCAGCATTGGCACAAACTGTCAGCAGCCTTCCTATCATTGATTGGACAATGACCTTCAGTTGAGAGACTGGAGGTCTGAATGTCATGAGAAACAAATCAACAATGTAAGCTGAACTGATTAAAACTATCAGATAGTTGATGGTAAAAAATGACTTTGATAATAATTGACCACACTGTCAGTTACTACCTACAATTAAGAGGGTGGAATCTGGCATGTTGTTACTGTCGGTGGGTAGGCTCACCTGGTTTGGCACGTTCTCCTTCATGCATGTCCAAGCTCCAGCTTTATATAAATACTGAGCTGGGCTCAGAAACTTGGCTCTATATTCAGAATTCACCTTGCTAAGGAAGACAGAACAGAAGTAAGTATTTCAGCGTGCTGACCACCCAAAAATGATTGTCGCCTTATCAAACACATACCCAAGCCTTTGGTGTCTCCACGAAGAAAGCTTCCTTTTAGGCTGGTCTGTGTCCTCTGATGTCATCTCTACTTCTAATTCTAAAGGCTCGTCTGCCTTGTTATATTGAAATGGAAATAATTTCAGCATTTATGCTTAGAGATGTCATACATTAAAGTAAAAACACCAGATGTTATAAAGGTAGGCTTGCAAATCCAAATACATTTTTGCTTTTAGATGTTTTAGCTACTAAAGAAAACAAGAAAAGTCAACAAGTTTTGAAACCAATGAGTTTTGACCCGACTAGGGTTTTGTTGCTTTGTTTTTGTAATTTAAAGACTAACCAATGCCATCTAAATATTAAGCCAACGATGCTACTCCATACTGAGCAGAGATTTTGAATTAATCCTTAAATTTACATTCCAGTGTTATAGTTATTAATGTTTTGCTAATTAAGTTACCACAGTGCTTAATAAAATAACTTTCCATCCCCAAAAATGTCATGAAAAGAAAGTGTGTGTGTGCACGCAAGCATGTGCATGCACATGCATGGTGAGTACATATGTGTATGTACATGTGTGTGAGCATTTGCATCCATGCACACATACACAGGTATATACTTTTACTTTCAGTAAAAATATACTTTCTATTTTTAAAAACCACAAAGTATCAGGTAACATTACTACAGGAGACTGAAAACAATATTCTATATTTCATTTTCCTATAATCTGCAATGATTTTATCCTGATGCCACCATAACTTAGAATACCTGTAAGTTCACACACAAACCCAGTGAATGTAAATTCACTGAAATAAATGATATGAATTATACTAACTATAATTTAGCATAATAAAAAGCTTGTCTTAAGATAGATATGTGCTATGTTTAATGGGCACTACCCTGAAATACACCTTTCCATCACTCCGGCTGCCCTGGAGCTCTCTGCAAGGCCAACCATGTTACATTAGACACGGAAGACTTACCTGTGGCACTGCTAAGTATGGCCATTCTCTATCAGTTTTAGTTACCTATGTATCTTTCTCCCAGCAGCCTAAGCGCTGCTGAGCCTTGCTGAGTCTGCAGCTGCATCTCAGCACACACACAGGACCTGGGTCCGTGAGCGGTCAATGAACATCTGGCATTTAACAAACAAATGAATTAATGCTAGCAGACGGCAGGGAATTCGGTGGAACAGAGACTGTGAGGAGCTGGCAGGTACCTTCTTCTCTGGAGACAATGTCTTAAGGCCACTGTTCCCTTTCAAACCCTCCCTTAGCTTTGGTTCCTTCACTGGAGACAAACCCTTGAAATTCCGCCTGTATTCAGTCTCATGGATGACTGTGTTCCCTTTGAATTGTGGAACAATCTGGCTTTTATTACGGAAAACCTTAAAACAGACAAAAAAAATAGTTCAGTTTTTGGTTAGTTATTAAGTGACACAGAACTTAGGTGTTTAATTGCTCTTAAAAACTCATAAAAAGTTGAATTATTTATAATACACAAAAAGGCAAAATTATATATGACTGCAATTTCATTTCACATGTGTCATTAGTAGCCAAAGATCAAGTTTCTGTACTTATTACTATGTTTTGAATAGTCAAATTACGATCAAAATATTACTTAAGCAAAAATAAACCACACTCCTTGTCTGATTTTCTCTTCCCAGAGTTCCCTGCTTCCTCCCACCAGTGAGATAATGAACTAAGTATATTTTCATACTATGAACAGACATGAGCTTTATTAAAGTAACTGTTGTCAGTTCTACAGATTATGTTTCTCCATGTCAGAATTTCCCTTTTTACACTGGTGAGAATGCAAGCTGGTACAGCCCCTTTGGATGTCAGTGTGGTGATTCTCAGAAAATTAGGAAATGACCTTCCTCAAGACCCAGCAATACCACTTTTGGGTATATATCCAAAGAATGCTCAATCATGCCACAAGGACATGTGCTCAACTATGTTCATAGCAGCATTGCTTGTCATAGCCAGAACCTGGAAACAACCTAAATGCCCCTCAACCAAAAAATGAATAAGGAAAATGTGATACATTTACACAATGGAGTACTACACAGCAGAAAAAAATAACATCTTGAAATTTGCAAGCAAATGGATGGAGCTAGAAAACATCATATTGAGTGAGGTAACCCAGACCCAGAAAGACAATTAACATAGGTACTCACTCATAAGTGGTTTTTAGACATAAAGCAAAGAAAACCAGCCTATGAACCACAATCCCAGAGATCCTGGACAACAATGAGGACTCTAAGAGAGACATACATGGATCTAATCTACATGGAAAGTAGAAAAAGACAAGATCTCCTGAGTAAATTGAGAGCATGGAGACCATGGGAGAAGGTTGAAGGGGAGGGAAGAGGCAGGGAAGAGAGCAGCGAAAAATGTAGAGCTCAATAAAATCAATTAAAAGAAAAGAATTTCACTTTTAGTGAAATAACATAAAATGGTGCCTGATTTGTTCAATCTGGGATTTTTTCCTTGCCCTTTGCATGCTTAGATTTAGCATTTTCATTAAGGCCAGAGAGAGCATCCAACAGTTACTGTATTTCTCTTTTAAACAGTTTCTTTCATCCATAATATTCAATATGGTTTCCATGCACTAGTATATTACCTCCAATGACAATGAAATCCCAGGAGGCCAGACTCACACCACTACGGCTTTGCAACACTGAAGAGCACTTCTTTACGTAGACCCAATCCAAACACATCTCAGTACAACACAACCTCAGGGCTTTTCAGCCAAAACTATTCCAACTCTCTTCAATATTAACATGACAACCTTATTAAGATAAGGCACCTGATTAAAAGCAGACAGCTCCTTTAGCGGAGCCCTGAAAGCTAGCAGCGAGCTCCGCCAGGCCTCAAAGCTTTGAACTTAAAAAGAGCATTTGCTTCCCAAAGAAACCCTTTGAAAGCCTCGCTAATGAAAGCAATCGGATCGCTGATGAGACACCACTGGCGGTTTGTCTCATGTTGTCCTTCTGATCCTATGGAAAAATCATTTCTGCAAAATGCTTTCAGTGGCACGTAAAATTTGTGAAGAGATCTTGGATTTGAGTCAGCTCTAGCTATAGGTCAAATGCTCTACAAAAACAAAACTCCATTTTCAAGTCACGGGTATTTTTTAGGGACACTTACGATCTAAGAACACTTGAAAGCAAGCAAGAAGAAATGGTGGTCTTATTTATTAGGTCCTAAAAAGAGAACAACACTTTGTGTTACACCTCACAGGATCCTAAAACATATAACAAGTAAACAAGGCTGCCACGGTTTACATGGCCAGAGGTGTGCAGACGCCAGTGTAAAATCACAAAGGTTAAGCCATGCTGCATCTACTGCCCTCTCTGTGCTCAGGTACAGAGCGGGCAATGAGCACTGAAATCCAGGCAGAATGAATGGAGGGCATGGAAGGGCGCACGGACTTATAAAGAAAAACACAAAGATCAGGGAAAAGATGAAGCTGCCAGGTCAGGGGGCTGAAAGTGAGAAACATAAGTAAGAATTCAGAGGCTAAGAACTCTCCAGAAGACAGCAGCAACTAACAGAATGTTTATTAGCAAGGTAATAAAATACTAAAATTGCACAGAATATAATGAAATCTAAGAATCTAAATATAATGACAAACAAATACAGCTAAACTCGATTCCTGTCATCATTCAGCTGATTCAAGGGAACAATCACACCAAGGGCTACTGTCAATGTACTTTGCATTTATTCACTACACAAAACAGCTATCTTTCTTTAAAAATACATATCATACAAAAACATTAGTCAAATAAACAACAGTTTAGAATATACCTAATTTAATGATTTAAAAGGTAAATGACCTAAAAAGCCCTTTTGGTGTGGGAACACTTGCCACCCCCAGCATTCTCGCTGTTCTGCCTCCTGCTTAGCAGGTTAGGCCACAGCGACCATCAGTAGCACAGGCCTGAATATTATTATATAAATCATAAGGGAAACCAAGAGTCCAGCAAAACCCTCACTCTGTCTTTCAGAACCTAGACCCAGGCCTAGGTCAGTCCCAACTTTCTCCCAGCTCTTAGTTCCACATGAGTCTGCATTACTAAACCAGGCTAGCATGTTCAGAAACATCACAGCTGCTCCACTACCTGACTGGCTGGAAACACAGGAGCAGTCTCCTTACGGGTCTTCCACACAAACTGCCTCTGGTATTCAGAATTTCTCAAGGCATTGTACGACGGAACAACAGCCAATCCAGCTTTCTTACGAAGACGCCTGTCCAACTGTTAGGGAGAAGAAAACCCAGGCAAAGCTATTAAAATCTGTTCCTTTTTAAAGTGTACTATAAAGCATGGAACTTGAAATTTATCCCCTTAAGTTTTAAGTGTTCCTTACAGTATTGCCAACTACATGCACACAGTATAGCAAACTTTTAACTTCTAATCACATTTAACTGTCAAAATATTTAAAATTCCTTTCTTAATAATAGTGTCAAGGAGTATTATACATCTAAAAAACAGCATTGCTCAGTTCCTTCCGTCTAATCATTCACAACTCTAGTATCAAAAAAATCACAGCCCCTTGCCCTATCCCCAATTTCTGCGGCCACCCTTCCCCCTTTGCCCACCAAGCTCACACATCACCTTCCACGTTCCCCTACATCCCCTGGCTTTCTCAACAAGTCCCAGAAGCTCCTCCAACACTCCCAAATGGTTCCTGGGTTCCGATCAGTGGCTGAAGTAATACATTCGGGCAAGAGCAACAAAACTGACTGTGGGAGGCAGTGAGATTCCCACACACACCCCTGCAGCCTCCACTTATGTGCCTGCTACAGGCCAGCTGTGACATCAGAGCACTTGGAGAGCAGGCCAGAAGGCTCCTTCCTCTCCCTCCTGTCAACTGAGATGCTGTTTGTTCCCTTGCTGGTCACAGTAAGAAAGAGAAACGAGGGTAGGCAGAAGTCAGCTGAGCGCCCCAGCCAAAGAAACAGCCTGCTCCCCTTATGCCTCTATTTGACCTCATCCCTCAGGACTCTGGTGCCAGTCTCTCTGGAGAATAGAATCCAGAGGCAGCTGTTCATCTCAGGAAGGCAATGTCTTAGTACAACCAGTACATAGTACAAAATAGCGAATATTAAGAATAGAGCCATTCTTAGTAACTTTCAGCAGCCTGGTGCATCTAGGCCAGAGACACAAGAAAATATCAAGAAGAAAATTTCAAATACACAATGTAGTAGTAATAAATGATGAAACCAATAAAACCTGTCACACTTTTCTAAGGAAATATGACGGACATTCCTACCCTGGGATCTACACGCTCTGCAGGAGGTTTGGTAGTAGGTTCCAACTCTGCTTCTTTGGGATCCAGGACGTGGTTTCTTGTTACATCCCGGTGCTTTTCCACAGCATCTGAAGCCCCTTCAGCTCCGGAGTCTGCAGAATGAGATCGAGTTCTCTTGGGAACCCTGGAAGCCTCTAACGAGACAGCTCTTTCTTGGTTAGCATCTTCCTTTGGCTCTGTCGCCTGTGGATTTTGTGTTGGGAGGGTCTGGGGCTCAGGTGGGACAACCATAGCATCCTCTGTGATGGCTCCGTTCCACTCCAGGGATTTTGTAATCTGAGTGTCATGGTAAGGAACCCTCCTTTTTGAAATAAAACTTGGCTCTTTCGTGATCCCTACAAAACACAGCACATAAAAGTGGCTACTACCAAAGCTCACAGTCGGGAAGCGCTTTTAATAAAACCTGCAAGGAGAGAGACAGAGCTTAAAATTGAGAGAGAGCAAGTCGGCACCTGCCACCAAGCTTGACAACCTGAGTTGAATCCCCAGGTAGAAAGGACAACCTACTCCCACAAGCTGTTGTGTGACTTCCACACATGCCCCGTCTCTCACACACACACACACACGCACACACAGAGTCCTCCAGATTACAGGACTTTAAAAAAACTAACTAAGTTTTCAACATCAAATATTTATTCTGCCTTAAAGTAGTATTAAAATTGAACACTGAGGTCACAATGTCCGAAATCTCCTGGCACAAGCCACAGGCATCACAAGGTGAGAGACCTGGCAGGTCAGGAATGCTGCCTCCGTTTCTGGTTACTTTCCTGTGCTACTTAGAACAATAAGCTCTGGTCTATGAGATCCAGAACTTTCACAAAGCTTCTCCTGTGCACAACAGACCAAGATGAACAGGATGAGATGTCACCACGCGAGATCCTGGTTCTCCTTTGCCTTGATTTCCTGAGAACTCAAGAGTGACCCTTTAACAAGAGCTAAGACACAGTTTCTCCACATCACTGCCCAGCAGGCACACAGACCAAACCAGACCTCAGCCTCTACTGAGGGAGGTGGAGTCTGCAGCACTGAGCTAATGCCCTAGTTCAGGCCGGGACCTTCTTTAAATAGAAAAAGGGCTGCTCCGCCTAAGAAGAGTAAGACCAGAGCAGAAGGGAAAGGAAGGCGGCAGGAAAGCTGGCGTGAGGTAAACCCAACCTTCCCAAGCCTCTCTCTGAATGGCTCTGCACTGAAGCAAGAGTCCCACGCTCATGGGCTCCCTGGTCTAGATGATGTCACTGGACAGACACAAAGAAACATCTGGAGGAGGGGGTGGGGTGATCAGAAAGGGGCATTTTCTAGATCCCAAATTCCGCGTGTGCTCTTGCTTGATGTTGCTCTACCTGCCATCTGTTTCTATCCGCTGCAGCCTACCGTGGTCCCACTTCCGCTCTACAGGACACGGGAACACATCTCCAGCAGCCCGACGTGACCTGTGCAAACATATTCCAGAAACCCAGGGCTAGGGAGACAAAGGGACAAGCGAGCACAAGCCCGCCCACTAAGGGATACTGTCTCACAGAAAAGCAAAGGCTAGAAACAACAAAGGAGCTGCAGCTGATTCCAGGCTTTCCCGGCCGCCCCACAGTTCAAGTGTGGAGATGGCATGGGAAGCCACGCACGTTTGCACCATAACCTTGAACCACAGCACACAGTTAGCTCTTCGCATAGGAAATCGCTCGATTTGGTAAGTCAGTTCGCCAATGAGGGTGGCTTTGCAAATTATATTTTCTACAAACTGAACTGAGCCAAGCTGGCAGCTCTAAAGCACAGACGCATCCTTGGGGGCAATTGAAGAGCTTGGGAAAATTAAAGATCAATTTTATAATGGGAGGAAGGTTAACAAGATCTTCCTAACTTTGGGGGACCAGTAGGGACCAATCCCAAGGTTAGGCATGAGCTCCGCCACTGAACTACACTCTGCTGCCCTTTAAATCTTTTTTTTTAATTCTTATTGGATGTACCTGAGTATTTTGCCTGTGTGTATGTATAGTGCACGCATAATTGGTGCCCTCAGGGGCCAGATAATTGTGAGCTGCCACGCAGATGCCAGAGACTAAACCTGGGTCCTCTGCAAGAGCAGCAGTGCTCTTAACCTCAGAGCCATTTCTTCCAGGCCCTCTAATTATTATAGGAAGTATGAAAATAAATCAAAACAAAAATGGAAGACTACTGCTTTAGACTTCTGCTGGAACAGAGGGGAGGGTTTTAGTGACAAGCAAAGAGGACCAGTCTCTCATCAGCTGCCCTCTGTCTTCCCGGCTCCTGCAAACAAACGCCCCTGGTAGTGAGGGCTGCATTGTACTGAGAGAACAGACCACAGTCCTAGGTAAGCCCATGGCTCCTTGGTGGCCTCCTACTTCCATTTCTGAGTAGCCTGAAATCCTTGTGCAGTTCTTTGTGCTTACCTAAAATTCCTACGAGCCTCCCTCCCCTAAACCATTACTTCCTTCAAAATGTACCCTGCTCTGAGGCAGCTTCACTCGCATGGTTTCTTCTCATCACTGGTCCCCTGAATGCTGCTGATCGCAGCTAAAATGCTAAAAGGCAATGGATCAAGTTAACCAATTGTCCACTGTCCAGTCAGACCCTCTGGCCTTCAGTGAAGATGATTAGACTTGAAGACTAGTTTAGTTTTTTATACATTTTTTATTATTCTTTTATTTTAATTTTATTATTTATTATGGTGTTCTGCCTACATGTATTCCTGCTTGCCAGAAGAGTGCACTAGATCTCATTACAGATGGTTGTGAGCCACCATGTGGTTGCTGGGAATTGAACTCGGGACCTCTGGAAGAGCTGCCAGTGCTCTTAACCTCTGAGCCATCTCTCCAGCCCTAGTTTGCATTCTTGATCTGACAAACCCTGCAAAATACAGAACACAGGAGCAGAGAAGTTTTCCAGTGTGCTGCCTGAGAACCAGGCTCTGAAGTCAGGCCCTGGACTAAGAATCTTTACGCTGCAAGGAGCTATCCACACTTCCTTCTGTTCTCCAAACCTAATTTAAACACATCCCCTATTTTACTGCTTTCAAGGCTTGGAGCCCTCACTGTAAATCATGCCTTCCCCTGGCTTCAGATGCTCACATTTGAGGGCTTACCCATCAGTTACTGTCACACACCACCTATAGGACACTAAGTACTGATCTATGTACGTAAAGCCCTCACCAAGCAATGCCTCCCTTGGCCCTACCAAGCAACCATGTGCAATATGGCTTCCTAAGGCCCACTGGCAAGGCTTGACTTGCTCAAGGTTATAGTTATTGTATATTCAAATTCAGATTGATTCATCAATTTGAAAATGAGTTTTAGGGCTGACATTGCCTCCTCAGCATGAGAACCTGAGTTTGACCCCCAGGACCCATGTAAAAACAGCCACATGTGGTGGCATGTTCTTAACTGAGCACTGGCAAGTGGAGACAGATGTGGACCCTTGGGGCTCACGGGCCAGTAAAGCTAATCTAATTGGTGAGCTCTAGGCCAATGAGAGACCCTGTCTCAAAATGAAGTGGGTGATCTTCCTGAGGAATGATACCCAGGATGGTCCTCTGGCCTCTGCGGGTATATGCACATACGTGTACTTGCACACATACAGGCATAATAAAAAGTATTCTAATAGGAAGCCAAGAGTCCCAAAGCCCTGTGTTTCCACCGACAAACAGGAGATAAGAGGGTGGCGATCGGAGATGTTGTACTACAGTGAGACAGAGCAGCTCTCAGAATCCCTGACCCAGGGCTCAAATTCTCTCGGGTCTGGAGAAGAAGCATACCGATAAGAACACAGCTCTGAACTCATGAGCACTGGCCAAAACAGACGAGTGCAAGTCACGGCTCTGACGCTACCTTAACCTGGGTAAGCTGCTCTACCTACGCTTCTGCTCCTCAAAACTATGGGACTCTTCCTCCCCATGCTCACCCCTCTCAATTTTCTGGCTCAAGTCCAAACACCCCCAGAAGTACCTTTAAAGGATGGCAAACCTCAAGTGTATTCCTTTCATCTCTACTCTCCAACCTGTTTGCTATCGTGCTATTTTATATACAACCTGAAATGCCTTACTGAGTTTCTTCTTTTCTGTACATAAAGGAGTTTGGGGTCACGGTAGAGCATCAATAAATATTTGCCAACTACATGAACGAGTCAGTCAAGACAAGTGGATCTTAATTGTTTTGTAAACAAAACCCAAGGTTTATTCAGGTTATAACAGCTACTGGTTTGCTCCACTTACCTAACTGATCCGACCTAAGTCCGGCCCCTGAGTACTTCCGCCCCACTGAGGGGTTGTAGGACTCTGACAAATATGACTTCTTCCACAGAAAGTTTCTCTGGTATTCACTCAGCCCCTGCAACGCCAAGTGCGAAGTACAATTTGAGCACCGTGTAATGAACAGTGTTTTAAAAGCCAGCATCAAAAAGGAAAAACAAAGAAAATCTCAACCTCCAAAGAGTGTTGAACCACCTGAGAATGATCATTAGACCCAGACAAGCTCCTTAATAATGGCTAATATTTACCCAGCCACGGCTAAGTAGCCCTTTAATCCTCACAACCACCCTGAGGCAGATGGGAGCAGGAGTCTGCCCTTAGCTGGTTCTCTAATCCCAGCGTGTGAGCTCATCATCCCTAGAGATGTATTCTAAATTCCCACCAAGTGCATAATATTATGGATTCCACCTAATTCCTTTTAATAAAAGACAACTGCAGAAAAAACAAGTCTCCCCTCCCACCCCGCCGACAAGCCCTGAAGAATGAGTGGGGATTTCTGGAACACTACGGCCACCTGTTGCGTGGAAGGGTGCCAGACACAGACAGTTACCTGGAAATGTTAGCAACCCCTAAAACAAACGTACAACGAGGCAAGCTGCATACCCACCCACGCTCTCCTCCCACTGAGGGCCCGTTTCCCAATTAGAAGGCACACACACTTTAAGGTTTGCTGGAAAGGGGGTGCTGAATGTAAACATCAGAGGGACCACGGGTGTCCTACACTGAAAGCAGCCTTTCGTCCCACTGTCAAGTGCCCTCCTTCCGTCTCCGCTCCTGGCGCCCCCAGAATGACCCCATAGAACTCTCCCACACCCGCACCTCCGCGCTGGACCACGGGTCGGAGCATCCTCGGCCCCTGCACAGACTCCAAGCCAGGAGCCTCCGTGAGGCCGAAGCGCGCACCCCGCCACCAGACGCCGAGCCCCCAGCTCACCTTGAAGCGCACCGGCATGTCGCCCTGCGCTGCGGCGCCAGCCCCGCCGACAGTTAACGGGACCTAAAGCCACGAGGGGCGGGGCGACAACACCGGTTCCCTAGCAAGATCCCGGAGCTGGCGTCCCCGACGACGCGCCGGCGCACTCCCCGCTGCCCTCCCGCCCCCTGCTCGGGTTTGCTCGGCCCGTTTGGGAGCCTGCAGACCAATGGCAGCCCTTACCGTCATTACGATTAGACCAACCAGCGCTCGCAAGGGCGCCGCCCCGCACCGCGGCCTGCTGCGGGGGAAGGAATGGCGGGCGGAGAACCAGCCAATGAGGATGCGGGAACTGCGGTGGGCGGGGCCCGCGGGAGCCGGGTCCGGGAGGAGGCTGCGGGCCCAGTGCTTGCACTGCTCGACGACCGGAGTGGGTGCCTGCCCTGTGCCGGCCGAATTCCGCCACCTCGCTGGTTCCAGGCGTCTGGCATCACAGACCGTGAACGCGCGCCTGGCGTTCCAGAATGCACGACAGAACCCACAGTTTCTTTTTTCCTGAAAGGAAGTTGTCCAGGAGGACCTGGCTGAAAACCAGTTCCTAGCAACAGCCGCGTTACACTAGCTAGCCTCAGATCAAAAAGGATAGGTCCATAACTGCACACGACGTTGGCAGATTCAGATAAATCTTATTAAGACCACGAAACCAGCACTGCCGTCTTTCGACGGGGAAAAAAAAGATTGATATCAGGCCTTAAGGGGGGGGGCATTATGTTTGTGAATCGCAACTACTAGTCCTTCAGCCTTGTTTTTTCCTCTCATCCATTTTTAAAAATAAAATTCTATCTATAGGCCAGGCTGGCTTCAAACTCACGGACATCCTCCTGCCTCTGCCTTGGAGGTGCTGTAATTAAAGGTGTGACAGGGTGAACTTTGAGTACAGGCCGGCCTGGTTGGTCTACGTTTCCAGTACGGCCAAGGCTACACAGATAAACCCTGAATATGAGTGAATGAATGAATGAATGAATGAATGAATGAATGAATGAATGAATGTCCTTCTGACTTAAATAGGTTATTTTGCCGATCATCCTAAATATTCTTAAAATTGCTCACTCTAAAAGTCAAGAAAGAAATTGTTCGGGCATGCCAGGGAAAGATACACATAGATTTATTTAATAATAGTATAATGTGTCCCAGGTTCACTTCCCAAATAGGAAGCATGAATAAAAAGTTTGAAGCAGAGAAGTCATTCCCTGGGATTGGAATGATTAGAAAAGATGGGGGGGGGGGGCGCATTTCAGACTTGCCCTTGAAAACTGCAAGGAAACCAGATGATCAAGGCAGAAGTCTGGCTAGAAGGCTGCCAGGGTTCTAATCCAGGAATAAGGAATATACCTGTTACTTTTGTCATTTGTTGACTGAAAGAACAAAAAAAAAAAAAAAACACCTCTTTTAAATGTTGGGGTGATCACATGAACCCTTCATGTTCTCCTTTAAGTATTTCCTGTGGACTTGCCTTTCTGATCTCTAATTGATGTCTCCGTTCATCTTCATCATCCCTGAGACACTTAAAAATTCATTTGAAAAAGCCACCTGCTGTACAAAACAAAGAGCATATTAAATAAGTCCCCGAGCAGCCACGCATCCAGGAGGCCTTTCATTAATGTTAATTGGTGATGACAAACCTCAGCCGTGTGAATTAAGAACAGCACGAGCGAGGCCCAGTGGAACTTGAAACAAAACGCCCCTGCAGGAAAGCGCCCAGACTACAGGGTAGTCGGAAAGACCCCATTCTGATTGCACAGAAAGCTTTGTCAACACACAATGCCAGGGGAAGTCAGCACGCAGAACTGAAAGAACACGGCCTGTCTGCTTAAACAAGGACAATGAGGGTCCTGCTAAAGCTCTGCCGGGCAGGGAACCAAAGGCAGAAAAACCAAAGGGCCGGTGGGAAAAATGACTTGAGGCCAAGTCTGCTAGAGGTGTATTATTACAAGGACTCAAGAGGAATTTTTTTATTGTACTACCGTTAAGCAAATATCAACGTCCCAGAAATGAATCGAAGATGTGGAATAGAAGAAGTGTGGATTCTGCGAATGAATTGTGCAGTCTGTGTGACCAACTCTTGCTATCTTTGCCAGTACAAAAAAAAACACAAGAGTGGGGTGGCTTCCAAAATTCCACGCATGTTTTTCAGGACTCAACAGGCACTGCCTCACAGGGACTTAGAGCTGTACACAGTACACCCAGCAGCATGGCCTCTCCAATAGCCGCACGTCTATAGAAGCACTACACTGTTACTGCCCGCTACAACTACATTCGCTGGTACTAAGTCTCCACGAGACAAAGCTACTGTTTAAGCTGTTCAGTCTGGCTATGGATAGACAACACCTCTTTTCTTTCTTTCCCCCTAGTAAGAGAATGGTGAAGCATCTTAAACAGATGTTGCTTTGTTTTGATCCTTCTTATTTCCAAAGGTCTCAGAATGAAGTTGAAGGGAGAAGAGGCCAGAAAGCAGTTCCTCTTAAAACAGATTTTATGTTATGCTTCTCTCTTCCCTTAGGAGCCTCTCACAACCGCTCGCAATGGATGGGACCAGGGTACCATACCTGCTTCCCGCATCCCCGTGTGACTCTCTGTTTCTCCTACAAGCAGAGTTACTATAACCCCAGATGAGAACAATTTGACAACCCTTTTGATGAATCAGTTCCTCTTCTTGTTACTGATAATAAAAAATAGGTATAATGGTTATTTTGTTTACTCTACTGGGTGGGAACCACCTCAGAAGTGCACCTGTATCTCTGAAAGTGTTTCCAGAGAAAGGGCGGCAAACAGCATCCCTCAGCTGGAATGTCAGGAAAGCAGGGAGGAGTCGGGGGGGGGGGGCGAGGGTATGGTCATCAGCATTCATTTCTCTTTGCTTCCTGCGTGTGGACAAAATGTGAGCAGCTGCCTCGTGTTTCCACCGCCACGTCTTCCCGCCGTGATAGACTACAGCCCTTACTAAACTGTGCATCCCTTGTTAAATCCTTCCTCCTTTAAGTTGCTTCTGTCAACAACAAAGAGGTGTGGGCAGTAGAGAGTGGACGGCTTACGGTAAGGCACGGTCTAACCATCCTTCAAAGAGGACAAGTTAAATATGCCGTGGTTCATCCAAGGTCAGAGAAAGAGCAGGCTTTTCAGCGGCCACACAAGAGACAGGTGCCCTGCCACTTCTGTCTCTGCTGCAGCAACCCCGAGCGTGTTGGGCCTTCTGGTGTTGAATCCTGTATCTGTTAGTGTCCAGCCAGGAAAACAGAAAGCACCGAGGCATTTCTGCAAAGAGACATTCCCAGTCTTTTGTTTCTTTCTTACTGAGAACCTTTTTTTTCTTTAAAGCAGGGTTTCTCTGTAGCTTTGGAACCTGTCCTGGAACTAGCCCTTGTAGACCAGGCTGGCCTCGAACTCACAGAGATCCACCTGCCTCTGCTTCCCGAGTGCTGGGATTAAAGGCACGTGTTACCACTTGTCCGGCCAAGAACTTTTAAAGCAGAAAGAAGAAACAGAGAATAGTAGCCCTGGAAAGCAGCCATACCCTGGGGCTTGGAGCACAAAGGAAGAAGAGAACAGAAGTTTACAGGAGAAGCCTCTGGACTGCCCAGGCCTCTGAGAAAGTGTCACTGCCCAGGTGGTGCCAGTGCTCTGAGGGGAACACCATGAGGCAAGGCCAAAGGAGGCAAAAGAAAATGGGGAAACTGGAGCCTGCGGTGGACTGCCACCATGGGGCATGAGGTCACTTGTACCGCGGAGAGGGCAGCAGTTCCAGTCCAGCCTCTCTCTGGGGCTGTTTCTCAGCAAACCTAGCGGGATGCTGGCCTTGTGGTTTGCAGGGTCTGAAGTGAGATAACAGGAACTGACAGGTGACTAGCACGTGTACACACACACACACACACACACACACACCATGTAACCCTTAAAGAGAAAGACATTTCCGTGAGTTAGCATTCAAGACTCTCCAAGATAAAAGGAAAAGCCGGGTATGCATATGATCTGCCAACAGTTGGGACACAGGAAGATCATAAGAAGAGAAGCTGTTGATGTGGGAGTGTCATATATCAATCTGTTGATTTCATTGGTTCAATAAAGAAACTGCCTGGGCCCTGATAGGACAGAAAATTAGCTAGGCGGAGTAGACAGAAGAGGTTTCTGGGAGAGAGAAGCTGAGGAGGAGTCGCCATGATGCCCACACTCCAGACAGAGGCAGGCTAGAATCTTCCCGGTAAGCACACCTTGGGGTGCGACACAGATTATCAGAAATGGGCTAGTCCAGGTGCAAGAGATAGCCAATAAGAGGCTGGAACTGATGGGCCAGGCAGTGTTTAAAAGAATACAGTTTCTGTGTAATTATTTCGGGGCATAAGCTGGGCCATGCGGGCGGCCGGGTACAGGGACACAGCCGCGCCGCTCCTATTTCAACAAGCTGTGTCATCTGCTATGGTACAGGGACATTCACAGGGTGACTCTAATCCCATTCGCAGAATTAGAGAGAAGGATTTTGTTCAACCCACTTACAAGGATATGCAAATTATTTTTATGGAGGGAGTAGCACATGTGTGCTGTGGCGTGTGCGTAGAGGTCAGAGGGCAGCCTTTGGAGGCAATACTAATAGTTGCCTTTGGGACTGTTTTCCTTATATAAATTAACTCCTTCAACTGGCCCTCTCTAGGGTCATCTAATTTGCATATACTACACATAATTTCTATACAGTAACAAAAAATCCTTTTGAAGCAGCTTTCTTTAATGGCCCTTGAAATGACTTGTCTGCCTTTCAGCTAAATGCAGGAGCCAAGGGCCTTACAATGCCCTTCCTCTCATGGGAGCGGCAGAAATGCTAGGGAATTTGCATTTGCTTCTAAATGTATTTGCTTTATTTAACGAAACAAAATTCTACACAAGTAAAATACCACAAGGCTAGGGGTGGGAAATGGTGCCAGGTGGATGGGTAAGACACAGCCCTGCTGTCAAACCGATCACAGTCGCGCACGGGGAAGGATGCTTACACAAAGAGTGCAGGGAGTAAAATGAAACACGGCAGGGGCTGCGTGTGAGCACCTGGATTTGCTAAGGATGCTTTTAAATCTACTGCCAGAAAGTTCCATCTAGAAGAGACTACAGAGTAGGCAGGACAAAGAAGCTGCTTTTAAATGCCACCCCCAGAGCCACCTGATCCAGGGCCTTTCACTCCGCCTTTGTTCTGCCCTGAGTGGCGAGTCAGGGCCAGACCTTCCTGGGGAAGATGTAACTAACGTTTGCTCCCCAAAATGAAATTGCTGTCCGTGTCTCAGTATCCCATCCCCCTTCCTGAAGCCGGTTTAGAAACCCATTGACAGAGCGAGCAGCCTCCTGTGCTTGCAAACATGCAACCCTTTCTTAAATACCTTAAGAAGTGAGTGGCGCTCTAGGCGTTCCTGCTCCCCGTTCTTCAGCCCTGCAATATCCTTGGATTTCCCTCAGTAAAATTTGAGTTCCGCATCTTCCGAAAAGAAACGGCTCTGACTCATGCCCTCCTCAGCATTTTTCTGTAGGTATTAACTGAGGTTTCACCTTTCTCACACCGATGAACTTCTGAACGTTTTACTGGGAAAGAAACTGGATGATTCTCCTTCCGGAGGCAAAGTACCTGACACTTGACAGTAATGTTAGTCAGAACTGAATAAACGCCTCTATGATTCAGATTTACTAATTTGTCCTCTGGGTTTTAACTGTACGATGCCTTTGTTGACAGGGTGTGTGTAGCTTTTGTACCAGTGGGGCAACTTTGGGGGACTTTTGTTGGAACTCCAGGCTCTCTTGACAAGCACTTTTCCCTCTTGGTGAGTCTGAGGGACTCCTTACCGTACAAGGCCAAGGCCGAGAAAAGTAGTTCTTAGTAGGGCAGAAACCAGCATGAGTAGACATAATAAAATAAAAACATGCCTTGGGTGAACAGACAGGGAACAAAACTCGGGGGTGCAAATTCCTTTCATTTAACGCCTACATTGTTGATGATTTTGCTAAGAATTAGCTTCCTTTTTCTCCCTAATCATTCATTGTCTTAAGTCACCGTCCCCATTGCTAACTGTAGATTTGGAAGCATTCATTCTCTGACACATAAAATCAATTTGTGTGTATGTATGTATGTTTGTGTATGTGTGCATATGCACAATGTTTTTATTAATTATTCGAGAATTTTATACAACGCATTTTGAGCATATCCACCACTTGAATCTCACTCCTCTCCCCAACTTCTCCCAGATCCCTATCCCCTCTTTTGGTTTCCCCACATACTCATGGGTCTAGGGCCCAGATGCCATTTATTCTGTTAGTCTGTTTTTAACGGTTTATTATTTTTATTTTAGAGGTGTGAGTGTTTTGGTAACTTGTACGTCTGTGCACCATGTGCACGCAGTGCTGAGGAGGACAGAAGAGGGCGCTGGGTCCTCTGAAAGCAGAGTTACAGGCGGCTGCTAGTTACCATGTAGGTGCTGGGAAGCAAACCCACTCCCTCTGTGAGTCGTGAATGCACTTAGCCACTGAGCCACCCCTCCAGCCCCCAGAGATTATCTCTTAAGGTATTACCACAGGGTGCAATCCACCAATCCCCTTAATGTCTATCCTTAGGCTAACATTAACTTTGAAATATTTCTTTGTCACATAGTTTATATGTATTCACTTAGTGGCTATGGCTCAAGGCCAGCATACTTCTTTGCTCCGTCTGAGACCGTGTCTCTCCCTATTGGTAATGCTCCAGCAAGTGTCAGTAAGTGATCAAGAATTTTTCAGGACATTTCTCCTTTGTTTTCTCATGGTTGGTGATCCTAACAGATTTATGAGTTTAGAGCAGTGAGTTCGGGAAATCTCAGTCCTGTGTTGCTCAGCCTCCAGTCTCTCAATATGAAGTCAATGGTGCGGGACAGTACAGACAGGAAAACGCCCAGCTGTAAAACACTGCACCTATAAAGTCAAAGAAATTCTTTCAGTATCATTGAGCACCGGCTATGGAATAAGTTTTAGAAGGCGTGTTCATCTTAGCTAACAGTAGAAGCGGCAAACAACGAAAATGACTAAGTCTAAATCCGTTACACCTGCAGTATCTGGGAAACTAAACCTCCTTTTGACGTTTGACCTTAGACAATGGTGCTGCAGATTCACAGGTATAACTCACAGCCTGCTAATCAGAAGGGCTCACACTGAGTAATGAAGAGAAGCAGAACTCGGGCATCTGATGGTGTAAGCCATATCAGCAGTGACAATGGTGTGCTGGAGCAGGCAACCGTGGTGAGGCTAGGGCTTGTAGCAATGGCTTCTCAGTTAGCTTTCTGGTTCTACTATATCCCAAGTGCAGCTCTCATGAGTGTTCTGTGATGTGATCCTTCAGTTCTCCTAATGATTCTTTCCACCGAACGATTGTTTCTTCTCTCGAGTCCCTCTCGAAACTCCACGAAAAGATAGTAAGTTAGTAAATCAAGCGCAAAGTAGGAAAGTTAAAGCGATTGGAAGCTGAGCCACTGGAGAAGCAGAGGCATCAGTCAGAGCTGGAGAGCAGGGTCTGCTGTGGACCGGGTTCTCAGAGATGCAGATGGTAAGCTGAATGCTGACCATCTAGAGCCTTGGAATCAACCCTGTTGAAGGAAGGGCAAAGGAGGAGAAAGGGGGAGACAAAAGCCAGCTACAAACTAGGCCTGATCCCAGCCTCAGCCAGCCAGAGGAAGGGCCCTGAACTAAGGTAGCTTGACAGACTAGTTCCTTAGGAAGCTTTGGACAAGGTGTCTCTCCTCTCTTAGGAGGAGATCACCCTTCACAGGGGCTGACGGCAGTGAATCCTCCCAGAAGTCCTACAGCACACCATTCCTTGAAATAGGACATGGACAGTGTGTCATCCCCAGTGTATCCCGGTGGAGCAGCCTGTATTCTTAACAAGTAACACCTATTTGAAGCCATAGACCAGTGGTCCTAAACCTTCCTGATGCTGAGATCCTTCAATACAGTTCTTCATGTTGAGGTGATCCCTTCAATCGTAAAATTATTTTCATTGCTACTTCATAACTGTAACTCTTCAAAACTGATACAAATTCTGATTGGTTAGTGGCAGTGATTCTCAGCCCATGGGTCATGACCCCTTTGGGGTTGAAGGACTCTTTTGCAGGGGTCACATATCAGATATCCTGTATATCACATACTTAGGTTATTATTAGTAGCAGTAGCAAAATTACAGTCTGCTTTCTCATAGAACCCAGGGCCGTCAGCCCAGGATGGCACCAGCCACCATGGGCTGGGCTCTCTCGTACTTGCTTGAGTTCCTGTACTGACTTCCTTCAGTGATGACCAGCAATCCTGACGGGTAAGTCAAATAAAGTCTTTCCTCCCCAGCTTGCCTTTTGGTCATGGTGTTTCTTCACAGCCATAAAAACCCTAATTTAGGTCAGGCACATTACTGAATGTAGAAGCTGGCATCTAGAACCCAGCTTCGTAAGCCATGGGCACCTGACTAAAGGTGGAAATCATGATAATTTTGAGAACAAATAAAAGATTTGGGGACAAGCAACGATCAAAAGGTAATCCAAAATCAAAGAATGGTGGCCCTAAGGTGTTTCCGGAGGAGCTGGCTCAACTCCGGGTGACTTCACTGTGCCCTCCGTTCCGAATGCACGGCATGTGCGCTTTGCCACACTGTGTGTATTGGTGCCTGAGAAACCTTGACTCAGGGTCAGCGCTATTCTATGTTATGGACGGCAGTTTCTGCTCTTGTGTGAACATAATGGTTTGATGACAGAAAGCAAACTTTTATTATCCCGCCTACTTTCCTCCATCTATTGGGGTCTTTGGATTGAATTGCATCACAGTGTTCAATTTTAAAAATTTTTAGTTTCGGTTACTGTTTTGAATTTCATTTGTTTTAAAGTTAGGTAAATTTTGGCTTGGAATTAGGACAGAATTTCCAACCCTTTTGAAACGGCCCTAAGCATGCTCCTACTTTGTACTTCTCTTCTGTGCAAAGTGAGTCCCTGCACTGGTGATCCAGGATTAGAACGTCAATCAACTCTGAAAACACTGAAGATGCTCTATGCCCTGCAGCATCCAGCACTCACCCAAGGTTCAGTTCTGTGTGTCAAGAAAACAAGCATAGCATCTATCTCATTAGTATGCAAACTTACTTTGTTCTTTAATGAACAGCAAGATTTGTGCACACCAAAGGATTGTTTGATTTGTGTACTTCCATTCCCATACCTAGGGTCATGTAAAAATTCCATACCCAGGGTCATGTAAAAATTTCTCAGTCAAAAAGAAGTCATGAGTGCAAAAGTTTGAGAACCCTTGGTTTAGACAGGAAAAGGGGGGCAGAGGTGTAGAGAAGCCAGGCCTGCTATGTAGTCCCATCTTCATGAACCTGAGCCCTGAGTGGGCATGGCTGTCAGGACTGAGTCAGGGGAAGGAAAGAGGGGCCTGGATTAGAGCTGCATGCTATCTGGGGACTATGGAAATCACTGCCATTTCCCTAAAAGTGACCAGCATTTCTTATTTTCTAAGACTAACTAACATGTTTGAGCATTAGATGAGGTAGTGAGTTTCATAGCCAGGAATGGGATTTAGCAGAGAGCTGGGAAAGAACCCTGCTCGGTCTAGCTTGTAAATTGATTGTGCCAATACAGGGTAAGACACAACAGTACTCTTAGAAACTAAAGACATGTCAGTAGAATTTACAGTCAGCAGGTACAAGTTTTTAAATGTCCAATGCATTGGTATATGCGTGCAGGCCCAACTTCTTGAGAGACTGAAGCAGGGTAATTTTTTGAGTCCAGGAGTTTGGGTCCAGCCCAGGAAAAGATAGCAAGAGTTTATTAAAAAAAAAAAAGTGTGGGCTTACTAAACATCAGCAGGCACTTGAAAATGTCCAGAATCTGAGGCCATGATAGGAGTTTGGAAAGAAAACAGGATGAGAAGGAAATGACCAAAGAACAGCACACAACATAAGCAATCGTTCTAGAATAACGACCTAAGTTTCCAAATTAAAAGTGTTCACTGAATACAGCTTTAATTCATTCCTTCCGTATTTGAAATCCCCTACTATGTGCATACCCCTGTTCTGGAACTACAGCCGAGACAAAAATCAGCTCTCTGCTACAGAGTTTGTCTCGTGTTGGGACAGCAGGAAGTGTCAGACGGCTCTCTACAGTGATTACAGTGGTGCCCACCCCTCCTGATGCTGCGGCCCTCTACTATGGTGCCTGCTGTTGTGCTGACCCCCATGCATAAAATTATTTTTGTTGCCAGTTCATAACTGTAATTTTGCTACTGTTATGAATCATAATGTTAATACCTGTGCTTTCTGGTGGTCTTGGGTGACCCCTGTGAAAGGGTCATTCGACTCCCAGGTTGAGAACTACCACATAAAATAACTCATGCAAAGCAAATGCACGACAGTGAGGTGAGCAGCAAGGATCGGTGTTTTAGCAAGGTTCTCCCAAAGGCCTCCCTAATAAAGTGATGTCTAAACAGGAGTGAGAGATGCTGAGAGGGGAATAATTTACAAACAGAAAGGCCACTTTTTTTTTTGGTCCATTTTATTTGGTCCTACAAACAGCCCTGGCTGTATACTAAGCAGTCAGCAAACACGTACTGGAGAGGTGAATCGCCGTATAGGAGAACACGAGAGGGGTCCTGAGGTAACAGCATCATTGGCTTGTTCAGGAATGAGAACACACGTGTCATCGGTAGAGCGCTCACCCAGCATGCAGCAAGCCCTGGGCTCAATCCCAAACCGCAGCAGATGCTTGGCACCATGGTGGCACACGCTTGCAATGCCAGCACCTGGAAGACTGAGACAGGAGATACAGGAGTTCAGTCATCCTCGGCTACACAGAGAGTTCAAGTCAGGGCCATCCCTGAACCATGCTGGACTTAGCCCTAGGTCTGTCCTGTTTAGGTGGTGGAAGAAGCGGCAAAGAAACTTTTCATTTTGATGACTCAACAGCCACTGGTCCCTGCCTTCCTGGACAAAGTTTCTGTCCTCAGCTCGTACTTCCCTCCTCCTTCTGCTTCCTGGGCTCGACATCATTCCCAACGTCTGTCTTCTCGCAGTGTCTCTCCTGTCTGCACCTCCCTCTTCAAACAGCTCCCCCATTCTGCAGCTGCCATGACTTCTGTGGGCACAGAGTTCCCTTATATATCCTTTGGTGTCTCTCCCTGCCAGGGTCGGGCTGTCCTGAGAGCTGGCGAGAAAAGCCAAGGATTAGCGTCAGGTCTGGATTCAGACAGCTTGCGTCAGCCGTCTGTGTAATCTTGCAGCTGTGTTGAGCTTCTTCTCCTTTGTAGAGGCAACAGCAGGACCTGTCTGTCACCTACAAGTTCCAAGAGGAAGAACAGCACTCGTAGGAAAGGGCACAGGAAATACTAACAGTTCACTGTCTTTAGAAGAGATCATGCTGTTGCCACAGACTCAGTTTCTCCAAGAGCAAGGTCTCATTTGCTCCCTTCCTGAGTCAGTTCTCAGCCCATTCCCCGTTGTCTCTAATTCTCAAACTCACAGAACTGAACATGCGGAGTGACCTTTGACCTGGCCCCTAATTCAAGTCCATTATCCAATCAGTTGGCAGCTAAGCCTTGATCATTCCTGCTGGGTTTTGTGGGGTTTTCCCTTTGAACTGTCACTGATTTTTATTTCATTTTTCATCCCTCTGCTGGGAGAAAAGCTTCCCAGTCTCCTATGAGAGCAGGAACAACACTGGTGGAGTGAGAGACCCGAGGCGGGCAGACAGGCGGGCTCCAGACTCCACTCCCGACACAGGAAACCTTCAGAGGCCGATAACTATCCTTTCCTTCCCTCAGGAAATTTTCAGTGATCCTGTTTCATTACCTCAGGAGGTGGGGAATCCTCCAGGCAAAGCCTGAGTTCCCAATCGCTCTAGAGGCTGTCGCAGAAGTATCTCAAGTTCAAGGCTTACCTGGGCAAATCGGAGGCCTGCCTTGCCAACTTAATTTGACACCATCTCAGAATAAAAAGTAAAATATTTGTAAAGGTCTGGGGATATAGCTCAGTAGTATTGTGCTTGCTGAGTGCATGTGAGGCCTCTGTTTAAGCCACAGTATTTAGGTGCAGTTGTAGGGACGAGCGGAGGAAGCAGCAGTCTGACCTCCGCCACCACGAGAGAGCGCGACTGCCCTCCTCTTTCCTTATGAGGTCACTTCCGAAAACAAGAAGCCACGCCCTAAGTCCCGTACCCCAAATCTATTTGCGGAATGAATTCCCACAACAAGTAGTAATAATAAACACAACAACAACAATAGCCCCAGTTCACTGCCCTGCCCCCCACTATTCTCACTTTCTGACTTGCCTGTTCTTTCACGTCCATATTTGGATCACCTTCCTCACTGTCGTCCTCCATCTCAGCCTACCTGGTCTTCGGTTCACCTCCACCTCTGTTGCCCCTAAGGTACAGAAGCCTACTTAAACCAGCCTCTGCCCAGGTTACAGGTCGCCGCCCTGAGTTTCACTATGGGGTTACGACTGAACGCGCCATATGGTCCTGCACTTCCCAGCACCCTTCAACCTCCACTACTGCACCTAGAGGGGGGCCCTGGCTGCTCTTCCAGAGGACTGGGTCCTCTTCTCAGCGTCTGTAACTCCAGTTCAGGGGATCTGATGCTCTCTTCCAGCTTCCTGAGCACCAAGCACCTGCACGGGCAGACATCCGTGTAGGCAAAACACATAAAATACACATAAAATAAGAACAAAATTTAAAGTTAAAAATATTGGGAAAGACTCAGAATCCTTTGACGGCACCAATGATAATGTTCCAGTACACCACATACTGAATTCTGTTCTAAGGAATTTTACATCTATTAACCTGCTTTGATCTCACAATAATTCCATGAAGTAAAAACACTGCTATCACATTTATGACGAAGGAAACCAAGGCCCAGAGAGGTCAAGTAAGCTGTCCACTATTAACCACCACCCGCAAGTGATCCTTGCAGACTGAGCTACGGCAGGTGAGGCCGGATGGAGTCCCGAAAGGCTGCAGCATGAAAACACACTGGGAAGACATGCGAGGACTCGCTGTAAACTGAACGGAACAAGGAGATTGTATTGCTTTAAGATGCAATTTGTCCCCCCTTTATACCACTGAGTCTAAATAAATCAAAAGAAAACTTGGCAAGGAGGGATAACCAGTAACCTCTCCCTGCTCTGTAGATAAAGTAACAGAGATTACTCTCAGGGTACCATGAAATAAGGGACCCTTTCAACTGGATGCTGCCCTGCCCTAAAAGGCACATGGGAGGCGGCGTGTGCTGGGCAGAGCCCAAGCATGTCTTCCTTGCTATCATCAGAACCAGTTTTGAACATGCACAAATAATGATTCTCCATGTTAACCGGTGTCCTCCATAAAGTGAATCAGATGCTCAAGTGTGTCTTCCTTGCTGTCATCAGAACCAGTTTTGAACATGTACAAATAATGATTCTCCGTGCTAACCTGTGTCCTTGATAAAGTGAATCAGATGTTTCCCCAAGTGGCAGTCTGTCTACACCTACCTGAATGCCATGGTCTCACTCTTTGGGAGCGAGTGTCCAAGGTGACAGCCCAAATCTGGGCTCTCACACGCATTACCCCATACTGTGAAAGAGAGGTTGTGTCAGCGAATCACAGGGATGAACAATTCTGTCATTTTTCCTTGGGTCATTGACCCAAGCAGGAATTTCTATCTCTTCACTGTTTGTTAAAGAAAAGGGGGAAACAGTGGCTTGCTACCTCAGAAAGCACTGCCCAGAGAGAAGCTAGCCTTCTGTTTCCTTCTAGCTTCATGGAGATTTGGGGAATCTAGTTTCAAAGTCTCCAAAGGGGTTGTCTTTAGTAGCTGTAGTGTTTCTTTTAAAATGGAATTAGAAATTAAGAAACATCGCTACTTTAAGAGTATTTGAACGTTTTTGTAAGTTCAGATGGATTCCATATGGGCAACGGCTGCAGACTTAATTTTAAAAGGCAAATACAATGATTTTTACAGAAGCCACCTATATTTTATCTACCACCAGCAAGCTTTCTGTGAGAAGGGACACTGTAGACTTGCCCTAGCATGTCTTCTGTCTACACACTCCAGCGCCTCCAGAAGAGACGCAGGACACCACACACTCCAAAGGCAGACATCAGGCTGAGCAGAGCAGCGGCAGGAAGCAGATGCACACTACAAAAGAAAAGCAGGGTTCCCCAGAGACAGATGTGTGCTAACGTAACCATGGTTTTTAATCTCTCAGATAGACTCTACCTGTGCGGGGCTTGTACAGTATGTTCAAAAGAAACATGATAACAGCTAACAGATGGACACCTTCTAGCACATTTTATGAAGCTCCTTCGACTCCGCAGCGCCCAAAACAGAAAGCATCACTGATATTCAAGTCCAGAAGCTTGATTTATACACTTAGCATAATGAACCTTGTTAAATATTACTACCAATCATTTGTGTCATAGTATAAGCCTGGATGGCTGTGGTGCGTGGGCAGCTGGTTCAGCACACCGAGACTCCCAGGTGTCATCTGTCTGTTAGTCCTGAGGACCGTCATCCCAGCTGTCACTTTCTCTCACTGACTGCCATTTAGCTGCTGTAAAGATAGCCATCATGCCCTTATTTCTTTGGGACTACTTTCACACAGTAAAGTGGAATTGTATCTTTTATTTCCCTTGGAAAAACAGAAAAGACTGTCTACCTCTGGCCTGACACCGGTGAGTTCTCTCTCCTAAGAGTCAACCCTGGAGCCTGTAATCATTACATGTTATCATTACAGCCCTCCCAGGTATATGAATGCCCAAGTGTTCGCTCCCCAAGACAGTCAGGAACCAAGGTGTAATCAAGACTCTCACTGGTCCCAGAGGACTGTGCTGGGAGTATCGTTTCATTAAATTACCATACGGCACGGCACTACGTGTTTGCATTCTCAGATTTTATAGAGCAGGCATAGCTCAAGGAGACTAAACAAATCTCAGAAAGCCACAACATAAAGAGCAGCCCCACTGTAGGCACAGAACCTCTTAAGGAAATGGAGCGGGCAGAATTGTCCTCGTGAGCAACCTGCCTGGGAATCAGAGCTGCTGGAACCGAAGCAGCTCTGTGGCTCCAAGTAATGACACTGTCTTTTGTTCTCGGGCTCATGTTCCTGCCTGAATCCTGTCACCTGCTTCTTCCCTAGGGGGTGAGCTAATAGGTGATTGTCACCTCTCTCAATGAGTCCATCTGGTTCACTGAAACTTAGCTCGCAATGAGCAGCAAGCCAAAAGATGGGCAGAAGGGCACAAGGCGGTCTTATTTCTGTAAGTTCACCACTGTCAACCCATGAAAGAACCCATGAGCTTCGTGAGAACTTACAGACTCTAGACCTACAGCTAGGGAGCCTGTATGTGGCTCCCAAATAAGCCCTCTGCATGTGGGCAACAGTTGTATAACGTGGTCTGTTTGAGGGGCCCCTGACAGTAGGACCAGGATACATCCCTGGTGCATGAGCTGGCTTTTTGGAGTCCATTCCCTATGGTGGGTTGCCTTGCCCCAGCCTTGATGCAGGGAGGAGCTTGGTCCGGCCTCAACTTAATGTGCCAGGCTTTGTTGACTCCCTATGGGAGGCCTTACCCTTTCAAGGAGTGGATAGGAAGTTGGTTGGGGAGAGCGGGAGGAGAGGTAGAAGGGGGAACTGTGATTGATATGTAAAATAAATAAAAGTTAAAAATAAATAAATAAATAAAAATAAAAGCTTTTTAAAAACCCATGAGCTTCCCTTTCACTGAAGGTATTAATAAGAAGCAACAAGGCCTTCCAGAACATTCAAATATGACCTAAATTGAATTGGTATTTTCCCATTCTATTTCATGTCTTTTATTCAGGTTAAACATATAAGACCCCAGACTTTCCTCTTAGGTAACTTCCTTCCTTAAGCTTCATAACCTGACAGGAGTGCAAATCATTTACTCACATGGGAAGGAGCAATTTCTTCCCTGTAAACAGAGACTGGAGAAATCTTCATTTTTTCCTGTGGATTCCTGCTGAGAAGCAGGTCAGCTGGGGCACTCACTCCCTTGTTTGATCATGACTCTGGGTTCTGGTCCTCTTCCCCCGCTAATACGCAGCCAGAACAGTCTTTGTTGAGCCATGTGCTTTAGTAGTGAAGAACCACATACTAGAGCCTATGCCCTGTGTAAGAGCCAGGTGCTGTACTATGGATTTGTGACCTCAGTACTGGGTAAGGGGACAAAAACAGGCAGAGCCCTAAAAGTCATTGCCAGCCAGCCCAGCCAAATTAATGAACATCAGTTCAGTGAGTGACTCAGACTCTAAAAGAATAAGGTAAAGGTGATTGAAGAAGACACCCAAAGTTGAAATCAGTACCCCAAAATATGTACATGTACCCACATGATTGCGTGTGTGCGTGCGCGCGCGCACACACACACAGGGATGCACACATATAAACAGTACCTACCTTGTGAGATGTCTAATAATGCATTTACCTAATCTAAGTAAAATAGTTAAATAGTAGTTGGCGAACTATAGGTTCTAGATACTGTAATTACTACAGCCCACAGAACACCATTATGGTCAAGAGATGTTTCTGAGGAAGCTGAAGTCTACAATAAAGTAGGAAATATTTCACATTGAGTCATCAAACCTGCAGACTAGGACACAGCCTTTTCCAGGCCATTCCTGACTTTGGTGGCATTGCCCCCTGGCCTGCTGTAGTCCGTCCTGTTGCACTGACCACAGCTATGTTGATGTCTTTTTCTTAAATTCTATCAAGCATTTGGCTACTGTATGTGTACTGTATTTGCAAGAAAATTCAGAATCTCAGAGCAATAGCCTAAGTGTGTGTATCTCTTGGTATTTGTATTGCTTATATTTATGAAATTTTCAAAGAATAATTAAAAGGTATTCTATTTTTTAAAGAAAGAAAACACTTACTTTATTCCCAGCCTGGAGTTTCTGCCAAGCTGAGACAAACTCCTTAGACTGTCAAATGTCTGCTTAGTAAATAAGCTATAAAACCTATTTATCAGTCCCCAGGTACTATATCTGCAAAAGTAATCATGGAATTATGTGGAAGCAACTGCAGAAATTGTGACAGAGTTACAATAAAGACGGTTCTTCGCATTGCCGGTGAGGGGCCACATGTGTAGCAAGCATCACCGTGATCCGAATGGAGCTGGGATTTATCCCGCTTGCTTCTGGTACTTTATTCAGACCAATTTGTGAAGCATCCTTGTTTAAGTAACTTCCTCTCTCTCTCTCTCCCTCCCTCCCCCCCCCTTGTCTGTCTCTCTCACACACTCGTGTGTGCGCACGTGCACAGGCCTCTCTCTTGTGAGTCTCTCTCTCTCTCACTCTCTGTGTCTGTCCTCCCACTCTCTCCTCCTCCCTTCTGTGTGTGTGTCTGTCTGTCTGTGCCGCTTTCTCTTTCCCCCCTCTCTGGATGAGTCTGTCTGTCTCTCTCTTTCTCTGTATGTCTGTCTGTCTTGTGTGCATATGTATGTGTGCATATCGCGTGCGAGTGCATGCATCTCTGTACACTTGTGGAGGCTGTCAGGTGTCCTCCGTCATCGCTCTTTGTCATACTCCTTTGAGGCAAGGTCTCTCTCTGAAACTGGAGCTCTTGTTTTCTGGCTAGCTTCACACCCAGCAAGCCCCTGTGATCTTCCTTTTCCACCCCTATCCCAGTGCTGTGGTTACAGGCACATGAGACCACACACAACTTGTTACCCGGGTGCTGGGATCTGAACTCGGTTGAACATGGTTTACAGCAAACACGCATAACAGAGCCATCTCTCTAGCCTCTGGCTTCCTTTCTTAACCTTTATTACCTGGAAGGAGTGGAAACCATTTAGGCATTTTGCCGAAAGCAATAACAAGTTCACAAGCATAAACAAAGAATAGAGAAATCTTTATTTTTCCATGTAGATTCCTGATGGCAGGCTGGCTTGGAAGTTTGCAGGGTTCACATCAGTGAGAGAAGCAGAAGGGAGATGTAGGCAAAGCTAAAGCAAGCTGGACTACTGTGAGGCCTGAGAGCCATGGCCCCTCCTCTGTCCTTCGTTCGTTAAAATAAGATCACAGAGGCCACCAAAGTAAATGGTTTACTATGATCCAGTTGTTTGGTTAATTTGGGTGTCGTTTGGTCTTGCTTTGTTTTCTTTTGTTTGAGACAGGTTCTCTCTATGCAGCAGTCTGGACTCAAGCTCAAAGCAATTCCCTTGCCTTGACCTCTGGGGAACTAAGATTACAGGTGAAATGCCGCAACACCCAGCTAGCTTTAACTTTGGACGCAACTCCTCTTTCTTTGCTGCTATAGAACCTCAAGGACTGAATGAGGCTTCACCGGGCTTGTGTGGGTCATCTGTACCTACACAGGCTCCAGGTGGGCCTGTGCAGTACTAACCACTAAAGGAGTGATCTGAACTTGGCAAAGAGAGAAAGACAATGTATAGGACGCCCCGGCAGGACACTTAGAGACAGATGTCAGCACAAAGGCTTCTTCCACTTCCAGGCCCAAAGCTGCTACCAAGACGAAAGGTGGTGCTGGACAGAAGCCCCAGGCCCCTGAGCTGAAGGCAGTCTCTAGATTCGCTCCTACTGGGGCTTAACATCCAGCTTGAACCACCCCGAGCACAGACCTCCTAAAGACCAGGGCTCTTGTCCTCAGACACCCACTTCATAGCCACTCTTGAAGCTCTTTCTTTGTTGAAGAGGCTTCGGGGTAGCTCCTAAGGTCTCTCTCTCTCTTTTTTTTTTTTTTTTTTTTTTTTCTTGAATGCTCCAAGTCTTGTGAGCACTTAACTCCAGAGCCTCCTGCTAGGAGAGAGAAGTTAAAGTGACAGCAAGGGTTTTACAAGGGGATTATTTGAAGGACGGGGAAAAAAAAAATTAAATCCCATCCTGGCCCACTTCTCTTGATAAGTGACTCAGGAGTGTGCAGGGAAGAAAGGGTGGAGACAATTCAACGCCAACATACTGAGCACTAACAGCTACTAGGAAACCAGTTCCGGATGTCCTCATGCAGGGTAACTGTTTTCCTTCGCTGCGGGGCAGGTCTCCACGAATTAGCTGAACACTACTTGATAAAACACAGGGAAATTCACTTAAAATACTCATTAGCTAATTCGAACGCCCTGTGGGGCCAGATTAACAGCCATCTAAAGGACACGCTGTCTTTACATGCCGAATAATCTCTCAAGAGAACAAAGAAGAGAAATCACTTCTTCAAATTCAATTCATACACAACACGTTTCTCTTAGAAATAACCTAGAGGTGTGGTAGACACGCCTGGAATCCTAGCACTCAAGATGCCCAGGCAGGGGTTGGTAAAGTCAAGGCCAGCCTGGGCTACTTAGGGGGCTCTGTCTTAACAAACAAGTAAGCAAGCAAGCATTAAAATGAAACTCGGTATAGCAACCATCTGAACGTCCATAAATTAGAAACTGGAACTCATAATTTGATGTCTCATGTCTTTGGGAACCTAGAAGGAGGCACTTACACAGTCTCTTCATAACTGAAGCAGAGACACCGAAACCTGGGCGACTAGTAGCAGTGAGCTGACAATTAAGTTGGCTTGGCTTCTCCATGCTGGTGTTAATATGGATGAGGAACAGCGTGTTGAAGCAGCAAAGATTGGACCCACATGCAAAGATGGAAAGAAGAACCCAGTAAGAGAAAACCAAGGGACAGCAAGCTATGCAGTTCAGAGCTGCAGCCACGAGGATGAAGGAAGGGAAAGGTGGAGGATATATGTCAGGGTTAGGGACACGTTCATGAAATGCCTAGTGGTGAAAAGTATCACCCAGGCGCTAAAGAAACCTAAAGATGGTTAGAGTAAGATTTGCTCACCTTGGTGGCAGCCCTCTAGGCTGTCTGGAGGGAAAGAAGGACCCAGAGAAGGAAGTGGCATAGGCCATAGATGGCATAGGCTTTGGTTTCCATGGTGATGACTAGACTGTCCCCATCAGAGCATGGACTTCAGAACAGGGAGGAGGGTACGAGAGCGCTCTCTTCTAAGGCCAACCTTCCAGTCTTCCCTAAGCTCCTGGTGTTTACGCATTCATACACATAACTCTCAGGAAGTGTGGAGCATTGTTTTTTATCGGAGATTTAGAAACCAAAATGGGACCAATTTAAATAGACATTATGTTCAAAAGACTGTGTTTCATTCTGGAAGTATAAACCTGTAGGATAATCTACATAAACATCGCTTTATTGGTGCTCATGAGAAGATGAGCTTTGTGAGCAAATTCTATTTGGAAATGTATTATCATTCTCTGTTGGGGCACGAGAAGAAAAATAACCCTTGTTTCTAACAAAGTGACTTCTGCTTCTCCTTTGCTTACATGAAAGAAAAAAATGCAAAACTCGTTCCATTTAATCAACAGCTCAGCACTGCTTTCTGAGCTTTTCACGTCAGACCTGTGGGTCTGTTTCCCTGTGCGCTGTTTTTATGGCACATGGCATTGTTCGGGGCTCCTTTCTTTCTGGACAATGTGTCACGTTAGTGTCTCTCATCACCTCTTTCCATCCTTCTGTCTCGCTGCACCCTCGCCAGGGCGAGGACCTGTGACTGTCACTAGACAGTCCCCAGCAGGACACTAACAGCTGTGAAGAAGTCCTAGGAGGCGCTGGAACCCGACATCCTGGGCTTAAGTCTGCCTCCCATCTGCCAGCAAGGTGTCCTGGCACCACCTACATCTCTAACCTTAATTCTCCCCATCTGTAAAGTGAGACTAAGTTAGTATGGCTTTCTTAGTGTTCGTGTGCGGATAAAACTAGGTAATATACATCCAGCATTCAGCAAGAATCCTTGCTGAGACTGTGAAAATCAATAAGACCCTCCCTCAGGTCACACCTTATTCCATGGTTCCCACTCTAGATCCAAAACCTTTGGGACTAGCTAGGCAGTTCCCTATGTTCCCATCTTGAGGACACTGAAGAAGAGTATTCAGAATATTTGTTCAAGTCCAGCATTGGTGAGGACTTTGGGAAGTAGCTGAGGGTCTTCAGATTCAAGGATACAATTCCCATTGCTTTTTCCTCAGTACAAGCCCATCAACCTTGGGAAAGGTTGTTCAGCTCTGACCCTCAACTTTGGTTCTGTAAAGTGTTACTACACATACCCACTTCACAGGGACCTGTGCTCGTCAAGTTGCTAGTGCATGTGAAGACTGCCTTGAACAAAAAGGAGTACAGTGCACAATACATGCTCAATAAAATATCAACTGAACATGAACATGAATTAAACATCGCCTGCCAGCCTCACTTTCTTAGAAGTTAATAGCAACTTAGTTACTGGTTTGTCCCATGAGTTCATTTATTAAAATCATGGGATAGAAGACTCTTCATTGACATGACAAAATGCATCTGATCTTTTATTTAGTAGAAAGTATTTTACATCCGTGTTGCTCTTTTTTAAGCTATGCATATTCATAACTACAGGAAAAAGATCTGCTGGGATTTTGGCAAAACATTAGCCATGACTATCTGTCACTTTTGGCTGTATAAAGGAAGCAGGGTGGAGATTCTCTAGTTTCCATATTCTACATGAAACATGAATCTTTTCCTACTTGGGGTCAGAAAATAAATATAAAAATGTAAAGACAGGCCATGGTAATAAAAAGTACGGTCTGCTGAGTCTTGACTGAATAAATCTGGCAAAGGATGCAGAGCCCCGAGCACAGCAGGGAGTGAGTGCACAGAGTGAGGATGGGGAGGGAGGCTGGGGTCAGAGAGAGGACAAGCTTCAAGTCAGAGCTGGGACTCCTTGGGAAGGAGCCTGTGCAGCTGGAACTGAAGGATGCCTGGCCACAGGCTAAGTTCATGGGGGAATCGATGGGCTTCCGAGCTCAGGAGGCATTGAACCACCCTGCCCTTTCTATCTCAGATCATAGAACGGTTGATTTACACACTGGCTTACACATAAGTTAAAGGACGGCCTAATGGTGCTCTCTCTCTCTCTCTCTCTTTCTCTCTCTCTCTGCTTCCCTCCCTCGCTCCCTCCTTCCTTCCCTCCCTCTCTCCTGTGACTTTCAAGGAGACTGATTTACTTTCTTCCAGTGAGTAATAAACCAGAAGCTGTCACCACTAGGTGGCGTGCCCCAAACACCATTTAACTTTGACACTGGCAGAGAAGTCGGCTGAGGAACCTGCAGCCACCTTTCCATCAAAGCAGCATCAGCGGAGCCAGATGGAGACTACTGAAGGTTTTCAGTTTCTTCCTGTTGAAGACAAAGGGCATCAAGGAAAGTCACACCGTTGCCACCCTACATTCTGCCCTGACCCCAGGAAATGCTCCTCTCTAGAGTGACAAACTCAGTGTGTCTCAAAGGCACATCGGAGAGTCCCATCAGGAGGCCTTTGTCTTCCCCTCTCAGGGCCTATAATCAGCAATCCCTTTGCTAATCAAAATAAATGTCCCCTATAATACTCCCCAAGGCAAAAGTAGATCTCTGGTGTCATCAAAGGATAGCTAGATACATCCTAGGATACATCCTAGATGTAAGACTGGTGTTAGCTGAAATATGATAAGAAGGGTCCCTATCCAGGGTCTGTTATATTTGAAATATAAGAATGCCGGGCGATGGTGGTGTACGCCTTTAATCCCAGCACTCAGGAGGCAGAGGTAGGAGGATCTCTGTGAGTTCAAGACCAGCCCGGTCTACAGAGCTAGTTCCAGAACAGACTCCAAAGCCACAGAGAAACCCTGTCTCAAAATAAATCTATACTGACCTTGGTGTCTCTTTTAAACATTGGTGCTACTTTCTTTTAGGACCTCTGTGTTAAGATTCTGTGGATTGAGCCCCACATGGGTTTCTCCCCGCACCCCACAGTTCTCTTTGCCTAAAGCTCCATACTTTTAGTCATCCTACAAAATGGGTTGGGGTCCAAGCATGGTGAGGGACACCTATAGCCTCAGCCCTTAGAGCAGTGGTTCTCAACTTTCTTAATGTGGCAACCCTTTAATACAGTTCCTCGTGTTGTAGTGACCCCCCCCAACCATAAAAAGGTTTTCATTGCTACTTCATAACTGTAATTTTGCTACTGTTATGATTCATAATGTTAATATATGATACACAAGATATCTGATATGTGCCCCATGAAAGGATCATTCAAGCCCCCCCCCCCAATGGACCATGACCCACAGGTTTAGAACCACTGCTGTAGTGCTATGGCAGAAAGATTGCTGAGTTCAAGATAAAATCCCAGGCTACACAGTAAGATCCAAGCCAGTCAGGGATACACAGCAACACTTTATTTGACAAAAACAAAGACATATAAGATATGGGATGGGTAGGGGTAGATTGCAGTGGCACATTCAGGAAGTCTAGGACCAGAACAATGGGTTGTTGAACTTAAGGACACTGACTTGGTGACCCACCAGAGCTCGCTAAACTCTTAACACCTTTCTTTTCTTTCCTTCCTCTTTCTCCTTCTTCTTTCTTGCAAAACAAAGTTTTTTTTTTTTTAATCAAGAAGTAAAACAGTTCCTCCTTGATCACCCTGAGCTAACCTCCACCCAAACTGGGCGGCCTAGGCCTGATGCTGCGTGGTCTTCTCCTCGGCCACTGACCTCCAGATTCTGAGAGATACGAAGTGTGGGCTCAAAGCCAGCTTCAATGGGGCAGGGACTGTACTCCCCATGCCACTGGGACAGCGCCCAGGGAAAGTGAGTTCCCGGGGTATCAATGCTGGGCTCTGAGCATTTTAAAATGAGAATCTAGAGCGGTTGGAGAAACAACTAAAAGAGAACCCGAAAACAATAAGTGTGGCCTTGGGTTGTCTGTTGTAAATCTCTGGTGATGAAATTTAAAGAAATGCAGGCACTTGGTACTGCTGACCAATAACACTAAAAGGAAGGACTTGGGGAGTCTTTGCAAAGCAAAATAAGGATCACACTTTGGATCCACAGCACCCCAATCAACACTGGGCAGACGTGGTACCCTGCCTATAGTCTTAGTGCCTCTGCGGCAGAGACAGGGGCTCCCTGGAGCAAGATGGCTAACTTATCGGCCGTATCTGTGAGCTCGGGGTTCAGTGAGAGTTTCTGCTTTAACAAACAAGGTCAAGGAAAACTTTCACTTTGAACCTCTTGTCTCCACATAACTGCACACAAGGGTACACCCCACATGCAAACATGTACACACACATGGCATACATGTGTACATGCAAAAACACCAAAATATTTGGGAATTTCTCAGATGCCCCTTTATTTAAAGAAATAAAATATGGGGATGAGTAAATAGAAGGGTGAGTTTGTTTGTGTGTTTTGTTTCTTGTGACAAGGCCTGACTATAACCCACAATGGCCCAAAACTTCCTGAACATCCCAAATTGCCCTCAAATGTATGGCAATCTTCCTGGTTCAGTCACCAAAGTGCTGGGATTATAGGCGAACCACCATATCTGGCTAAGAACACATTTTTTTTTAACAAACATACAGTTACATACAAAAGGATAGCACCCCTTTTAATGCAGTTGCTGGTCACTCCTCCTGGTAATGCAAGTCATTTTGGTACCTTCTCTTCTCTTTTTTAACTAATTGTAATATCTGACACATACACTTGGAAAAATAACATGCTAAAAAAATATCATTTATTTTTAAAGTGAATTCTATTTGTTTATAAAATGAAAGACTATTTGGAGCTAAATTTAATAAAAAGATAGAAAAGATGATAGTAGGGACAGTCCTCTTCTGACAGAAGTGGAGTTGCTACTTCATAACTGTAATTTTGCTACTGTTAAGAATTGCAGTTTGATAAAGTCAGCCACACTTTATCAACCTTATAGAACCTTATAGAAGAGAAAGTGGGAAGTACACTTGAACGCGTTGGCACAAGAGACCACTTCCTAAATATAACCCCAGCAGCACAGACACTGAGAGAAACAATTAATAAATGGGACCTCCTGAAACTGAAAAGCTTCTGTAAAGCAAAGGACATGGTCAACAAGACAAAATGACAGCCCATAGAATGGGAAAAGATCTTCACATCAGACAGAGGTCTGATCTCCAAAATATACAAAGAACTCAAGAAACTGGTCCTCAAAAGAACAAATAATCCAATAAAAAATGGAGTACAGACCTAAACAGAGAACTCTCAGCAAAGGAATCTAAAATGGCTGAAAGACACTTAAAAAAATGTTCAACATCCTTAATCATCAGAGAAATGTAATTCAAAACAATTCTGAGATTCCATCTTATACCTGTAAGAATGGCCAAGATCAAAAACACTGATGATGGGCGGTGGTGGCACACACATTTAATCCCAGCACTCGGGAGGCAGAAGCAGGCAGATCTCTGTGAGTTTGAGGTCAGCCTGGTCTACAAGAGCTAGTTCTTCGAGGACAGGAACCAAAAACAAAAAAAAAAAAACAAACAAACAAACAAAAAAAAACCACTACGGAAAAACCCTGTCTCCAAAATCAAAAAAAAAAAAAAAAGAAAGAAAGAAAAGAAAAAAGACAGTATCCAAAAACACTGATAACAACTTATGCTGGAGAGGTTGTGGGGTAAAGGGAACACTTCTGCATTGCTGGTGGGAGTGCAAGCTAGTACAGCCCCTTTGGATGTCAGTGTGGCAATTTCTCAGAAAATTAGGAAACAACCTTCCTCAAGACCCAGTAATACCACATTTGGGTATATATCCAAAGGATGCTCAATCATGTCACAAGGACATGTGCTCAGCTATGTTCATAGCAGCTTTGTTTGTCACAGCCAGGACCTGGAAACATCCTAAATGCTCCTCGACCAAAGAATGGATAAGGAAAATGTGGTACATTAACACAATGGAGTACTACACAGCAGAAACAAATAACAGCTTGAATTTTTCAGAAAAATGGATGGAGCTAGAAAACATTATTTTGAGTGAGGTAACCCAGACACATAAAGACAATTATCACATGTTCTCACTTTTAGGTGGTTTATTTATTTATTTATTAAAGATTTCTGTCTCTTCCAAAGCAAAGAAAACCAGGCTACAAACCACAACCATGGAGAACTTAGACAACAATAAGGACACTAAGAGAGACTTATATAGATCTAATCTACATGGGAAGTATAAAAAGACAAAATCTGAGTTAATTGGGAGCATGGGGACCTTAGGAGAGGGCTGAGTGGGGGGGGGGAGTCAAGGAGGGGAGAAAAGCAACATGTAGAGCTCAATAAAAATCAATTAAAATAAGAATTGCAATGTGAATGTTTGATATTTCTGATAGTTTTAGGTAACCCCTGTGAAAAGGCTGTTCAACCCCAAAGGGTCCGCAACCCACAGGTAATGACAATATCTACCCAGCAATACCTTTAAGTGAGGTAACGTATGTGAAATCACATGGTGGTTCTGGTGGAGAGAGAACATAGGCACAATGTTGGTAATCACAGGTTTGTAGCAGGCACAGTAATATGTGCCTTATGAGTTCAAAGGGACTACTTTAACAGAAGGTAACCTCTTTAGAGCGCCAACTTCTATTAGCTTGCATGTGCCTTCTGGCATGTTCATCTTCCTAGCTGCTTACCGACATGTTCAGGTGACGTGTTTTCCAAGGAGCTCCTCCAAGCTGTGTAAATATTCAAACGGTTTCTGCGTCCATGGTTTTAAGTCAATGTACAAATACACTAACATTAGCTCGGGTCTCTACTCTCCCTAGACATGTCAAATTGTATGTGTTCTGTTAATTTAGAATAAAAACATATGAGGTTAAGGCAATCATTTTAAAACTGATAAAACAATTCTAATTAGTCAGGGACTAAAATAGATCTACTCAATCAATCCAATAATTGTCAGGCAATGATTTTGAGCTTCTAGGCTTGGGTTACCCACCAGACATAAAGGGGTGATATTTCATTTATATGTTAATAAATAAATAAATCTTGCCTGCAGTTCAGAGAGTAAAGCAGATGCACTGATCAGCCTTACAGACCAAGCACTCTTAATCCAAGTAAACACACTAGTTTACCAAAGAAACCAGATGGAAGTGGTGCACACCTTTAATCCCAGCCCCAGAGAGGAATATAAGTCTGGAGGAGACAGCTGTCAGGCACAGTCTCATTCTGAAGTTCCTGGAGGTAGGGTCGCCATTTCAGACTGAGGTAGAGGTAAGAGCCAATAGCTGGCTGCTTTGGTTTTCTGACCTTCAGGCTGAACCCCAATTTCTGTCTCTGGGTTTTTATTAATTGTACTACAGGTGAGTCACATAGATATAGCAGGTAGACAGGCAGTGCTTAGATTCTAAAACAACTTTCGGTTTATGGATGCATACGTACATGTGCACACAGAGAGAGATACAGAGGCAGAGAAAAATAGACAGAGAAAGAGAGAGAGAAGAAAACAAACATCTCTAGAAAAAGACCTGAGATACTGGCAATCGCAGTAGACTCCAGAACATAACCATGATTTACTCTTTCGCACTATTTGAGTTACCAGTGCAAGCATTGCCTTTTCAATAAGTAAACAGAAGTTAAAAATCAAACCTTTACATAAACCAAGAAATTGCAAGGTTTGTTCATTTCTATATTTTATAATAACTATGTGAAATCTTTACACTTACCAGTTCCCTTAGGAAGAAAATTAAATCATTCACTCCAACATAAAACTTCTACTGATCCCCAGCCATTAATAACTCCTAATTCCTCTTGTACATACACAATAACAGCTGTACAATCAATCAAGCAGCCCACGTGTCTTGGTGATAGCCTGTTAAAATGCTTGGCTAAATGAACTTGATAGTGGAGGGGTTATCAGGATCTCACCATCTGGCTGAGCAACCATTTCCAAAGCTGGTAAGCAGACTCTGCAGCCAGGCAACGGAGCAGTCCAGCATCCCCATTCATCAGTAGTGTGTCTCACTAAGCAATGACCTTCCGCTGTAAACACTGAGATGTGTTCTCCTCTCTGAAGCTCATTGCTCTGTGCCCAATTCCAGGGACCAAGATGCCCTTCAGGTTTAACCTTGCCAGGGAATCCATCAGTGCATCAGGAAGCATTTATTAATCATCTCCCACATTCGAGGAACCATGATAAATTCTTTAGAGCATGCCAAGAAATAGAAGAGGTGGCTTCTAACCCATAAGAGTTTATTATCTTGTTGGAGAGGTGGAATACATAACCACTCAAAAGGTAGAATCATACATGGCAAGATATTGAAAGCTGAAAAATTCAAACGTGGAGACAGAAAGGGAGTGACATCTATAGTGGTTGTGCGTGGTGCTGGACACCTGTCATACACACATCACTCAGCCACCCTGCCAGGCCTCTCCTGCCTCCACTTTATAGACTATTTACAAGGGTTTCATTGCAATGTCATGCTTGTCATGGGAGGCACCATCAAATCTGGCATAGCAGGAAACTGTCAGCTCCTTTTTTCTGCCTCCAGACGCTGCTCAAGGTATGGACTGAGAAGGGCCAGAGGAGCCGTATTCCTGGTGGACAAGGAGCCCTTGCTGGCCCTCTAGATGTGATACTGGTGGTCATCCATCTTCTCTTGTGTTTCTTATATTGACTAATAAATCTCTCAGGGATAACCTCCCTGCATCGCTTCACGTGAATAAGGATGCCTCAACTTTGTTCTTTGTCCCACACCCGGCATCAGGCCCATTAGTAGATCCTCTTGTCTATTCTTTCTTGTCATAGGAAATGTGCCCAGAATCCAGCCACGTCACTGCCCCCACTGCGACACCCTGCCCAGTTTCACCACTACTTCCCTGTGTGGTTACCATGACCTCTTCCCTGGTTTCGGCTTCTTCACTCACCTCCTGGAGTCTATTCTCAACAGAATGCAGAGCCCTTGGGTTAAATGACAAACCAACAGCAAGCCCCTCAGGGAATTCTCTCCCCTGTCACCAGGTGTCCCACAGAGCCTACAGATCTTGCCCACCATCTCCTCTGACCCCTTGTCCTCAGCACTCCCCACCACACTCAGTTCCTTTTATCCTCTAAGCAGGACACTTCTGAGGGGCTCTGGCCAGCAGGAGCATGGAAAAGGGGGCTCCTGGGGCCTTACCCTCCTCTCCCATTCTAACTTCCTTGCTAAAAACCCTTAGATTACATCCCTAAAGCTACCACCAAGGTCTGTTCCCTTATTTGGCCACTTCCTCCTCCTAAGTTTCAGCTACCAAAGTATTGAAGTCCAGCAATCAGAAGTCCCCTTTGACTCATATAGTTAACATGCCCAATTAAAAGTAAACACCTCATCCTAGCATGGGGTTTCCCCCTTTGACCTTCATAAGCTGTCACTCTCCTATGTTCTGCATCCGTCTCCTCTCTATCCACAGGCAGTCCTTTGTCCCCTTGGGACAAATATCCCTGCCCACTTTCCCTCGCTTCTTCCCCCTTCCCCCTTGGCCTCTATCTCCTGTCTTTGTCTCTTATTCCATTCCCTCTGTCCCTCTGGGGCAAATAAATCTCCTTTGTGCTGAGAACTTGATCTTGGGGGCTCCTGAACCTATATTTTTCCTTTCAACTTTCCTCTTCTTCTTCCGGGTGATTGGGCTTTTTACAACCGTTTTCAAGGTATCCTCCCTCAGATAGTCATGTGATGCTACTCACCTCCTCTATTCCGCCCAGGTCTCAGCTCAAATGCTTCTTTTTCAATGGGGCTGTTTCTATTCATCCTGCCCTGCCAGCCAGACTTACTGTGTATCATACATGGTTACTGTCCACCTTTTCCCACTACAATGCCAATTGTACGAGGGCAGGGATTGCTTTCCTTCACCACCAGCACCTCGAATGATGCCAAGGCCAAGCTGATACACAGAGAGGGGGGGAAATGAGCAAATCTATCTGATATCTTGGACTTGAACAAGGATTTTTGGGTTTTCATTTTGCTTTGTTTTTCTGGTTAGTTTGTTTTAGTGCTTGGGGGATTTGTTGTTTGCTTTGGAGGTGGTAGTTGTTTTTGTTTTGGTTTGGTTTTTGATCTTTATTAAGGACTGCTAGAACAAAACTACTTGCTAAGAGAAAAGTGTTAAAAACAAGCTGTAGAATTTCCAATGTATTACCTCTTGCATTTTAAAACTCATGCTTGGAACCAGAGAGATGGCTTATCAGGTAAAGGTGCTTGCCACAGACATAGCCTGAGTTAGAACATCACAACCCATATGGTAGGAGAGGACTGATTCCTACAAGTTGTCCTCTGACCACTACACATGAGCAGTGGCATACTCTACACATGAGCTATGGTTCACTCTACACATGAGCTGTGACACACTACACATGAGCTGTGACACACTCTACACATGAGCTGTGGCACACTCTACACATGAGCTGTGACACACACTACACATGAGCTGTGACACACTCTACACATGAGCTGTGACACACTCTACACATGAGCTGTGACACACACTACACATGAGCTGTGGCACACTCTACACATGAGCTGTGACACACTACACATGACCTGTGACACACTCTACACATGAGCTGTGACACACTCTACACATGAGCTGTGACATACTCTACACATGAGCTGTGACACACTCTACACATGAGCTGTGACACACTCTACACATGAGCTGTGGCACACTCTACATGTGAGCTGTGACACACTCTACATGTGAGCTGTGACACACACACTCTACACGTGAACTGTGACACACTCTACACATAAGCTGTGACATACTCTTCACATGAGCTGTGACACACTCTACACATGAGCTGTGACACACTCTCTCTTTCTCACACATAATAAATAATGTAAAAAGAACAAGTAAATAAAAACAAGAGTATGTTTGAATTTATTGAATACCATCTCTGTTCTACAATTATAAATACTATAATTACCTATATCACATCCATAATAGTTTATCATCATAAATTATAATTACAAATATTTTCAATTGCATAATAAAATCTCTAGAAAATATACACTAAATTATTAGAGTGTGGTAGTGCCGTGAGCGGTTGGGAGAAAACTAACTTTTACTCCACATGGCTGAGCTCTCCCTCCATACGCAGAACAAATTTATCCAACAGAACAGTATTTTCTAATGTACAAAGAGCACTAGGTTTGGTGGTGGAGGCCTTTACACCTAGCAGAGAAGGCAGAGGCAGGAAGGTCTCGGAATTCAAGGACAGAGTGAGCTCCAGAACAGTCCAAGCTACATGTTGAGACCCTGTCTCAAAATAACATCAAAAAAGAAACAAAAACCACCACCAACAAAACAAACTGGGCGATGGTGCAGCTTCTACTGAACTTTTTCCATCTGTGTATCACTTCTCACAGAATGGTTTCCTCAAATTTGGAACCTGGATCAGCTGAGCATCTTGGCTTCTCGGGAATCATTCTTGGTTCTCATAGAAACCGTCTCAGATGTCTCCACTGTCCAGACAACTCCGGATTGCATTTTCAAGGTTTCTAGTTCCCACCGAAACAGTTATGAAATAAGAAATACTGTATAAAAGATGGTCACACTCCCCATTTGGGGACCTATCTTCATGTCCCACACATTCTTAAGATTCCTATCTCCTAGGCATCTGGGATTTCCACATCACTGCCCACCACCATGATGCAACTGCCCTTGACAGGCCGCGACCAACACAACAGAGATGCTGCACCCTCCTAGTTTCACAACACAGTCTTTCCCCTTCTGATGGGCGGGTGCCCAGCAAGACTGTATGAAGGATGCTCGGGAGCTGAAATGGTCCCACCCTGGGAGGAGAGGACACAGCATGTGGGGCCTGCTGCCCCTGTGTGTTGCTCTATTGGGCAATGTGGACAGTGGTTCACAAGGCAACACGCCCTCCACCCCTAGTATGTGAACCGGGTGGCTTGGCTTCTCCGTGAGCACGCCCTTTCCTAGGCTGGGTGGCACAGGAAGTTGGCTGGGTGGGAGGAGGCACTGAGTTGTGAGAACCACACCACGTGGGGTGATACAGATCTGCTCCACCCTTCACCCAAGACACTGGCTCAGAACATGCTTTCCTCTTCCTCGCCAGCCCTGCACCTGAGTAACTGACTTGGCCGGAGTTTACACTCATGTTTTCATATTGGAAACATGTCGGGTGTAGGAGTTAACTGCTGACCATCCACAGTGCACACAAGGAACGTTATAACATGATCAGCTCTTGTTCATCAAGTCGTGCACATGGAAATAAACTAGATAGCATCTCCCTTTCCTCTCTCCACATACACATGATTTTTACTGGTGACAGTAATAACCAGAGTACACGGTTTCATTTAATAGTTGGTGGAGGGTATCACCTTGCTAAAACTTCTTAGACAATTTAAAAACATTTACCACAGTCAGGTGGTGGTGGTGGCACACACTTTTAATCCCAGCACTTGAGAGGCAGAGACAGGCTGATCTCTGGGAGTTCAAGGCCAGCCTGGTCTACAAGAGAGAGTCTAGGACAGCCAGGACTGTTATACAGAGAAACCCTGTCTCCAAAAACCACCACCAACAACAACAACAAAGAAAATATATCAAAAGCCTTAAAAGTTTTCTTATGTGACAGTAAACCCACTTTAGGAATTTAGCCTAAAGAAACAGTAGGCACATCTAGAGAATGTGATTCTCCAGGTCACACTAACACGGATAGGATACTTGAGTGTCATTTAAAATAATACCTCAGAAGGACATAAAAAAAAAAAGTCAGGCTTGAACCGGTAACCCTAGCCGCCTAGAAGGACTGGGCTACAGCATGAGTTCAAGTACAGAGTGAGACAGTGCCTCAAAATAAAAACATAGGAACAGCTCAACAAATCACTTGTCTGACATATGCAAGGCTCAAGCTTCAATTCCCAGCACTCTGTGAAGATGCATCTCTGCCAAGACACCTTCTGATTGGTTTAGTTAAGAGCTGAATGGCCAATAGCTAGGCAGGAGAGGACAGGCAGGATTTCCAGAAAGAGGAGAGCTGGAGGAGATCAGAAAGGAAGAGATTTTGTCAACAAGTCATGGGGAAGTGCGTTGTACAGTATGGAGGAGAGGTTTATTGGAGGGGAGCGGGATCCAGAGGCTGCCTCTGAGAGAGGGTGGAGGGGAAAACTAGCAGGGAGAGAGGGCACTAGCATTTAATAAGGGCATACAGTGCATGCGCATAGGAGCACACAAGACTGTGGTAACTGTAGAGATGTATCACGTCTTGGGGTATGATGATGACGTGTCCTATTATTGCTATGTCCCTGAGGGCAGATTGGAGGATGGAGTGCCTGGTTGCTTACAATCAGACTTGGGACCGGAAGCTAGGATGCTATCTATCTTTTCCTGGCTTTTTTTTACCTCAGAGCTTGTAGCCATCCTTTAACAAGTCCCATGGTCCCCACATTCAGAATATACACCAAATCCACCTGTGCGTCAACCTCTCCCCACTTGCCTTTCTCATGCACTTCCAGGATGATTCTCCAGAATCCACGGCGTCCATCCACAGTCCATTCTACACAGCAACTAGTAATCATTTTAAAAAATAAGATAAACAAATCAAAAGGCTTGGAAGCCCTGACCACCGTGCAAAGTTATGCAGGAGTGATAGATGATGGACTATTCTTCTTTTACGCTAGATTCTTCTTTGTGGTTTGTCAAATGTCTGAGAAGAAATACATCTCATTTTTGCCAATAAAATATTTAAATGTTTTTAAAGAATTGAGATACAGATTTTAGCCTGGAATATAAGAAGTTTGTCTTATATTTAAACTAATATCCAATAAGCTAGAGGGAAGAGTAAATTCCAAACCTCTAAAAGCCAGTGCAGGGAACAGTGAAGGAATATCCCAAATCAAGGAAGCAAATACACAGTATATGATTTATTTATTCTTCATTATTCTCTTATACATTATATTCCATTCGTAGTTTCTCTTCCTTCTACTCCTTCCAGTCACTCCCCAACCTCCCCTCTCCCTCATATCCACTCTTGTGTCTCCCTTCTCCCAGGGACAGTCACTGAACTGTGACTACCATAAGACTGGGTATAAATCCTCATATCAAGGCTGCAAGAGGCAATCCAGGAGAAGGAAAAGGGTCCCAAGCCCAGGTAAAAGAAACAGACACCCTTCACTCCAGTCCCCAGCCCCACCCATGTTCCCACTGCTAGGAGTCCAACAAGAACATCCAACAACACAACTATAACATATATGCAAAGGACCTAGCTCATGAGCCCTGTTTAGTTAATTCTGTGGGCCATATCATATTCTCCTAGTTTCCTCAACCCCTCTGGCTCCCACATCCTTTACACACACACACACACACACACACACACACACACACACATACACACACACACACCGTCTTCTGCGAGGGTTCCCTGACTCTGTCTAGAATACATAGCACTTTCTAAAGCCACTGCTGCCTTTCCCAGTTCACTGAGCTGGAATGCAGTCTCAGACCCTTCTTGCCAGAGATAAAGCCACTATCATTCAGTTAGAACTAACACTTACTGTCTTTACATAGAATGGTTATGCTATGTAAGGGTTGCAAAGGCAAATGATTGTATTATCTTTTAAGTAAACATAATGGTATTTTTATCCCCCTATTAATGGAATGAAGTTTAAAGTCACACTCCAGAGTGACGGTCAATTCGTTGCCACACTCCTTGTGATTCCTATAAAGGTGTGCAGGCTCCGAGAGAGGTTAGAACCACACATTACAGTGCAGGTGGGAAGGGGGCTTCAGGAGGGGCAGATTAGCCCAGAACCTGAGCATAGAAGGTCACAGGCAAAGAGGAATTTGTTACTGTTGACAACTTTGAACATAAATAATGGTGAAATAGATGAGATCCCCAAGTTTCATAACAAAAGCCTTGTGCTCTTCAGGGGCAGGGCTTCCGGAGGCCAAACATGTTTGCTAGTTTCCATGACTACCATGAACCATCAACATCTCTCTGGCCGATTCTGAAGTAGCTTTTGTGAGGGACTTTCAGGACCACAAAGAACAGATCTCTGAACTGCCATTAGCACTTTGCGGGCACACGGGTTCAGTGTCCGGGAAAAAGGAAGTGTCCAAGCAACAACCTCAACGAGAACACTAGTTCCCTCTGCCACTCCATCTGCTTCTCCACAGGATGCTCCGTGGTGCTGCTGCTGTCTTAGGCTTCCTAGTGCTGCGATGAAACATCTCATGGCCAAAAGCAAGGTGGGGAGGAAAGGGTTTGCTTGGCTTACACTTCCACGTCACTGTTCATCATCAAAGGAAGTCAGGACAGGACTCAAACAGGGCAGGAACCTGCAGGCAGGAACTGATGCAAAAGCCATGGAGACGAGCTGCTTACTGGCTTGCTGCCTACGGCTTGTTCAGCCTACTTTCTGATAGAACGCAGGACCAGCAGTGTAGGGGTGAGACCACCCACAGTGGCCCTCCCCGCATCAATCACTAATTAAGAAAATGTCTATAGGCCTACCTACAGCCCGGTCTAATGGAGGCATTTTCTTACCTGACGTTCCCTCCTCTCAGGTGACTTTAGCTTGTGTCAAGTTGACATAAAACGATCTAGCACAGATGCCATTGAAAACAATGGGAAAACCAGTCCCTGGCAGTTTAATGATGGAAATAAGCGGTGGTATCCCATATTCCCAGAAAAAAAATTCAGGTGTTACTTTAAAATTAAGGTAACATCTGACCGTACTGATGGTTCTTTCTGTAACACAGAGAGGAAGCCCCTCCTCCTCTTGCCTGTGACATCACTACCCAGTCATAAGACCTCCAGTCCCTGGGTTCAGAGCACTCCGCTCCACTTTCCTTCGTGATACATAACCACTCTTCCCTGTTTGCAGGGCAGACTCGAAGGCCTTCCTTGTGCTCAGTGGAAGTAACTAAGGAATGATGAGCTGAACACCAGCATGGGAACACGGCACTGACGCTTCCTCTTATTCCATGGATGGACTCTCCCCGTTTTCCTCTTCATGATAACAGTTGTTGTAGAGTTCACTGCGTCCAGTGAACAGAACCAGCAGTACTAGGAGTGCCATTGGTCCTAACCGTAGACACTGGAGAAGTGGAGAAATACAAAGTGTCATTTGATTGAATCAAAGAGCAAGTATGGTGTCAGTCGAATTGCCAGGTAGCTCAGCAGCAATCCAGGGTTCTATTAAACACGCGCAGATTAAGTTGGCTGTTGCTTTACCACAGCAATGGAAGCTGTGTTAGACCGGGCTCACTGGCTCAGGAAGAGGGGACGGATCCATCAGCTTCCTGGGTCACTGCCTACCGTCTTCACTCTTAGTTTTGTCCTGCTGTCTTCATTTGGATTTCTATCACTGTGATAAGACACCGTGACCAAAATCCACTTGTGGAGGAAAGGGTTTATTTCAGCTCACGGTTCCATATCACTGTCCGACGTCCAGAGGAGTCAGAGCAGGAACCCAGAGGCAGGAGCTGGTGCAGAGGCCGTGGAGGAGAGCTGCTTACTGGCTTGCTTTCATGACTTTTCAGCCTGGTTTCTGGTAGCACCCAGGACCACCAGCCCATGTGGCCTATCCCCATCTATCATCAATCAAGAAAATTCCGTAGGCTTGTCCATGGGACATCTTAGTGTGTGTGTGTGGGGGGGGGGCATTTTCTCAGTTACTGTTGCTTCTTGCCAAATGATTCTAGTTTGTGCCAAGTGGACATAAAGGCAGCCAGCACTCCTGTGTTACACACCTTCTGGCTCTATGGGTCCTGTGAATTTCCCAGTTTTCTCAGGGCCCAGAATCAGGCAGAAGGAAATGGGCTCCTCCAAATCGGATAAGTTGCCGAAACCAAGTTTACAAATGTTAGCATCCTGACGAGTGGGGATGAGGCCAACGGGAGAGTCCAGGCTGGGGAAGAAGAAGGAAGCTGTCCACACCGAAAGAGAACCCAGCAGAGGCAGCTGTGGGGTGAGAGGAAGCTGTGGTCACTTTCAGGGCCACTGAAACTGCCATGGTCAGAAACTGGAAGGAAGGGAACTCCCAGAGCTGACCCCTGTGTCTCAAAGGTCCTGGACCCGACCCTGCACCTATCCATCAGTCAATGCTCCCAATACCTCCTTTGGGAGGGTTCTCTGCTGCTTCTCAGAGGCCGAGTCCCCACAATAAGCCTCTCCCCTAGATTCCTGGCCGATCCAAGAAAAATATCAGCAAATATCCAAATCCATATCAGCAGGTCAAATGGAAATCCCCGGCTTCATATTTGAGGTCAAGATCCCAAGTCTGACTTGAATCTATTATGGTTCTGAAACAGCAGCTCTGTGGAGGAAGCTGCGCGCAGGACCAGGGAGGCACCACAGAGGGGCGCTGTCCGCCATGCTTGCTCTATGCCCCTTCTTCCACAGTGGTCCCTGAGCCTCGGTGGGGGCGGGGTACAGATGTGACTTTTTTTGTGGCAGAGTACTCCGGACTTATTGTCTGCATTTTGACCAGTTGTGAGTTTTTATATTAACCATCAGTCCGCTGCGCAAACGGACTTATTTGACGAAGCCCGAGAAGTATGTTAATCTAACAGTAGGGAGATATGAATTTAGAGGATCATTTGATACTATGTTCATTTAGCAGAAAAATAGTAATAGATTCACCCCTGGGACCTGTGAGCTCCTCAACCGTGGATTCTTAATACCAGGCATGTGTTTCCTCCTATAAAATAGGCCTTAAATTTGCTGGGTGGTGGTGGTGCACACCTTTGATCCCAGCACTCGGGAGGCAGAGACAGGCAGATCTCTGTGAGTTCAAAACCAGCCTGATCTACAGAGCTAGTTCCAGGACAACTAGGGCTATTACACAGAGAAACCCTGTCTCGCAAAACCAAAACAAACAAACAAACAAACAAATGAATAAATAAGAATGGGCCTCAACTCCCAGCAGAAAGCAGTTGGTTACTCCCACAACATTCAAGCCACAATTGCAGTCATGGTCCGATCTCCCCGTGCTGATCATTGCTGCCTTTAACAGGGTGCACAGCTGGACAACTCTGTGCCTGACTTCTTCCCTCAGAAGCCTTCACAGCTCTCCCAAGACTATGAAAGCTGGCAAACAGGAAGGAAGCTTCCTAGCCAGCACCAAATTGGTCTCTCCATGACCTGTGACTAATGTGTGTGGTGTCTTCAACAGCAGGGTCTTATTGCCAAGCTCCGGTGGGCAACCAAGAGCAATGCTACCCGATAACCATAAGGTCCTAAAACAACAGGCTTCGGAGGGGCTCGATCCCTGAACCCAAATGAAAGAACGTGGGTCACAGGACAAAGGATGAAGACGAATCAAGAACTCCGTGTTCGCCCACCATCCTCCTCTGCCATACTCCCACGCCCAATCAAGGCAAAGCTTTTTTTAAAATTAATTAATTAATTAATTAATTAATTCAAGATTTCTGCCTCCTCCTCGCCACCGCCTCCCATTTCCCTCCCTCTCCCCCGATCAAGTCCTCCTCCCTCATCAGCCCAAAGAGCAATCAGGGTTCCCTGCCCTGTGGGAAGTCCAAGGACCACCACCTCCATCCAGGTCTAGTAAGGTGAGCATCCAAACTGCCTAGGCTCCCACAAAGCCAGTACGTGCAGTAGGATCAAAAACCCATTGCCTTTGTTCTTGAGTTCTCAGTAGTCCTCCTTGTCTGCTATGTTCAGTGAGTCCGGTTTTATCCGAACACACTGAACCTGATAGAAGAGAAAGTGGGAAGCACCCTACAACACATGGGCACAGGAGACCACTTCCTACGTATAACCCCAGCAGCACAGTCACTAAGGGCATCATTGAATAAATGGGACCTCCTGAGACTGAGAAGCTTCTGTAAAGCAAAGGACACTGTCACTAAGACAAAAAAGGCAACCCACTAACTGGGAGAAGATCTTCATCAACCCCGCAACTGACAAAGGTCTGATCTCCAAAATACATAAAGAACTCAAGAAACTAGACCGTTAAAGGCTAATCAACCCAATTATAGAATGGGGCACTGAGCTGAACAGAGAATTCTCAACAGAAGAAGTTCAAATGGCCAAAAGACACTTAAGATCATGCTCAACTTCCTTAGCGATCAGGGAAATGCAAATCAAGGCAAAGCTTTAAGCAAAGACAGAAACTTACAAGAACGACAAAGTTTCCTGTGGTTTGTCATGAAATTCAAACTCCTCCTGTGGCTCAAAAGGCCTGGTCATCGCGCCTGTTACCCCTTCTCCTCTGCCTGGACCTCAGGCCCAGGCTCTTCTCACTACACACACACATCACACACACACACCTCCCAAGGCCTTCCCTCATACACTCGGGCAGCAAACACTTCCTTGCTGAACTTCGCGGGCCAGGCAGCAGAGCACAATAGAGGGAGCAAAGTGCTGACCTGGAGGAGCTCTCCTTCCAGTGTGGGGAGACAATAGCCAAAGTCACCAGGAAAGAACAGGCTTGTCTGTCAGGCATGGGAGGAGCTAATGGGAACGGAGCAGTCCTCTGTTCAAAGATCTTCCCCCGGGTTTCTCTCTCTCATCAAAATATCCATTATGATGTATGAGTTTGTAACATCTGGATTTGTTTTTTTGTTCTAATTTCTCTTCTCTGCTTGAATGATGGGTCCACAAAAGCAGGGACTGTGCCTGTATGTCGTTATCCCTGGGCTGGTGAGTGTTGGGTAACTGTGGCATAAATGATTCCATGAAAGAGAGGGGGGAAAAAGAAAGAAGTGGGAGTGAGGAATCAAGGGAAGAAGAAAGGAAAGAAGGAAGGAAGAGAGGGAAGGAGGAAGGAAGGAACTAAGGATGGAATTAAGGAAATAGGCATGTAAAGACAAAGGAGCTAAAGGGAAGACCAAGGAATCATAGAGCCAGGAGACAGTCAGGTAAGTGAGAAGATGGTATCAGGGGATGTCAGCCTGGAGATGTGTGGGCACGTGTGGGCATGTGTGTGTGTGTGCACACATACAAGTGTGTTGATCTAAGACTAGGAATTGTGGGAGGGGGTGCCCTGGACCCCTAAAGCATTTGACATAGAATCTACATTGAGATTTCAGTGCTGCCTTGACCTCTCAAAGGAGGAAACAGTAGCTCTGAGTGATTAACCATCTCCCTCAAGGTTGTACACCTTGGCAGGGTGAGAGCCACAAACAGGAGCTGAGAAGCCACCCTCAGAGGGAGTGAGGATGGGGCCCGAAAAACAAGGGTTCACTCTAAGGTGAATGACAAACATTTTGTTATCGGTGTGACATGAACCAAAGGGCTGAGTGCTGAAGGTGGAGAGGTGTCTTCTCCAAGAGCCACTAAGATACTGTATGATGCATCTCACAGTGGGAGAAATCTGTGGATTTTCAAGGCACCCAGGAGGACCTCCAAACTCAGAGCACTTGGGGGAAACAAAGGGGACAGTCAGTCAGTGACGTTTTGGGGGGGAAAGAAATATCTAGATACTGAAGCACTGTGACGGGAAATGGAGATGGGGGTACTCACCATGAGACGGAAAGGCCAGACCAAGGCAGAGAGCGTTCAGTCAAGAAAGATGAGAAGCTGCAGCCTGTGTGAAGAATTAAAGGAAATTCCATTTGGCACAGGAGAGATGGGATGAGGCTCAGAGGCACAGGAAACTGAAGAGCCAAGGGGGGCTGACTGCATTTGGACACCAAAGATAACAGGAAGCCTTTAAAGCCTGTGAGACTGTTTTAGGAAGCGCTCTCCCAGCTCTGCAACCTGCCTGGGAGGTGACAAGGTGGAAAGCCGAAGGCCCAGGAGAGAGTAATGATTCTGGGGCTGGGTAACGGGCAACTGTCGCCTTTATGTAATTCCTAGTTTCCCATCTTTAACAAGCCAGTGTGATTTTCATAATAGGACAAGTAAACCCAAACATGTATTAAGGAAGATGAACTTTCACGGCACTTTGTCTGAAAGCCACTCAAGCCTTCTGGGAGTCTCTGCTGAGCCTGTAGCTGAAAGAGAAATCACACCCACAGGCTGACCCACAGGCCCCAAGGCCGCCCACAGCCTCTGCACTAAGATGTGTTTTCCACAGGCCAAAGACTCAAGGCAGAGAGCAACCGAGAAAGATGCCAGACACACACACTTATGCATATACTTGCACATGTACCCACGACACACATACTCAGACACACACACACAAACCCACAAACTCACAAGACCACAATAAAACAAAAACAAATTCAAATACATAAACGTGCTCTTCTGTTTGTGAGGGGAACTGCCAGCTGTTCTGCTATTTACTGGTGTGGGTGTTTAGAAAACACGGAAAAGTGACTGCAGGTTTGCTTTGTTGTGTGTGCTCTGAACATGGTGCTCAGCCTGTGACCACCACATCTTTTGATCAAAGTGGGACTTTGTAGCATTACTTTCATGTGAATATATGCACATCTCCAAACGTAACTCACCAGACTCCCAAACCACCCAAGGAGACCAACAGTCTTTTCCCCCACATTTGACAGCACCCAAGGGCCCTTGCTGTGTTCACCTACAAACTGCTTAAGTTCTTCTCTCCCTGCTTCCTCCACTCTTGGCAGAACTAATAAATTCAGCATGTTCAAGCCTGTGAGTATTCTACTTTCCTTCCTGGGAGGAGATACCTAGATCCCTAAACTGTGACAGTAGAGATAACAAACTCTTCTATGAAGAAAATGTTCCTCTGGGGTTCAGGAAGTTGGAGCAGGAGTTCTGGAAGTGATTAATGGTGCCTGGGTTCACTCTGAGTAACACTTCCTCACCTGGGGCTCCAAACAGCATTGCCTTGAGATCCTTGTTTCTCACAGGAACAGAGAACAACAAATAAGATTTGCTTTCGTGAGCAGATAGCTCTCTGCTGAGCCCCAACCCAGGCTCCAGGCTAGGGCAGGGACAGCTTACCACCATGCCCCCTCTCTGCTCACCCCAACCCAGGCTCCAGGCTAGGGCAGGGACAGCTTACCACCATGCCTCCTCCTCTCTGCTGAGCCTCTATTCCCTGCACAGGCCCAAGGCAGTTTCTTTACTAACTAACGGTATTCACAGCACACAGAGGAGAATCCCACATCAGACCACAGAGGAGGTATACCTCTTCTCCCAGTCTCCGGTGGCTGATTACATCCCCAACACACCCGTCATTCAGTGGCAAGGTCATCGGGACAGAAGAGACACACTGCCAGGAGCCCTTCAGCAGGACCTTCTCAGCACTAGGTCAGCACCACCATGGACCTCTTTCAGGGTTTCTATCCCAGGATGTAAAATCCTTAGCACTGTTCAGCCAGCATTCCTATAGAGTTCCACAAGACTGTAGATGCCTGCCTTCACCCTGTGCTTTAGTGATGGGGCACCCATTGCTTGTACTAGAACGTGAACACTCCATGGCAAATTCTAGGGTGTATCTCAGTAGCCTGAGCAGTTTATCCTCACAATTTCCCTCTGGTAATAGACACCAAGTGGGCAATAGATGAGCCAAACAGAGATGCAGAGATATTCTCTCTCTCTCTCTCTCTCTCTCTCTCTCATCTCTCTCATCAGACTCTTAGAGTCAGATAGATCCTAAGGCCAATGCTCTCTAGCTGAGCTATAGGCCCAGCCCTCTTTGTACTTTTGAATTGTTGACCAGGCTGGCCTTGAATGTGTGACCCTCTTTATCTCAGTCTCCTGAATATCAAGATTATAAAGTCTGTGGTATTCCCAGGCCCAGCTGGAAGGCTCCACATACAAGTGAGAAACGGTCCCAGGTTTTCTGGCACCATATCCGAGCCCATGAAGACATTATTTACAGTTATTGTTGAGCCATTTCCTAGGAAGGGCTGATACCCATCTGCCTGACTGCTTGGAACCTTGTCCAACACACTCTGAGGGTCTAGGTTCACACAGCTACACACTCTCCAGGTTCTTGGCCTTTCCTGGGCTTTCCATGGCTGTTGCAAGTGGCCCCCTTTTCCTCCACCAGACAGATCTACACTCCTGACTGGAAGGCCAGCTTAGTCCCTGCTTCTGTGTGACAACCTCCTGGCCTCTCCTCACAGCAGGGTGAAGGCCCCAGCACTCTGCTCCTCTTGTTCTATGCAGGGTTTTGTTGTTTCCACTCCACCTTCCATTTCACTCAGTTTAGCCTGTGTAGAGAAGCAGGTTACCTAACTGCAGCAGAGAGCTCAGTAAATAGTTCCTGAATGAATAAATGGGCACAACCCTTGCAAATGCGATCTAAGGAAGAACAGAAGGAAATTCCCTGATTCTCTCAAAATTAAAGTTCACCTTCATTTGTTATACATAAGTTCATGTCTCACTTTTTAATTTAAAACTCAGCACTCAGGGTGAGCACGTGCCAAGGCTCACGTAGCTGTGTGAAGTTCCAGCATCACCATCTGAGTAGAGATGATTACCTTGTTTTACAGCTGAACAGACAGAAACTGGAAAGGGTTAAGGCTCATGCCCTGATTCACATTTCTGGGAAGAGAGTTTGTCTGGCTTGCAAACCTACTCTTCCACAGCGTGGCTCTCCACACGTGAGTTACAGCAGAGCATTTTTCTGTGCCAGTCACCTGTCTTTCACATCTTCACTACGGTGGTGCTAGCTACTCATAACTAGCAGGACCAGCCACCCAGCATGCTGGACGCATGCTCAAAATGCAAGTGCTCTGCTCTCTGCCCCAGATACCCAAGTTAGTTAGTTAGCCTGAATCTCTTTGATTTGGATATTCTTTGGGGGGTTACATGCAGGATGACCCCGAACTCACACTCTCCCATCAGCCTCCAAGTGCAAGGATAACAGAATTATGCCACCACACCGGGCTGACATCCTAACAGGACCATTGGGATTGCACACATTTAGTGACGTTGGAGAGCGCCAATTTAGACCAGGAGTCCACAAACTGCAACCCACAAGCAAATCCAGTCCACCCCTTACTTTTGAATGGCCTAAAAGATAAAAATGGTTTTTGAATTTTTAAATTGCTAAACATTTTCCAATAAAACAATACTCTTTGATGGCACGCAAAAACTTGCACAAAATTCACATTTCAGTGTGCATAAAGTATTGTTTAAACACATTCATTGCAGTACCCATTCATTATCTGTGGTTTACATTTGCACTGCAGTGTCCGGCCCAAGTCAAAACACCCGTACAGTCCACAGAGGTGTTTAGTGTCTGCTACTGGCGTGACTTAAACTTTTTCTATTTGTGACCTCTTTTTTCTGAGAAACTTTTATACTATGCATACACACACATTATCATATATCAAACATTTACTGATAGTAATCATAAAGACTTTTTTTTTTTGTTTCCAGTGTGTGTGTGTATACATCTGCAGGTACGACCTGTGTGACTGGCCCCACAGGCCACACCATGTGATGGTGCTCAGAGGACAACTCTGTGGAGCTGGTTCTCTACAAATACCTGCAGGTGGGGTCTGAGGATTGAACTCCGGTCGCCATGATTGTAGAGCAAGCACCTTTACCTCATAAGCTATCTTGGTGGTCCAAGACAGTGAGAATTCTTTGGTACACATATAATATTACCATTTATTAAAGTCTAAAGCAAATGTGCATGCTAATGAGATAGATGTGTTTCTTCACTTTTACATAAATAATTAAGTACTGGCTGCAGAGCCTCGACGATGTTTTTCTGGGTTGATCGATGTTTTTCTTTCACTGGCACTGAGAATGCTGTCACTTTATTATTTTACATAATAAAAAAATGACAGGAGTATGTTTAGGGTCGTTTCAAAATTGCTGGAAATCTGTCAAAATTCCAAAGCCAAATTTTTTGTTTAACACTTTTAAAATAAAATTCAGGTTAGGAAGTCGTACAACAATTTTAAAAATCAAACATTGTACCATTGTGCTCCAAACAATCCAAAGATACACTACCTTACACGCTAAGGACTGACGGTAGAAAAACACTGAGGTCTCTGTTTACCATAACTAAACCAATATGCTTCTATAAGAGCAGAAAATGTTTCATGGGCAGTAAAAAGCTGCAATTCATATCACAAAACAGTCTCGGATCTGAGCCGAGATGTTTCAGGCAGCACTTGGTGCTTCCAGGATGACGTCACTCACTACTGCCTGAGTGTTGTGCGTTCAAGGCCAAGGTTATTCTGCAGTTATTTCACTTGGGGAAGTGTTACCAAAGCAACTTGGGTTCACTATGCGCTTAATATTGAATTAATTTTTCGTTGTTGTTCATTTGGAAAATTTTACTATTTCCAAACTTATTTTTGAGTCCCACATGCCGTCACCCGCAGAAAACGTTTGCTGTTCCTATCTTTGCTCTGTCCCTTGTCACCCGCTCTGTGTGGCTTCTAAGGGCACTGGGAAAAACCAGTAGAGGAAGCTGGCGTTTGCAAGGACAAAGGGAAAAAGCATGCCCAGTGAGAGCTGATGCTCAGCAGAGGCCTACACTTGCTGGACACTCAGCGGGTAGAGGGGATGAGTGTAGAAAGGGGACCCTGTGAACAGGAAGGAGCAGCACATTGATGGTGGGAGATTGGGAGAGCACGGCAGTGCACAGGCATCATGCAGAGACAGTCACTGCTGTGTTTGGAGAAGGCTAGCCACAGTCGAGGGTGAGGTTGGGTAGTGCTTCTGGCCTTTGATTTTCTCGTGGGAATCATGGTTGGATTCGTTTTGAGATCACTGCAAGATGAAGGGTCCAATGGCATTCAAGTAGGTAGAACAGGCGGATCCTTCTCTTAGGTTCCCAAACTGCAAGTTTGAAAGGGAATTTTTATGACTAAAAGGAACCCCTAAGCTTATAAAATTAGATGATGACTCTCTGAACTTCTGTATGTGCAAAATTAATTCAATATTAAGCGCATAGTGAACCCAAGTTGCTTTTGGTAGCACTTCCCCAAGTGAAATAACTTAACTGCAGAACAACCTTGGCCTTGAACGCACAACACTCAGGCAGTAGTGAGTGACGTCATCCTGGAAGCACCAACAGAGAGAGAGAGAGAGAGAGAGGAGAGAGGGCACATCAAGGTGGTTCAGACTAAGGGTAAGGGCTCTAATTCAAGGGACTGTCCACAAGCAAGATCCAAAGCCCATGATATCTTCTAATTACGAGAAGATCTCAAGAGACAGTGAACAGATATGGAGGCCCTAGGCAGGTAGATTGTTTTTGATCTTAGTTAAATTCCATCCCTTCTTCCATGGCCACTACACGCTCACATGACTGGCGTATACATTTTCCTTTCCTCAGGAGCTGAAAGGGGCTTAGTGCCAAAACGAAGCATGATACCAATCCCAAGGGGTCTCTAACAGCGAGATGGAGATGCAGGAACCTTATTTCTACAGACTGCAAAAAAATGAAAATATCAGGTAGCATTGATACAAAGCATTGTCTCATGCATCCATAATTCAGTTTCCTAAAAAAAAAGGTGGGTGGGCTGAGTAACGGCGCTTGTTTTTTTCAGCTCTTGGGGCTGCTGTGGAAAAGCAATTGTCTCTTCTGTTTCTTTGTGTTTCCTGCTCACTGGAGGAAATCGTGCTGGAAGCAGCCTCATCTGAGGCCCAGCAAGGAACATCTGCCCCGCGTTGCTGTCTCAGTGAGATACCAGCTCAGCTATTGCATATGGCACCTTCCTGCTTGTGACCAAGGAAATAAACAAGGCGTTGCCTGGCTCTTTAAACTACCATGCAGGGTTTCCATTAAAAATTAGTGCACTCAGATTTTCCAGCCCACCCAGGAACATAAGTGGGATCTTAAGGACAGTAAACCTGACAGGCAGATGCAAGAGAGACCGACATTCCCTGCCTGGCTGTTTTGGAATCCCAAAGGTTTCTGCGTGTGATAGCATTTGTTCACCACCTCTTTGCGAAAGCCCTCTCCCTCCCAACCTGGCCTCCACACCCATCTCTCCCCATATCATCAGACACTTTTCTCAATCCCAGTATGGATTTAACTGTGGACATTGAGTGAATAGACACCCTAAAATGCAGTTGGCCTTGATGAAACCATCTCTTGGGAGTCACAGTTCTGTTCATTCTTAAAACTTCAGCACAAGGGGAGAATTGGCCAAAATATTGCACAGCTGGCCGCTTTATTAATTTCTATAATTAACAGCATTATATTATTTGAAAGAATTGCTCATGTACACTGCAGCTTCCATGGAATAGTATCAATATTATTTAATCTAAAATAGACTTGTTAGTATATAAATGGTAGGCTTATCAATAAATTCTATTATTAAAATCATATGCAGAGGCTTCAGATAAAGTCTACGAATCATGAGTGACCATCAGCTCTTTAAAAAAGTGAGAACTCATGATATTTGGCTTCACAGAATCTGACCTGTGGAACGTGACATTAAATATTCATCTATTTAAAAAGCTGAAAATGTCAAGGAAAAAACAAAGCCGTCAAATGCTAGGAGGGTTTTATGAAGAAAGCAGCAAACCCCAAGGTAGGTCAGAAGAAGCAGACTCCCAAGCTTCGCCTACTGGTGACAACTACAGTTAGTTATTACCGAAATACCAAAGGGGCCAGAAAGAGTATGGTGTTCATGAAACCCTGCCTTGACTTTTATTTTCATTTTATTTTTATATTTGAACAGATCTCATCATGCTTCCCTGGCTAGCCTAGAACTCACTTTGTAGACCAACCTGGCTTTGAAAGCAGAGATCTGCTTGCCTCTGCCTCCTGAGTAAAGAAATTAAGGATCACTGTGTACTTGACAGCCCAGACCTATCATAAATAAAATATTTATGTAATTAAATCAGTATCGCCTTGAGTGAGAAATTGTAATATCGGTCCTATGGCAAGGCTGATTAACATAACAGGTGAAGGGACTCATGCTGGCTTGAGCAGGCAAACATGGCCCGGCCCGGCAGGAGTTACCCTTCTCCCCATTCCTTCTCCCTTGCCTAAAAGATGGCAGATTACTTTCCCTAAAGCTAGCCCTCAAGGTCTGTTCCCTTATTTGGCCACTTCCTCCCCTGAGGCTGACTACCAAGGTCCACCTAAAAGTATTGGAGTCTAGCAATCAGAAGCCCCCTTTGGCTGCCCTGGTTAACCTGTCCAATCAAAATTAAACACCTCATGCTAATATGGGGTTTCCCCTTTTACTTGATAAACTGCCAATTTCCTATTTGCCACATCTGTCTCCTCTCTATCCAGAGGTAATCCTTCATCCTCTGGGACATAGACCCCTTCTCCCTCTCCCTAATTCCTGTTGTCTTCTCCTTAGCCCTCTATCTCCTGTCTTTGTCTCTTATTCCCTGCCCTGTGTCCCTCTGGGGCAAATAAATTTTCTTTGTGCTGAGAACTTGGTCTTGGGGTGTCTTGTGACAAATATTGGCCCCTTCAATCATGATAAGAAGGTCAGCATAGACAGACATCACACAGCACCCAAGTAGGCCAGTGAACCTATTTCTTTTAATTTTTGCTAAATGATCCAGGTAGGAATGCTTCAGATTGCAAATAACAAAAACATCCAACAAGCTGTAGCATAAAAAAGTAGGAGGTTCTGGTCTTTTATTGTATAGCAAATGATCATTGAAACTCACCAGCTTGAAATACCATTTATTTTTCTCATGCGTCTGCAATTTGGGAAGGTCTTAGAGGAAGAGCCTTTTCCGTTTCCCTTTGCATCAGCGATTGCACCTCACTGCTCTGCGGGCTAGCACACTCCAGTTTGGCTGTTCTCCCTGGCAAGTCTCAGAAGGGCAGATACTGGTATAGCTGGGACTCCTCTACCACCTCTTCCTGTCTCGCAGCCAAACATGGTTTCTCCAACTTCCAGTTTCCATGGAGTCTAATTCCAGCATGTTAGATCAAGGGTCCCAGGACGCATGTCAAAGCAAAGACTGAGGCAGAAACTGTGTCACTTTGGGAGACCTAGCGCTAGGTTCACTCTAGTGAGTCTACTGGATTCTGTTGGTTGAACGAAAGCCAGAAAAGCAAGCCTGTGGTCCAGAGAAGAGACTTGAGCTTATACTTCTTGATGAGAGAGAACCAAATAATTTGTGGCGATGCAATGAAGCTACCAGAGCAGGGATTTGCTTTCCATGCATGACACAGGAGGAAGGCGATCCTGAAGAGGATGGGACTCCATGGTGTGGGGAAGGTGGTCTTCTGTGATTATCCATTGTTCGATGTGAAGAGTTTCGTTTAAGACAAGTGTCTCATTATGTAGCCCAGCTGGACCTGCAATTTGGGATCCTCCTGCCTCGATCTTTTAAGTACTGGGATTACGGCATAAGCTACCACACACAGTTTGTGTGTGCTGCTATTTTCAGATGACTCTATTGTCTCAAAGTTACAAGATGAGTTTAGTAGCTGCAGATGGCGTAGCTATGTCCAAGACTAACTGAAGAGGAGATAACCCTGCCCACAGCTTCCAGTCCCTGGATCAGGAAATAAAAAGCCCCTCCAAACATTCCCAAGCGGAACTTGGCATTTGTCCGTTAGGCAGAAAGCTGTTGCAAAGTTATGCTTTACTCTGGGTGAGCCTGGAACCCTCAAAGCTTAGCTTCCTCATTTGGTATTGCAAAGGTCAGTAAAGGGCCAGGCATGGCCAGTGGCTCACCTAAACCACAGACTTCTGCCCCTTTAAAGCTCCACGTGATCCACACATGAGCACTTCATACCTACGCACTCACAGGGAACCTCAGCAAGTCACTTCTCCTCCACAACCAAAGTCAACGAGATGGCCCAGTATGGTCAGCCAATGAGATATGCACCGGCTAATGTCTTGAACCTCTTCCAAGCATGTGTTTACAGGAGCTTGATTCAGAACTAGATGGCTCCTTCCCACAGCTTAAACAGAAAGTAAAATTGGCTCACCCACCACACAGACATTTGCCCCCAAAGGAGGGCGGGCAAGAAGCCAAACCAATCACCTTGGGTTCAGAGACCAGGGTCTAAAAATGTTCTGGAGAGGAGGGGAAAAGGAAAGGTTGCCTTGTAAACCTCACCCAGATTTCCTGCCTAAGCTTGGGGTACACCCTCTTGTACTTCTGTAGTTTACTATTAAACTGAAACAGAAAATACTATGAATTGGTGGATGTTATGTAACGCATTTTTGGTGAGCATTCCAAGTTCTACTTTAAGGTTTAATCATAGTGGGCTTAAAAAAAATGTTTTTCTTTTCCTTCTCAGAAGCACAGTATTGCCCACATCTGTCACTCACAGAGCAGACACTCAAGAAGGAAGAAAACACTTCTGCGGGTGTTCTTCCAAAGACTTCATTCAAACAAGTGGTCACAGATTAACCCATAACCTGGTTTGCTGACATGGGTGATGTCCAGAATTGTCTCCCAAGGGTGTTATGAAAGCCCAGAAGGTCACAGTGAAGAAAGCCTGTCGCTGCAATGAGGAGCAAGGACAATCTCAGGCCGTGTCCTGCACAGATGTGAGAGAATAAGTAGCTCATGAATTATGTGAGGGAAAAAATAGGAACTGGTGAACTTTTCCCTTTAAGATGAGAGAATTGTGACACAGGGGATAAAATAATCGGCGCCAACTGACACAGCTCATCGTCAAACAAGCAAACATCCAGGGGCTTGCAAGAATTCCCATTGTTTAATCTGGAATAGAAAGTTATGCGGGTCTTTATTCTAAACAATGGATTATTTGATCTACTACAAAATAGACTCTAAAACGAATTCCTTCCATGCATACCATGGAAGTTACCATCTTTCTGTCATTTATAAGTCAGTACTCTGTTTTCAGAGTTTTCTTTCGCCTGAGAATTTTAATTAAGAAGCAAAGAAAAGGCTTATGGAGGTCATAACCCCACGTCTCTCATTTATAATTCAAAAGTATAATCAGGCCATGATGACTTTTGTGATATCTTCACAGACCATAACGAAAATAATAAATTTGAACTTATTTTAATTAAAAATACTAATTTAGAGACCTACTTGAAGACACTTCAATTATTCCCAAGCCACCTAGCAATCTTTTAAAGAACAGAAACTCTCATAAACTCATGTGTAACTGTGAAAAACAGCCTCGGGAGGCCCAGAAGCAGCGCTCAGCTCACACAACATTTTAATGAACTGCTGGCATAACTTGCAAACCCATGCCTTTTTCTATATGAACATATCTCTGAGGTAGGAAATTTTTCACTTTCGCTTCCAATGAGAGATTCCCACTGGGCTTTGAATGAAAAGATGAGTGACAAGATAGAGGGTCCCCATAAAACACCAGCCTGTTTGTATTCTGCAGAGGCTAACACAGACGTGAAGCAAGGATTGCCCCACTCTGGAGCACTTGCCAAAGAGTGCAAATATGTTGAGGGTACTCTGGTAAATGAGCCGGTTATCCCTCAGTGCTTTCATTTTCTAAATTACCAGTTTTGCCAGAAGTAAAACTTAACAACAAATGGTTCTCTTTGCTACGTCATGCTCAGCTTCCTTAACGTTAGAACTTCTTGGAAATGCAGGGACCATGCACTGAGTTTAGATCAGTGGGCACTTACCAAGTGTCCGTTACCAGATGTCATGCTGGTGTTGGGTGTACAGGGGCAGCCTTAGGAGTGAACTGTCTGAATTCAAAGCCATGCTCATCACCTACTGCATGAACATCCAACAGGTTCCTCGGCCTCCCACAGCCCTGCCTGCTTCCTCTGCCGTAGTTTAGTATATACCACCACCATCACTACCACGTCTACAACCACAAATAGGGTCACTGGAACTTTTTCCCCAGGTAAAGTAGAGTGAAAAAGCACATATACAGATCATGGTCACTTTTGTGCCATTGTAACTGGACCTCCGAAGACACACATTTAGCTCAACATGGAATTCGGGTCCTTGAGTCCTGAGCTGAGCAATGAGCATGGCTAGACAAATGGAGAGGGGTATTACAGAGAAAAAAGCTTGAGCAGAATCATGGGGAGGGGCACACTGCACACAAAGGAACAGGATGTGGCTTTCTGTTTTGAGACATGAAGTTCACAGTGGGAAAAGGTCATCTGAGGCTTCTGAGGAAGGTGAGGACCAGGTCATAGGAGGCCTGATAGGTTATGGTGTGAAAAACCAATTCCTTTCTATAGAGCAAACTTCATAAACCAAGTCTTATAAAGCATGTTTAGAGCTATAACATTCCTCAAAATAATAGCTTCCCTGTGACTTGTGTTTAGAAATGTCTTGACTATCACCCCTCTTAACGCTCTACATGGACACATTTGCATAGTATAGGCCCTGTGTGTTCCTGAATAAAGAGTCCTGTATATGTCAGCTCAGTCAAAGAATCTTAAAATAGATTCAACTACAGGACATCATTGGCGTTGAAACACTGGAAGAGACTTGGCCAGGTCTTCATCTGAATAAGACCAGACTCTCTCATTCCAGCACAGAGCTGGGTTTTTAAGGAGCAGGTCTGAGAATGGAGTTGAGGTGCTGATGATCCAGCACAAAGGAGGCAGAATAGATTCAAAAAGAGAATCCACTAGGTGTTGTTGATAAAAAGCAAAGTGAAGGAGACAGAATTCTCGAGAACAGCATCTTGAGTTCTTGTGTAAGTCAAAAGAATAAGTGTCACTCCATGATAAATAGAATACAGAAAAACATGATTCAGGGGAAGGAACTGGAGGTGGGGAAGATGAAGGACTTAGTTTGGAACAAGATAACATTGTGAAGTAGGATTCCCCCTCTGTATGCTGTGAATACCATTGGTTAATAAACTGCCTTGGCCTATTGGTAGGGCAGAACTTGGGTAGGTGGGGAAAACTAAACTGAATGCTGGAAGAAAGGAGGCAGAGTGAGGGAGAAGCCATGCAGCCCACCAGACAGATATGCTAAAACTTGACCTCGTAAGCCACAGCCTTGTGGCAATACACACATTACTAAAAATGGGTTAAATTAAGATGTAAGAGTTAACCAATAAAAAGGGAGAGCTAATGGGCCAGCCAGTGATGTAATATAGTTTCTGTGTGATGATTTCAGGACTGAGCAGCCAAAAACAACAAGCAGCCTCCTCCAACAACATTGAGCATTCTTTAGACTCCCAAGTAAAATTACAGGTAGAAAGTACGTCCAGGAAGGATGCTTCAGCCTTAATCTAAGCCAGAGTCACATGACAAGTGACTTCAGCTCCTTTTGTTCAAAATACCAAGATTAAGTTAACATTCCATAGTGCATTCCATTAATTTTAATGGCCAGCTTACTACTAAGATTATTATTTAACTGTATTTTAAAACTTGGACTTTTCTTACTAAACTTCCAAATCAAAATGTGCGTACACACATACATAGGCAGGTGCAGGGCTAATAGTGAATCATTTAAATCCCCTAAAAAGCAAATCTGCTGTGAAGCCATCACAATAATTCAGGTACATTCCAAACAGTCTATGGAAATGAGTGTCCGATCTGTTTTAACTGTCAACTTCACATAGCCAAAGACGCACCTGAGAGAAGAGGCTAAATTCCGAAATTACCTCTAACTGATTGGCCAGTGAGCATGGCTGTGGGGAAGTGCCTTGACTGTTAATTGATATAAGAGGGGCCCAGCCCACTGTGGGCAGCACAATCCCCAGGAAGGGGCTTCCGAACTGTAAGCCAAGGCTGGTTGAGTATTAGCCTGCCTGCCACCTAGCAAACAAAGAACACTCTCCATTCCTGCTGTACTTCCTGGCTGTGAAATGAATTCCTTGGTTGAAGGCAATGCTGCGTGGGATGGCAGGCGATCCTGCCTTCAGAACTCTTGCCTTGACTTCCTTCAGTGGCAGGTTGTGATCTGGAGCTGTAAGTGAAAGCAAGCCTCTCCTCCCCGAAGGAGCTTTTCCTGGGGGTGTTAGTGACAGCAACAGAAATGAAAGAATAATGAGTGAACTGATGGAGGCAAATGCAGAGATCCACGGCCAAGCAGCAGGCTGAGCTCCCGGAGTACCTGAGCAGAGGAGGTCAAGACCATGACAGAGACGGCTAGTTCAAGTTTGTAGGCGCTCACGGACTCTAGACGAACAGCTGGGGGAGTCTGCTTGGGACCTAACTAGGCCCTCTGCATGAGGGTGACAGTTGTGTAGCTTTGTCTGTTTGTGGACCCCTGGTAGTGGTACTAGGATCTATTCCTGGTGTACGAGCTAGCTTGTTGGAGCCCATCCCCTATGGTGAGATGCCTTGCCCAGCCTTGATGCAAGGAGGAGGGGCGTGGTCCTGCCTCAACTTAATGTGCCAGGCTTTGGTGATTGCCCATGGGAGAACTTACCCTTTCTGAGAACTGGATTGGGGGATAGGTGGGAGAGTGTGGGAAGATAGTAGGGAGGAGGAACTGGGGTTGGTAAGCAAAATTAATTAAAAAAAAAAGAATGAGTTAACTTTAGTTCATGTTATTTAGGAAAAAAACACTGTGTAAAACTTACCTGCTTTCTTTTTATCTTTAAGCCTCTTGGGGAAAAAAGGGGACATCTTTGAGAGCCTTGAGAGTTTAAAACAGTTTCTGACATAGGAAAAGAATATATTAGAACTTTATTTCTTTTTTTTTTTTCTTTTTTCTTTTTTTCTTTTTTTGGTTTTTTGAGACAGGGTTTCTCTGTGGTTTTTGGAGCCTGTCCTGGAACTAGCTCTTGTAGACCAGGCTGGTCTCGAATTCACAGAGATCTGCCTGCCTCTGCCTCCCAAGTGCTGGGATTAAAGGCGTGCGCCACCACCGCCTGGCTAGAACTTTATTGAGGTAATAAAATTAATTGAGGCAGGTCACAGTAATAAATCCAAAAGTTTGACAAGTTTCAAACTGTACTCTCTCCCTAATTAACACCATATCTTCTCTTGGATTTTAATGTAGCTACACGCTAATAACTTTCTATGATGGTTAATACAGTCTACCTGACAGGATCTAGAATGACCTGGAAGACATACACTTGGTATGTGTGTAAGGGAGTTCCTAGGCTGGGTTAATTGGTTAATGTGGGTTTATTTGGTCCCAGAATTGGAAGGTACAGTTTATGGCAGTGGGACGGCACAGCAGCAGGAGCAGGAAGCCGCGGGGCACACCGCAGTCACAGTCGGGAAGCAGACAGCGGCACATGCTCATGCTTGGCTTGGCCGTACCCTTTATTCACTCCAGGACCTCCACCTGTGGAACTGTGCTGCCTACATTTAGTGTGGGTCTTCTCGAATCAATTAACCTACGCCTTGCTGTCTATGCCCAGAGATTTGTTTCCATGGCGATTCTGAATCCTGTCGAGTTGACAGTGAAGATTAGCCACCACACTTCTTTAGTGTTCTGTGGCAGTGATGAGCACAGCCAAGCTTTTGTCTTGTTTCTACTCTTCCTCCAAACTTGATGCCTGTCTTTCCAACCTCGAATGACTTGCTATTGGGATGTTCTCCAGGAAACTTAATGCATCCTTGAAGACACTGCTGGTTTCCTGGATCCACAATGTCCACTCAACTCTTCCCCAGCTTTGTCTAGTGGACCAATGTGTTCAAACAAAACCCAAGCCTCCTTGGTTCCAGTGTTGTACACAAGTAATTCTGTGCCATGTCGAGTTACGCCCTACTGTAACCCTTCCGGTTGTTTCCTGTCTTCTTTAAGCTATAATCCAGATGTCCGGTTGCTACAGACTTTGTCCCCAGAATTTGAAACTCCAGGATGGGGCTATTTGGAGATGGGCATTTGGGTTAATAATTAATTAGGTCTCGGCATGAGACTTAATAACACTCAGTTATGGGATGAATGAAGAGTCCAAGAGACACCAAACTCGGGGGTGGTGGTGTGCACAAGTAATCCTGGCACTTGAGATGTAGAGTCAAGAAGATTAGAAGTTCAAGGTCACACAACTACAGAGGGAATTTGAAGTGAGCATTGGCTGTAAGAGACTCTGTCTCAAAGAGAACAATGAAAAGGAGGAGAACTAAGAAAAATTAAAGCCTGTAGCTTAAACCACCTAGTTCATGATTATTTTGTCACAGTATCCCAATGAGACAAAGATACTGCGCATGGCGTCAGAGTCCCAAAGGTTCCGATCTCACCATCAGTTCACTGCAATCATCCACGTCCCCCTCAGTCTGGTCTTCAAAATGGCTGCTGCAAGCGTTTGCACCTGGTCCCTGGGCTTCCTGCATCTCTGCTTCAGACATCTCCTGCCTCCTCCCCATTTGTCATGGTCTCAGCACGCTGTGCTGCTTCCTTCACACATTCTTCTATGTAAAATTAGCTATCACTTACATTTTTGCCATTTTTTTTCTTTTAGACTAGAATCTTCATTAACACATGGACTACATCTATTTTATTTACTCCTCCATCCTCAGGTCTACGACAACATTGGCTCATTGAAGGCCCTTAGTCAATAATGTTTTTTAATAAACAGATAAACTTCTGAAGACCACAACCAGTCTTGAACACTCTTAGGATCCTGTCAAAGCTTATGGTTCTGAAACAATTCCTCTAAAATCTACAAAACACAAATAGTATTTTAGGTGTGAATAAGGGCTTATTCTAGAGTGGTTAACTCAGAACTTTCCAAATATATTTAATCCCACTGGTTACCCATTCTCCCCAGTAAGTGTTTTTTTCTCTCTCTCTCCATGGAGTCTTTGGCCTCAATAGAGGATCATGGCAAGGAATTGGGCACTCAGTTCAGGCTGACATGTGCCATGCTTTTATACAAACAAGCCCTCAGGAGTTTAGAAGGGAGTCCCATAGACTCACAGTTTAAAGATTCCATACAGGCCCTCAGGAGTTTAGAAGGGAGTCCCACAGAGTCACAGTTCAAAGAATCCATACAGGTTTGCCCATGGCAGGGCTAAGGGCAGGCTGCCCTGTAGGCTGTCCCCATGGCCAACCTAAAACATCAGGAACTTTCCCCAACTTTTCCAGTTTCAAGTCAAAGAAAATAAAGTATAGGAAAGATGTTCAAGGTGACTAATATAGCCCCATCAAGAGATGCTTTCAGACCATAAGCAGGAGCACATCTACTTCTGGTCAGCCATATTTCTAGAGGCGTTATTCAGCATTCTGAAGCAGATGCTAGCGTTTTCATTGCCAAATCATTACAGTTGCAAGAAAGGCAGAAACAATCTACAGGAGCTGGTGGCAGAGTAAGGGAAGATGCCTGTTCAGTGTCTGGTCACACCATGGGTGGTCAGGACAAAAGAGGAGGACAATGGGCACATACCAGGACACTTGTAGGACACATTGTCTTAGCAATATGTCAGGAAACATCACTCTCATCTCTTGGAGCCTTTCATTTCCTGTGTCTTCCTTCCTGTGGGTGGCCTACAATGTCCTGGGAACAGTTTTAGGAAGTCTATGGAAACAAAATTATTCACAATAATATTAAAGACATAATTTGCCTTTCTCACTGTGTTGGACATTTACTCTGATAGCAAAAAGCAAAACTAGGTCAAAATGTCCACTCCTAACTCAAGGAGTGGCAATGACCCCAAACTGTAACTGAAGGATAATGTATTTTTCACCATTGTGTTGACGATAAGTGAGTGACGGAAAGGAAGAGAAGTAAGGAGAAGACGGAAGAAAGCATTTCTGCTGTAACACACTTCTGTGGCGCTGAGGCAGGACGCTGAGGCAGGACGCTGAGGCAGGATGCTGAGGCAGGAAGATCATGAATTTCAGGTCTGCCTGGACTATATAGCAAGACCCTGCTGAGACAGAGAAGGGAAAGTGGCTTAAAGGGACTGTATTCATCAACCCGAGCATTTTCCTACACACAGACTTACTGAAGCATGTCCCTGATGAAGCGTTCAATCATCCATTTCACTAAATCTCAGCATGCCAATACGGCTCTTTACCATGTCCTTGTGTGACAAGCTGGGAAGTGTGACTAAAGAACTTCTCCTGCAGGAAAAAGTATTACAGTTGTTCCTGGGGAAATAATTGTGTTGTGATTTACGTCGCAGCATGAAATATTATCTTTGTTTTAAAGAAATCTAGTTCCAACTTATCAGGCATTGGCTTGAAAATGAACTGAGTAAGTTTGTCACTACAAAAAAAAAAGACAAAAAAAAAAACAAAGACTTGTGTTTGTGAAACTACTTCTAGCTGAGGTCTGGAGAGCAGACAGAATTACCCACGGGGGTCATTAACACTATATATGATGTGGGACAATGGTCTGTACCCTGTCACTTGTATTTTTAATAAACACTGATTGGCCGGTAGCCAGGCAGGAAATATGGGTGGGGCAACGAGAATTCTGGGAAGAGAGAAGTTTCAGTCTGAAGTCATCACCCAAACAGAGAGGAAGCCAGACACAGATCAAGCAAGATGTGACTGCCTCGCCGAAAAAGGTACCAAGCTACGTGGCTAACACAGGTAAGAATTATGGGCTAATATAAGTTATAAGAGTTAATAAGAAGCCTGAGGTACTAGGCCAATCAGTTTATAATTAATGTAGACCTCTGTGTGATTTCTTTGGGACTTAAAAACTGCGGAAACCCAGTTGTTGAGAAGGCTATTCCTGGGCTGACAGACACTACTGTTACTCAGTGGTCTGAGTCTGAAAGAGCCAGCAGATTAGGAACTTTGCAAGCATTCAGACAGCCTTTAAAGTTTAAGATTTCCAACCTTCCTAAAGCTGTGACCCTCATATTGTGGTGGCCTCCAAAACCATAAAATTTTTTCATGCTTCTTCATAACTACAATTTTACTAATGTTATGAGTCATAATGCAAATATCTGTTTTTCCTAATGGTCTTAGGTGACCCCTGTGAAACAGCCATTGGACCTTCAAGGGGGTGTTGTAACCCACACGCTGAGAACCACTGAAGGTAAGAAGCCCAGGACCAAAGCATCAAAATTTAGTTCTGCCCTACAGAGCAGATGCCACCACGCTGCTCTGAACAAACACACTAAGAAAAGTGAGGAGGCTTCACAATATGCTAAACTCTTGGGCAAGAAATGAAGGAAGCCAAAGAAAAACACTAGGAGCAGATTGCCAAGACACAGAGGCTGTTCTCGCTGAGAGCGTCTACAAGTCTGAGTCCAGACAAAAATAAGAGTCTTGGTGGCGCACGCCTTTAATCCCAGCACTCGGGAGGCAGAGGCAGGCGGATCTCTGTGAGTTCGAGACCAGCCTGGTCTACAGAGCTAGTTCCAGGACAGGCTCCAAAGCCACAGAGAAACCCTGTCTCGAAAAACCAAAAAAAAAAAAAAAAAAAAAAGAGTAACAAATAAGCAATCAAACCTTGAAGAAAAAAAAAAATAAACAAAAACAAAAAAGGGCAGCTCTTCGATTAAAACCCAAATTGCACGGCGCCGGTGTCTGATTTAGGGCAGCAGACCACTCAGGACCACCAAGGCTGGAGCGGGGCTGATACAGAATAGCTCTGAGCAAAGGTCTTTAACACCTTTTCTTTCAGGGAACCGACTGGCTATGGAGGTTGGGCCTGAGGCTGGGGCTGAGGTTGGGGGTGGGGCTGGGGGTGGGGCTGGGGTGGGGCTGGGGTGGGGCTGAGGCTGGGGGTGGGGCTGAGGGTGGGGCTGGGGGGTGGGGCTGAGGCTGGGGTGGCTGAGGCTGGGGGTGGGGCTGAGTCTGTGGGGGTGGGGCTTGGGCTGGGGCTGGTGCTGTCCATATGATGGCCACAGAAACACAGGCAGAATGGGACCAGACCACTGTCAGCATTTTGTCTTCACTGCAGTACTATTGAGTACTCTCTCGGTCAGCTTGAGCTGCTATAGCAATACACCATAGCGTGAGTCACTTCTAAATAACAGGACTGTGTTTCTCATACAAGACGGAGGCACCAGCAGATGTCGTTTGTGATAAGGACCCACGGTCTCATCTCAGTCTAACTTCACACGGAGGCGGAGGTGAGGGTTTCTCAGGGCCCTGTTACAGGAGCGCTCATTCTGCTCACGAGGGCTGGGTGTTTATGGCCTACCATTGCCGTGGAAATAAACACTCCAACCAGATGGCTCTGAGAGGAACACAGACTTTCCGACTATGGCAGAGAGGTGATAACCCTTTGCAGACAAGAAGACTGAGGCTCAAAGGGATGACACAGTTTGACTCTAAACAGCAGAGAGGAGAACGGCCTCACATTTTCTGGTTTCAAGATGGCAGCTATAGAATTCACAGCAAGTGATCTGGGGATTAGGGCAGCAGAGTAGTTAAGAATATGAGCTAAAAACAATATTTCAAAAATATATATATATATAAACCAGGTGACCAAAGTTCAGGTGCTCTGATTATCTTATGTGTTTCAAGAGTTACTAATGTCCCTGGGGCTACCATCTTCCCCTATAAAATGGGCTTAGTAATAACCAGTGTCTACCTCCTGGAACTGCTCTGGGAAGGCAACACAGCCATGTATATGGAAACAATGGACAGAACGCCCACGTGTAAGTGGGCACTCAGGAGTCAGTAGCTGTTTGAGTAGGCACTCGTATCAGCAGCCTACCATTAAGGGTAGCGCTCAGAGTTCACCCAGATCCTTCTCCTGAGCCATTTCACCTCTTCCCTCTGCCGGGCAACATCGGTGCTACACGGTCATTGATTTCATCTAGAGCCAGGTGTGTTGGTACATGCCTAGAATCCCAGCACTGAGGAGGCTGAAGTAGAACGGAAGGTTGTTGGGTTTAGGACTATGTTCTGAGACCCTATAATATAACTCTCTAATAAATTAAAGAGAGAGAGAGAGAGAGAGAGAGAGAGAGAGAGAGCTAGTGTATAATGTGAGCTCCCTGCAGCTATTTTTTAGTTAGTTACAGGCAAAGAATTTACTAGCAACCCCCCTTCCCCCAAAAAAAAGTTGGCATGAGACGGAAAAATATACAAGAAGCTAGGACACTACCTGGAAGGCTTCCAAACTGAGGTGTGACTTGATGGGAAAGGCAGCTGCTTTCCACACCCCTGTGGGCATCAGCAAGCTGAGTAAGGGATCTTCCTGAGAAGCAGGAAGGGTTGCTTTAAGCTCCTAGCCCCCTATCTCATCCCCACCTTGTGGTATTGTCCCTGGGACATGAAGGAAACGCTGGGCCTGGGAGATACACAGAGAAGTTATCGAAAGGCTAGCCACTGGTATCCTGGAAAACATACGGTAAATATGAGATTAGTGCCAGGGCAGGGTCAGAGAAGAAAACGATGTTCCTATGCTTTGACTGGGGCGCCCTCACTGGCTTGAAAACCGGCGGAAAGTTGAGGGAAATAAGCATCAGGTGTTGGGTAGGTGCAGAATCTAGAGAAAGTGCTGGACTAGAGAGGTCAGAAGCTTCGGAAATGAGGTTTGGGGAGAACAAAAGAGGCAACATACATTTAGCCGATAGTGCCTGGATTTTGCCTATGCCTTTTATATTTAAGAGCTGCCCTCAAGAGCAAATCAACTTATGTCTACTGTGTTATTTGAGAGCAGTGTTTTTGCACGTGTGCACACGTCCATGTGGGCATGTGTGTGTGCATGTGCGTGTGTGCGTGTGTTCCTTGGGCAGTGGGAAATGTGGTGGGTGAGAGTATGACAAGGCAAGGCAGTTGGAGGACTAAGAGGCAGGAACTGAAGTGCGGGTCCACCTGCTGTGAATTCATCACACCCAGTTGCTGTCAGCTCAGTGCCAAGACTGCATCTTTTAAGAGGACAGAGAACATTTGGGAAATAGCTGCCAAACCTTACTCAAAAAAATAAATAAATAAAATAAAATTAAAAAAAACTTTAGAACTTTGTGGTTTTCTTGGTTTGGTTGTATATGTTTTTGTGTCTTTATTTTTTTTTTCATTTATATGGGTGATCTGCCTGCATGTGCATCTCTGCACCACATGTGTGCCTAGTGTTCATAGAATCAGAAGAGGGAGTGGGTCCCTTGGAACTGAAGTTACCAATGCTTGTGAGCCCTCGTGTGGGTGCTGGGAACTGAGCCCAGAGCCTCTGTCAGACCAATTAAGTGTCCTTAACTGCTAATCCATTTCTCCAGCCCATTTTGTGGAGTTTTGGGACATGTTCTCACTCAGTAGCCTAGGCTGGCCTGGAACTTGATAGGTAGAGCAGGCTGGCCTTCAATTTGTATTGCTTCCCCTGCTTCAGCCTTTCAAGAGCTAGGTTTCACAATTATTAAATGTAAGTCACCATATCTGGCTGAATTTGTGAAGCATTCTTTATTCCTTATTTTTATTGTGGATTTGTTGTTATTGTTGCTGTCGCTAGCATGTGTGTGTGTGTGTGTGTGTGTGTGTGTGTGTGTATTTGACACACAGAGAGACAGAGATTGGAGGGGGTGTGCCATGGCACATTTGTGTAGATCAGAAGACACAGTAAGGGGTCAGACTCTCTTTCCATCGAAGGTTCTGGAAACAGAACTCAGTAGTCTTGCACTTTACCATAGCTTGTCCAAGGTGGTGGTTTTTAACCACTTATCTTATTAAAAGAGACCAGTTGAATTCATTTGATATAAATATACACTGAGTAATTATCAAGCAAAGAAATCACTCCCAGATCTCAGAATTTTCCATTGGTTAGAACCAGCATCTTAGCCCTGCCTTCCTGTGGTTGTTAGGTACCCATGTAATGTTAAATGGTGTATTGTTTGCACAGATTTGCATTTGCATCCAACTGGCACTTGGTCAGCATCCCTTCACCATAACAAAGACCAAGATGATTAACTTACAAAGAGAGAAGGTTTGTCTTGGTTCATAGTTTTGGATGTCCCAGTCCATGACAGATTAGCCTTGTTGCTCCTTAGCCTACGGGGTAGCAGAGCATCATGGCAAGAGCACATGGTAGAAATCTCAGCCCACTAGCCAACAGGAGAAAGAGAAAAGCTGAGCATGGCACTTGTAGCACCGAGGAAACTCAGGCAGGAAGAATGAGAGTTCCAGGGCCAGCCTGGGCCATATAGCAAGACCCTCTGAGACAGACAAAGAGAAAGAGAGGAGGGGTTCTGGATTCCCACAATCCCCTTCAAGTGCACACTCACACCCGACTTGAAAAACTCTCCTGAAGATCCCACCATGTACCAGAACCACCAGGCTGAGAACTGAGTCTTTAATACATACACCTTTGTAAGAGAGTTCAGAGCTAAACTATGGAAAACGGAAAGCAAACATGCAGTTCATATTTGCAAACTAAAGTTTGAAACGGTCACCTATAATCCCAGTACTCAAGACAGTGAAGTAGGAGGATCATGAGTTCAAGGACAACCTGGCCCATAAGGTAAGAGCTCATTGTTGCTGTTCTTTGAAACGTGTGTGTGTGTGTGTGTGTGTGTGTGTGTGTGTGTGTGTGTGTGTGTGTGTGTGTAAACTATCTACCATTGGCAGAGGTTTCTGTCCCACCCGGACCCGCAGCTGTTCAGACCCAAAGAATTACACAGAGGTCTATATTAATTATAAACTGGTTGGCCTATTAGCTCAGGCTTCTTATTAACTAATTTCTACATCTTAACCCATAATCCTTGTCTGTGTTAGCCATGTGGCTTGGTACCTTTCATCAGTAAGATGTTCGCATCTTGCTTTCTATGTATCTAGGTGACAACTGCAGAATGACCCTTTCCTCTTCCCAGAATTCTTCTGTTCTGGTTGCCCCGCCTCTACTTCCTGCCTGGTCACCCCACCTATACTTCCTGCCTGGCTACTGGCCAATCAGCATTTTATTAAAATAATATAAGTGACAGGACAAAAGACCATTGTCCCACAGCAATCTACCAAATACTGTTAAATGGTATAATAAGATCAACCTCAGAGATCACAGATTGTTCTAGAAATTTTCCCAAAAGATGGAATAGGTGTTTCAGGAGAAAAAAATGGCCCAAAGTTATAGAAAGATGGTGAATTACAGAGTGACTTTCAGTCAACACCCACACCTTCTCTAAACAATGATGCACACCTGTCCGCCAGGGACTCCCACGTGACATTACCATCCATTGCCTACGTATTTGGGCCCCCAGTGCTCACACCCAATGTGGATAGTTCAGTGGGTGTTAATCTTGGCAGATTCTAGAATCACCTTGGGACACGGGCCTTTGGGTATTCCTGTGAGAGGCTGTCTTCTCAGGATAATTAGTGTAGGAAGACCCGTCTTAATTACAGGTGGGACCATTCCCGGGACAGGGGACCCCGGACTGAAGTGGAAAAGGCAATGGGAGCACAAACAAGATTAACAGCACTAGGCAGCACACGCATGCACACACGTGTGTGCATGAATGCACGCAATAACCATGGGTCAGCAACATTTGCATGTTTGCTCATTGCTGTATCTCAGCCCTCGGAGCACACCTGATACAGAGCAGTGCCTTTGAAAACAGTTGATGAATGTGTATGTGAGGAGAGAGAGGCGCTTTGCAGCTTCACTCGGAAGGTCTTGGCTTGTGTTAAATGAACAAAGCAGACAGTTTGTTTGATCTTTCGCGGGTTCTTAACAAAGCGTGTGTCATCATCCCCCATCCCCCGGGAAAAGCTGAGATCAAACAGCATTGGTACAGAAGAGTGTGATGTTCAGACAGTTATTCCCACAATTCTTGGCAAGGTGAAGAGGTATCGCTTTGCTTAAATTCAGATGCAAGCGTCATGTCAGTGGCTGATTTCATTCTAGGTCTCAAGACACTCATTGCCTAAACACACACACAGACCGCTTAAGAAGGCACCCCACCTTTGGCTTTCGGAATTGTTCCATAGCCCCATCGCTCTTTGTCGTTAAAGATGTAGATTTTATCACAGAAGGTCTTTCAGACCTTTATGAGCTCTGAATTTGATGTTCACTTTGAGAGTCATTCAGAGAAAATTAAAAATTAGTTCGTCTACACTCTTACTGAACGGCCTCTTAAAGCCCCACTGTCTCCATAGCGGTAGTCAGACAACAAGAGCAATTGGCAATTATTGCCATTTCAGAGCCGCTGTGTGGATGCACTGAAATGAAATCATTGGGTAGACGATCTTTGGCTATTATGGACCTGTGCCATTCTCCGGCAGGAAGCTGTGTAAGCAGATCGTTTCTGCAGAACAATAATGTTTAAAACCTTAATAGCGGTCGGGCAATAGGAGCAATTTTCCTAACAGGACTGAGCTGAGGATAAACGAGATGTCTGACAAGCCACTCTGCCGTACAGTTATTTCCTGAGCCCTTCGGGGACTTGGCTTTATTTATTGTTTTATTCTACATCGAGCATAGCTCCTGTTACACGGGAGGCTCCCCGTGAATGTGTGGATTATAAGGATGGCTAGGCAAATGAAAGAGAGATTACAAGCTCCTGGATGAAGGTTTCCTTGACTTATGAGCCGCTCCAAACTGGGTGGTCACTATTTTACTGAATAACTTCCTGCTCTTCTATCTCCATTGCCTTGAGGGTGAATGGATATGACGGTCAAATCCTTCTCCAGTGCATGGCACGGGTCCAGCTGCTCAACCGTTCTCCTGCTCAGCTTCTTCATTTAGAAAGACTAATTAAAAGGATCGAATTAGCTACCTTAAAGTACCAGTAACTAGTGAGCATGGGCAATCAGTATGCAATTGCTTATAAAAGCTAGATATGTCTGCTGTCATAAACAAGAAGCACCCATATGACCTCTTCGCTCCTGGTCAGTTTTGTCTCATACACCCCAAGTTAAATGCAGAGAAACTCAATCCACTTGTCTTCTGAGGCTAAGCCCTTTTACTTGAGACTTATTTTCCATTTCCAAAGCACTCTCAAGGATGTCATATCCTTGACATTCACAAGATCCATAAACACTTGGTAGCAGACTCAAGACCTAATTTACAGATGAAAAACTTGACACATAAACAAATTCCTGGGGCTGGGAAGACAGTGATAAAATACCTGCCAATGTAAGTGTGAGGATAGGAGTTCAGACATCCAGCACCTACATGGAAAGCTAGAAATGGCTGCACAGGTCAAGAAGTCTAGTAATGGGGAAGGGGCCGCAATACCGACAGGCGGGTCTCCATAGCTCCCTAGCCATCCAGACTAGCCAATCAGTGTTCTCTGGACTCAGGGAGAGACCTTGTCTCAAAACGTAAGGATGGAAGTCATAAAGGGAAACATCTGATGCTGACCCCTGGCCTCCACACTCATGTACACATGTGGACATCTGTGTATGTTGACAGAGGTTTCTGTCCCACCTGGTCCCACAATAAACACACAGAAACTATATTATTTAAATCACTGCTTAGCCTATTAGTTATAGCTTCTTATTGGCTAGCTCTTACACCTTAAATTAACCTATTTTTATTATTTTATATATTACCATGAGGCTCGTGGCCTACCAGCAAGGTTTCAGCTGGAGGTTCATGTCTTTCTCCTCTGGCAGCTACATGGCATCTCTTTGACTCTGCCTACTCTCTCTATATAACTCTTTCAGCTTGGCTTTACTCTGTTAAGCCATCGGCCAAAAGCAGATTCTTTATTAACCAATGACACTAAAACATATTCACAGCATACATCATCTCCCCTTTTCTGTCTAAATTAAAAGGAAGGTTTTAACTTTAATATAGTAAACTTACATATAACAAAACAGAATTATATAAAGCAAGAATTATAATTATATCAAGCAACAAAATATAAAGCAAGAATTATAGTTAAAATATTTATATCTAGCCGGGCGATGGTGGCACATGCCTTTAATCCCAGCACTCGGAAAGCAGAGGCAGGCGGATCTCTGTGAGTTCAAGACCAGCCTGGTCGACAAGAGCTAGTTCCAGGACAGGCTCCAAAGCCACAGAGAAACCCTGTCTCGAAAAACCAATATATATATATATATATATATATATATATATATATATATATATATATATACTTTGTCTTTTATCACAACTAAAAAAAACTATAATTAAAACTATCTAGTCTTCAACTCCATCAAAGACTTCAGAAGGATATATTACCTAAGTAAACAGGAAGTGCATTGGAAGCAACTTTCAAAACTCTAGAAATGACAAAGACATCCCACTGTCTGGACAGTCACCCAGAGCTCTTCTGTATCATTGGGGTATCCATCTTCAGCCTACAGGCTCATAGTATCTGGCAGACTTTTCCATGAAGCAGGAAATTTGAAGATCTGTTCTGCCTTGTAATGACAAAGTTCATTAGTTGCTTTCTTCTGTGTCATACAGAATGTCCGGCAGACTCTTATGAGCAGGAACCCCAAAGGATGGTCTCGCCTTTAGGCAAGTTCAGCAGTCATTTTTCTGTGGGTCCTACATGTCCAGTTCATACAGTATAACATCAAGCAGTCCAGGCAAGAGCAGTGTCTTGCCCAAATGGCTACAAACTCCATAAGTAGACTCTTCAATGCCTATCTTCCTCTTGAAGCACATTGGTGTTGCCAGGAGCAGATGTGTCTCACTGTCATGAAAAGTTCTAAGTTCTTAAAACATTTTAAATGATATAGTCTGTTAGTCTTTGAAAGATTTGAAGAATACCTATTTAACTGAAATATATCTTTATATATCTAGAAAGCCTAACTAACATGACTACAAGCTTGACTATTATAGATGACTATGTATTAACCTGTATTTCTTAATTATACATTACATTTTTAAATGAACTGAACAAACACAATACCTTAATCAAGAACAGAACTATGTATATAATAAAATTGACCTAAAATTTGTATCAATAGACCAAGATCCATACCAATGCAAAGTATTGATCCCCATTTAAATGTAAACAAACATTTATAAACAATATTTGAGAATTTGGATATAGTTCTCTTTAAACTGCTTTCTGCTTTTTGGGTGAAGTAATTTTGAGGGTGTTCACAGTGACTTTTTGGGGTGTCTTGGTCCATCAAACCACATTAGTCTGGAAGCAACCCACAGGTTCTCATCCTCTGTGGAAACAAAAGAAAAACTTCTTTTACAAAGCAACAGATCCTTAGACCCAAATTTTGAAGTCAAGATACCTTTATGTTGGTTTATCTTAGCAAGCCCCAGGATCAAATATCTCTCTGCAGTCAAAAATTCAAAGAAAACACATTAATATACATAATCTAAACACTGTGTATATTCCATCTTTACATGGCTTATTTTTCTTTACTTTCTTTAATCTATTATTGTACTCTGTTTCTTTAAAGACTTTGTTTTATTTTTTAAAAACAATTTGTTTCTTTTTATAATTCTCTATACTCTTTTTCTTCTTTCTCCCAAGCCTACATACATTTATTTAACACTGTGACCCACTTAGAGGTCTTTTTGTCTGAATCTGTTGTTATTGTGTATCTGTAATTATTTTCTGACCAGAAGCACCTTTTCTTTTTTTTTTTTTTAATGCTAAGTAGGCATGGCTAGGACCAACTCCATGCCACTCCCTTTTGGTTCCACCCAGTCTAACATGGTAGAGACATATTCACTGTCTCTGAGAGCCATGTACATTGCCCCATTTTCAGACACACAATGGGTCTATATTGTCATTAAGCAAGTTGTAGCACTATACTCACAAACCCCATTTAAATGCTTCATAACCAGACCTACTGAAAGAGTCAGAGTTTGGTGGCAGCTCACCCCAGAAAGCAGCCAGTCCAAAACCTTGCTACTGCAGAATCAGGAAGACCTCTCTCTTTTTCTTTTCTTTTTCTTTCTTCTTTTTTTATTGATTTTTATTGAGCTATACATTTTTTCTTGCTTTCCTCCCTGCCTCTCCCTTCCCCTTCAGCCCTCTCCCATAGTCTCCATGCTCCCAGTTTACTCAGGAGATCTTAAGGAAGACCTCTCTTAAGGGAGTTGCAGCACACTGCCAGCCATTAAAAGAAAATGTGGCTAAATTTTGGGTTTTTTGTATCTAGATTCTCAGGTTTTATGTGGCTGTAGTCAGCCCACTTTGGTGTGCCACTCTGTTGGAAGAGGCTCTGTCCCACACAATCCTGCAATAAACACACAGAAACTATATTATTTAAATCACTGCTTGGCCTATTAGCTCTAGCTTCTTATTGGCTAGCTCTTACATCTTAAATTAACCCATTTCTATTATTTTATATTTTGCCACGAGGCTCATGGCCTACCAGCAATGTTCCAGCTGGCAGCTCATGTCCTTCTCCTCTGGCAGGTACATGGCTCTTTGACTCTGCCTACTCTCTCTCTATAGTTCTCTTTTAGCTTGGCTTTACTCTGTTAAGCCATTGGCTGAAAGCAGTTTCTTTATTAACCAATGGCAATAAAACATATTCACAACATACATCACCTCTCACATCATGAGTGCACATATTCACACATACACATAAACACATAAATGTGCCATACATTCACAAGTACATGTATAAGAATAAAATCATCTATGTAAGATCATAATGACAGTAACAAGAGGGCTCAGGTTCAAGTGCAAAGCTTTTTCATTGGTTGTTACAGCTTCTATCAAGTGAAAGGAGTCAGCAATGCCAGTGTGCTACCCCTAATTCATCTCTTGACCACAAGCATCATGGGAGAAGCCACCTGGGAAACATGAAATCCTTTGCAGGCAACCCCTTCTGGACCACTAAACTTTGAATGACTAAAGAGTGAATGGCCCATCGAGCTCTATGACTAAGGAAGTAAGATTTTGGAAAGCTGGGGTCAGCCTTCTTTCATCCAGTCTCCTGGAAGCTGAGTGTAAGGGCCACACACAGGAACAACTGCTGTGGGTGAGAGGAATCTTGAATTGAGAGGTGACTTCTGTATTCACATCTCAATCCTGTTTTACTCATCCTGCGAAGACATAGCCTTGAGACATCGAGAGGAGAGATCTCTAGAGCCATAACACAGCTCACTGGCTAAATCCAACAAGGAAGAACAAGTGAGCGACGATCACTACCTGCTACTTACCAGCATTGTACAGAGTCTGTTTATCTTATTTCATTCCATTTAATCCTTCAAACAATCCCCTAGTCCCCTGGAAAGGGTGTGCCTTCCTAATATCAATTTCAATTTTTATTAAAACACCACAGCCTCCCCCACATACACAATCTGTGAGAGCTACACTGATTTTTGTGTGAGGGTCAGGATAAATGCCTTGCGTTAAAGCTGCTCAGTATTAGCCTCTTTTCCGATCATAATTACAGGAAGCAATGATCACAAAATAGACAAATCAGTCTTCTGGGGATAATGGAAGTAAGTCTCCCTCACCCTCCTGGAAGGTGTGGCAAGCCATTTTTTCACCTTTAGGGTTGAAGAAGCTCTAGGTTGAAGCTAATTTCATGAAAAGCAAAGCAAAGGGATAAGGAGAAACAGATTCTTTGAAGATGTCACTGAACATTGAATCAAGTGATCCTAGAGTTTTACTCTTGATCCTTAAATTTTCTCTTACATGGGAGCTAAAAGTAATATTGCTTGATATGAGAGGTCCTTCTGTCTATGTGTTGATTTTATTGGTTAATACATAAAGGCTTGACCTATATCACAGGGGGAGGAAGGTGGAGTTACGAGAAGCCATGGATCTCTTGCCTAAGACAGACTCTGGGAATTTTTGTTGCTAAGCAGCCACGTGGTGGCATACAGAGACTTAGCCACAAATTAAGTAAGATATTCACATCTGTAGAGCAAGTTCCAGACCCTTATCTTCCCCTGTGAGTTAAGAATGCCAGCAGACTTAGCAGGCCCCAGGACTCAGAAGTAATTAGCAATTCCCCCTGTAAACATTTACAGACCCTCAGCATCCCTTATCTCTTCCTATCAGCTAGGGATGTCTCCAGACCTGACATTCCAGCATCCTACTCTCCCCTCTGCCTTTTTGCTATATAATGCTCCTGAGAAAAAAATAAAGTTGGCAGCTTGATCAGAACACAGAGTCCATTTCTGGTGTCTCTTGTCCCTTTCATTCCTCTCCCTTCAAGGTTTGTACTCCTGTTTGTGTCCCTCTGGTTGGGACAGGTTAGTTTAAGATACGAGTTTAGCCAGAAATACACTTAAGCTATTGGCCAAACAGTATTGCATATAATATGGTTTTCTAAGTGGTTATTTCGTGGTCAGGATGAACAAGCAACCCTTCCCCCATTACAATTGTTTACCAATGATAGTAAAGTTGGCATACAGCAAGTCCATTTTCTGTTACTGTAACAGCATACCTGAGGCTAGGCAGCTTATAAAGCTTTATCTAGCTCGTTGCTTGCGAAGTTCAATGGCATGCTTAGTTCTAGCATTGGCTTGGCTCTGGGGAATCCCCATGACAGATGGCATCACAGTGTCATAAGCAGGAGGCAGAGATCCCATGGGGAAACGGGAAGCTAAAGAGACACATGAGATTCCATGAGAACAATTAATCTCTTCCGAGGATACAGGCTTCATTGACCTAGTAACCTTCCAGAAGTCTCCACCTCTTAGAGGTTCCACTGAGTCGCACATCACCATACTGAAAACTAAGCTCCCATCACACACACTCTGAGGGAGCAAATCGCATCTAAATCACAGTAATACTTTATCACCCAAGCCCTCTAGGCTCTGGTAAGACTGGACAACCACAACAGTGACACCCAATCGTAATCACACAAGGTCAGGCTTCCTTCTTCTTTCGTGGACCTGAGGGTGGATGCTCGGGCATGTCACTCTGCTCTTTCTGGTCATTTGGACCCCGCTGCTTCCCAGGGATTACTGTGTTAGACCAGTGGTCTTGCTCTCATCTCCATGGTCAGGTGCTGCTCTCAACCCTAACTCATCGTCAAAGCAAGGACCATGGAAGGGTCTCATGTTCCAGAGCCAAATGTGACACAAACAACACGCAGCAGCAAGGATGACCAGGAAATGTCAGTGGCCATGTGCCCAACTCCATATCTAGTTCCACAAGAGGAAACTATGACACATCTATTATTATACCCACCACCTTATAGGGGTGCTACACTAGCAAAACTTACCTAAATTGCATGCCCAGTAAGTTGTAAAGATTTGAAACCAACTCATCAATTCTTCTTGCTGCTCCATGTATGTGTCACACTTCCTCACAATTCTAGCTCCTAAAGTGACATCGGACACCATTGTCAACATGCATGCCATAGGCTGCTGATGCCTGCTCATACCCAACAAATAGATAACAAGCCACCTGCTAAGCTGTCAACTATGACCCTTTTCTCCTCCTAGGGATGAGGTGCTGGGTCAGGGATTAAAGGGTGAACGCCTCCAACCTGACACATGGAAGAGATCTGGGTGGCCACATGAAGATGGAAGGGTTGCTACTGCACACCTATAGAATGGTCAAAGGGGAAAACAAGATTAGAAGCAAGAAGACATGCAGCCTGAAGAAGAAATGTAGCCACTAAAGTCAACAATAAAACAGGCAGAAAAGGGCAAGTAAGGGCATAAAGAGGATGAATTTGGATCTTTTCGGACAGAATGTGTCAAAACATTTCTATTATTTAAAAAATTGTTGACTGACTTGGATTAGCAATGCATTTCTGGGGGGGGGGGGGGAGTAAAGGGAAACACACAGATCCCACTCTGCTATCTTACATCCAGACACCAAATTCCTCTCCACCAAGGTGCTAAATAGTATCAACCCCTTGGCCATCTTCCTTGAACAGTTCGCATATAGAAATACTCCACTCTTACTTCCTGTTGCCCTTACTAGAGATGCCGCTGGCTAGCGTGTTATAGCGGCCCATGCCGGTGAACCAGCATGGGTTTTTTTGGACTCGGAGGTGGTGCAAATGTGCCGGACCTGGGTCCGGGGAGTCCTGGTGATGTGCTGAACCTGGCTGCGCCCAGCTGGGGTGTCCCAGAGGAGCTGAGGTTTGAAATGCTTCATGGAACCACCATCCTGGCTTTCAAGTTTCGCCACGGAGTCATTGTTGCAGCTGATTCCCGGGTCACAGCAGGTGCTTACATTGCCTCCCAGACAGTGAAGAAAGTGATAGAGATCAATCCCTACCTTCTGGACACTATGGGTGGGGGTGCAGCCGACTGCAGCTTCTGGGAGTCGTTGTTGGCTCGGCAATGTTGAATCTATGAGCTTAGAAATAAGGAACGCATCTCTGTCGCCACAGCCTCCAAGCTTCTTGCTAACATGGTGTATCAGTACAAAAGCATGGTGCTGTCCGTGGGCACCACGATCTGTGGCTGGGATAAGAGAGGCCCAGCCTGTACTATGTAGACAGTGAGGGGACCCGGATCTCTGGAAATGCCTTCTCAGTGGGTTCTGGCTCTGTGAATGCTTATGGAGTCATGGATCGAGGCTACTCATGACCTGGCCCACCGAGCCATCTGCCAAGCCACCTACAGAGATGCCTTCTCTGGAGGTTCAGTCAACTTCTACCACGGAAGGGAGGATGGCTGGATCCGTGTCTCCAGTGACAATGTTGCTGACTTACACGACAACTATAGTGTGCCTGTCCTCTGAAGGAAAGCAGATGTGGCTGTCTGTACCTGGCTGGGGGCTCCTATAGGCTACAATAAATAATAGCACTCATTCCACAGTGAAGCCCACAGTTATCTCAGAACCTTTTGTGAAGCTCTGAAACCTTGTGTGTGTTCACAGTTGATGGGCTCCTGATGCATTAGCTGTTTGTTTTACTCTCTTGGATGCTAAAATTACACTACTTTTCAACTTCAAAAAAAAAGAAAAGAAAAGAAAGAAAAAGAAATACTCCACTCCTTTGTTACTTCATTTTCTGCCCCCTGGTTTGTTTGTTTGTTTGACTTAATAAAATATCTTGGTGCTATTTCAATGAGTCTTGTCATTTTATGACTCTATCATACTTCATTGTATAGGTGCCCTACTTTAGCTCACTAATCCTGTTGACGAGTGTTTGCATCGCTTCCCATCCTCTGCTCTTACTGTGACACTGTGAGCATTTCAGTCTCTCTATATAAATAACCTTTCATAAAGTTATACAGAGTTATTATCCCACTAGCAATGTGTGAGACCAATGCCATGTTTGTGCACTCCTGACTTCCTTATTGCCCAACAATAATGGGTCTCAACATGTGAGTCATGACCCCGTTGGGGGTCAACCAACTCTTTCACAGAGATCACATATCAGATATTTACATTACAATACATAGCAGTAGCAAATTTACAGTTAAGAAGCAGCAACAAAAATAATTTTATGGCTGGGGGTCTCCACAACATGAGGAACTGTAGTAAAGGGTCTCAGCGTTAGGAAGGTTGAGAACCACTCGTCTACAGCATTAAAAATGGCTACCTGTATCAAGTCAATTCCTGTAATATCAGGAAGCTAGCATCCGCATAGATTTAATATATTTCACAAATACACCCTCTTTTCTATAAGTTATATTTTGCATCCTTCATTGGTCTGGTGGTCTTTTTCTTATTGGTTTATGAGAATACTCTATACACAGAGGTCTCCTGTTGTTCGTTAAGTGAACTAAATGTTTTCTAATTTTATGTTTATCTTATGACTTTGTGATGGTACTTTAAAAAAAAAGATTGCTTTATTATGTGTGTGTGTGTGTGTTTGTGTTTGCATGTTTATGAGCTGCGCATATCTGTGAGTGCCCCCAGAGGCCAGAGAGGGTGTCAGATCCCCTGCAACTGAAGTGTCAGGTGGGTGATGTGGATGCTGAGTACCCTCTGCCAGAACAGGAAACATCGTCTCTCCAGCCCCGGGGTTGCTTTTTGCATTGCAGAAAAGCATTCCCTCCATCGGCTTTCTGGGGCATCACACTGAATCCAGGCGCCAGAGAAACAAGCTGAACTTTATTAGGAGGAATGAGGCACGACCACCTCACTCTCAGAGAGTTCTTTTATTTGACATCATCACTGACCACTCTGATGCTGAGACTGCCACAGAACTCATCCCACTAAACAAACTGAAATCATTCTTCATGGCATCAGCAGTCGCAGAGTCTGAAGGAAGACAGGCTTCCTGGCTGAATAGAGAAGCCAATGCTATGAGGTCCCCCAGAGAATGCAGCTGCCACATCAGTTTTCCCTGTTTGTGAAGCCACCTACTCCAGACAGTCCAATTATAGGAGTCCGAAGACTCGGTCTCCAGATGACTTAGTAAGTGACTGAGAAAAGAAAATAAAGATGGGGAAATGAGTAGGAACAGTCACCCTGCAAGTGAAGGGTCTCCCACACTGGACCCAAACTGATCTGCCTCAGATAGGCAAGAAACTTTTCTCAAAAGAAGGCGGAGCAAACCCTTCTCAGAGGATCAGGCATCGGGGACTTCTAGACCAGAGATTACAAAGCAGATGTGGTGGCCAAAGGGGATGATGCGTCTTTTAAGGGTTTAGCAGGAAACTAAGCAATTCTATAAACACTGCCAAGAAAACGGGCTAAGGCTTCTTCAGAAAAGAATGCTTCCTCTGTTTCTCAGCTGGATCTGTGGCAGTTGCTGGAAACCTCCAGCATTCTCACATCTGGGGCCGTTCTACCTCTGCTTTGTACGATCCCGGCAACCGTGCCCTTACTCCCTACCTAATCTAAGCCTCCAGAGATGTACTGTTGCCTCGCTCTGCACTTCTCTTCCTCCTGTGAGCCCCTGTCTCTGTAACTTTTGTGCTCCTTCTCATAGCCAGGGCCGAGCAATCTTCCCCACGCCTTGGCTTCTGCCTAGCTTCCTGACCCGTGTTCAGGCAGGCGCCAGTTCCTGCTGGAGCATTTCCCTGAACTTCAGCCTTTTTGGCCAGGGCACCAGCAGCCCGGCTGGCCTTCAGCCACCATCCTGTTCCTCTCGGTGACAGAACAGAGTCCTTTTCCAACCCGGACAGTACCTCAGGCACCCACATTGCCACTCTTGGTTATTTCCATTTTCCAGGGTTCCAGTTGGTCCTTGTGTAGATTTCCCTCCCTCCCCTACCCGGGAACTCACAGATATCTAATAAGCAAAATAAGGTCCAGATTCGCCACATGCAAACTCCACCCACTTTCAACAAATAAGTACATTTAATTTTTTTCTTATTTATTTATTTATTAAAGATTTCTGTCTCTTCCCCACCGCCGCCTCCCATTTCCCTCCCTCTCCCCCAATCAAGTCCCCCTCTCTCTTCAGCACAAAGAGCCCATCACATTTATTTAAAACAAGAAAACAGGAGCTACAGAGACTCCAGATTTGATTAGTTCTGCAGTTTGTGGGTGTGATGAAGGAGCCTGTCTTTCCCTGTCTTGCTCTGCCATGCTGTGCTGCCTTCAGAACTGATCCATGACGGGCTGGGATGACGCTAAGAGCTCAGCCCAGGAGTCTGGTCAACCCCATGTTCTTGGCCATAGTGGGAGAATATACAGCACAGGACTGTAAATAGACAAGGCCAGTCAGGGCTTTGTGGTTTGGGGGAAATGGTTTGCAGCACGCTACTGTTGACTTGCATGCTGACTGGCAGCTTGGCATGACAACATCTAGAGACAGAAAGACATTTTCTCAAACACATCTTTTATTTTATGTGCACCGGTGTTTTGCTTGCACACGTGTCTGCCACAGGAAATCCTACAGCCAGTAGCCTTTAAGTTACCCGCCCACTGGGGCGTGGCCTCTCATACTGTTTATGCCACATAAAGCACCCATCCGGCCTCTTTTCTGGCCACAGGATTCAGTTGCTGTTCTCTGTTCCAGCAGAGGATTCTGATCTGTGAGTCTACCCCTAAATAAATAACCGTCTGTTAATCTCAGTTCTGAGCTAACGTGGGATTTCTTTTAAGCGTCCCTCTTTGCGTGTCTGTGTAAGGGTGTCAAATCCCCTGGAAATGGAGTTGCAGACAGTTGTGAGCTGCCATGGGTGTGCTGGGAATCAAACCCAGACCCGCTAGAAGAGCAGCCAGTGCTCTTAACTGCTGAGCCATCCCTCCAGCCCCAGAAAAGATTTTTCTAAAAGCATCACAGACTACCCACCATCTTGGCCTGACTGTGTCCCAGTCATCTTTTAGCCAAAGGTTGTCAACTGGATAGAATGACAAGTTCCCTGACATATATGGGTACTTCATGTTTGACTATCCCGCTCCCCTAACTAGAGACAGGCGGAAGACAGCCTTCCTGCTCACTGTAAGGCAACCTCACCTGAAGAATAAAAGACAACAGAAATGTCAAGAGGAGTCAGAGGTACGGAAAGAGAAAGGGGGAAATTATGTAATATAGTACTCATGTATGAAAATTCTCCAAAATTTACAACTTAAAAACATTCAGAAAAAATAAGGTCTGTGAAATATGTACAGATTTTTTCTTGCCTTCCATTAAATGATAAAGCATTCCAAAAAAAAAAAAAGACTTAAATGTTATCCAGGAAGAGAAATACTTTAATTTTTGTGTGCTCAGATACTATTTAAATTGAGCTAAATAAATATAAGTCTGGTGCTCATGAAGCAGTTGACTCAGAATTAATTTTTCTCCATCCAGGCCTAACCTGCACTTCTCTCCAGCGAGGATATGATCTGTGAACCCAAATGTACCTAGGGCTTTTTCTGGAGGAGCTGCCCGTGGGCTGAGCTGGAGCTGCAAAGTTAGCAGGGTACTGTGCAGTGTCGGACTGCTTGCCGTCTGTCTACACCCGCCGTCTGTCTACACTGGCTTGTTCTCAGGAAGCAACCTTAACTCGACTCAAGATGGCTGCTAAAACACCCTTGTCTGTATCCTATCCAGCATCACGGACCTTTCTCTTCCATTAGTGAAAACAAACCTTTTGTTACTTATGCCTATGGTTGACATGAAGAGCTAAGCATAAATATAAAAAAAAACTCATGCAAGCTTTTATAGGTCATAAAAGATAATTCAGAACCCAGGCCTTGGCTGCTTCTCTGCTTTATTAATGTTTTCTACCATTTGATTTTAGTATGAACATGTTCAAAATACACAAAAGTTGAAAGGCTCACACAATAAATGATATATCCCTGTAGGTTATGTTAAACACCTGCTAACTCTCTGCCACATAGCACTATAAATATTTTGCTATTTGTTTTTATTTTATCCTATGTCTATGGGTGTTCTACCCACATGTACGTTTATTGGTTTGGGTCTCAAATAAGATGTTGGATCCCCTCAAACTAGAGCTACAGTTCTAAGCTGCCATGTGGGTGCTAGAACTCAAATGCAGGCCTCTGCAAGAGCAGCCAGTGCTTTCAGTGGCTAAGGAGTCTCTCCAGCCCTTTTGCTAGACATCTCAAAGATAGGTATAGTCACACTTGGGCCTCAGTGCCATTGATAAGTACCTCTTTAAGAAAAATTGTGGGGCTGGAGAGATGAGAGGAGAAAGAGAGAGAGGGGGGTGGGATCTAGGTTTTCCCAAACAAGGGTGTGTGTGTGTGTGTGTGTGTGTGTGTGTGTGTGTGTGTGTGTGTGTTGGTTATTTTTCTGGCAGATGTAATAAAATTCTTGCCAAAGGCAACTTAAGAAAGGAGGGGTTTCCTTTTCCTCATAGTTTGAGGGTACAGTCCATCATAGGAGGAAGTTACAGCAGCCAGAGGATGAAGCCACATTGGTCACATGTGTCTCCAGTCAGGAAGCAAAGAACTGAATGCTGATTCTCCGTTAGCTTTCTCCCGTGGGGCCGAGCCATCCTCATTGGGGATGAGTCTTCCTCACTTTGTTAAACCCTTCTGGAAACACCTTCCTGTGCTTCCATAGTGACTCTAGATCCTGCATCCGGTCCTTATCCCCTTAGCTTATTTTAATCTAGAAGAGTTTTCTTTTTTTTTTTTTTAATGATGATGATCTTTAAAAGATAAAAGAAAGAAAGAAAGAAAGAAAGAAAGAAAGAAAGAAAGAAAGAAAGGAAGGAAGGAAAAGAAAAAAATGTCCCCAATTCTTGACCTGCTGGTTTTTATCCCAAGGCATTCTTTAATTTGTTTTTCTAGCGTGGGTGTCTGGTTAAAAGACAGGCCTGATTAGATTCAGGTTGTCTTTGTCAAGGGTCCTGAGCAGAAGCAGAACGCACACTGGAAGAGTTTAACGGACGGAAGTTAAAAGAAAGGGCTGTTTCCAGATGTGTGCCAGGCAAAGGAAAAACGTGACTGAAGGCGCTCTGGGGACCCAGTCCTCAGGCCGAGGACTGAGCTCATCAATAGAAACTGTGAAGACTGCAGTTTTCCAAGAGACCCCCCCCCCTCCTCTGTACGCAATGAATCCTATATCTAAAAGGAACATGGCTGTCACCTAGTCAACCACCCTTCCTTCCACCCTCAGCATTTCTGCTGGAGCCCCACTCCCTCAGTTGAAACATATCCTATCAAAAGGCAAACTGCAAAGATTGCTGCATGATCATAGTCTATAGGGGAAGTTTCCAGCAGCCAGGGCTAGACAGAAACAGACACCAAATAAGGGTCCAGAAATTACTGTCTTACAAATGCTGGAGGGAAGCTTCGTTCTCCGAGGTCTTAGCTCAGGAGGTCACACACAAGAAACTCTCGACAAATATTTGCAGTGCGTAGTGGAACACACTTTTAATCCTAGCATTCGGGAGGCAGAGGCAGGAGGATCTCTGAGTTCGAGACCAGTCTGATCTACAGACTGAGTTCTAGAACAGCCAGTCTACACAGAGAAACCCTGTCTTAAAAAACAAAAACCAAATTTGCTGTGTTTAGTTCCACTGTGGAAGAACCCAAGCTGAACCTGACAAGTTCACACTCTGTTGTGAAAACTCTCCCAGTTAAAGACAACATTCCCGTCGCCCAAGCATCTTCACACAATTTCGTTATTTCTGAAGCCTGGGCTTGCATTATTTCTAATTGTGAAAATACATCCAGGGTCATATATTGCACCCTTCTCATTCGCCTAGCAATATTTCAGCTTGCTTGTAAGGTTTCCAAATAACAGTCCGAACCGCCTGTAAGTAGATTTGTTTGTAAACAGACATCTACATGAAATCCACCTGTAAGCAGATTCGTTTGTAAACAGACATCTGCATGATCTACATTTACATGAAAAAGTGTCATTAGGTTGAAGTGTGAACGATGCTCAATGTTTCTCAAAGAAGGTGAAGTTCCTTCTCTGTGGACTGTAAAGACAGACAAGCCACTGAAACTCTCCAAACTCAACCTGAGAGAGGCAGATGGATATGTTATTATAGGAAACCTAGAGGCCCCCTTCAGCTCAAAGAGCTTAATTGAGCTGTTTAAATTTATCAGTCCCACCTGTCTTGTGATGAAGTTAAATTGGTTTGGATCTAAACCTCATTATCTGTACATAGTGACTTCGGTATTGCTCGGCAGTATAGACATCTGTTGGCCTCCATTTTCTTAGCAATGCGACAAGAAAGCTGAATTGATTAATCTCTATGGTCTCCATGCACCATCATATCCATAAATCTTTCAGAACTCTATAATGGCTCAGATATATACTTCCTATGATACTGACTGAAAGTATCATAAAAATATATATATGATATATAAATATCATATATATTCATATATATCCTAAATCTTCTGGATAGATGGTAGTTTGTTTTCTAAAGAACATGTTTAGCTTTATTATATACCTTTAGATTCCCAACAGAAGTATTACAGTGGGGGTGGGGGAGTAAGAAGAACTAATAGACATATTGAAAAACCACATGGAAGCAAATCCTAACTCTGCCATTTTCATAAACTTGGTCAATTTACCACTCTCAGCAGAATGATGTCAAAACCTGCATATCAAAGCCTGCTCACCAGTGTGTAGTGGGATTTGGAGGTGAGACCTCTGGAAGGGGATAAGTTCGTGAGACAGAGCCATCCTGAATGTGTTGGTGCCGGATAAATGCAATCCCAGAGAGCTGAAGACAGCTATCCATGACCAGAGACTGGGGGCACCAGATCGGTGTCTGGAAATTCCTTGATCTGGGGACTTCTAGCCTCCAGAAGTATGAGGAATGAGTTGCTGTTACGCATAAGTGTCCTGCTCTATGACATGCTGTTATAGCTGCTAGGAGAGACTGAAACATCTGGTTTTTCCATTAAAAATGAAACAGCTGTCTGCCCTCGTGTTGATGTGAATAGCCCTCACAACAATTTCTGATATCTTATTTGGAACCGTGTGAGGAGTAAATGTTTCCTGGAACTTCCTTACTATAGTTTTGATGAAAAGAATTGATTGACATCTGACATCCCCGGGTAAGACTGCCCATCGAGCCAATTAAGGTTTGTAATTGTTAATATTATCAATTTAAATAGATCTAGAATCACTAAGATACGAATATTGGGGCATGCCCGTGAGAGATCATCTGGCCTGGGGTAGCCACTGGGCATGCCCGTGAAAGACTATCTGGATTGGGGTAACCACTGGGCATGCCCGTGAGAGATTAACTGGGTTGGGGTAACCACTGGGCATGCCCATGAGAGATTAACTGGGTTGGGGTAACCACTGAGCATGCCCGTGAGAGACCTTCTAGACTTGGGTAACCACTGAGCATGCCCATGAGAGACCTTCTGGACTTGGGTAACCACTGAGCATGCCCGTGAGAGACCATCTGGCCTGGGGTAGCCACTGAGCATGCCTCTGAAGCATTTCTTCAGTTGGGTTAATTGAAGCAAGAAGACCGTCCTTGAATGTGGGTGGCGTGGGGCCATGGTTGGGATCCCAGACTGGATAAACCAGGGAAGGACTGACCGGAGTATTCAAGCTCTCCATGGACACAATGTGACCAGCAGCCTCCGGTTCCTTCCTCTCCACAATGTGCTTTTCCCAGAAGTGTGAGTGTAACTAAATCCCTCTTTTTCTGAGCTGCTTTCTTCAGGTTTCACCGGGGTGTTGGTCACAGCGACGGGAGAAGCAAATGCACAGCTGCTGACTGTCAACGTTAGAAATCTCCTTTGAGCTGGGTGGTGGCACACGCCTTTAAATCCCAGCACTCGGGAGGCAGAGGTAGATGTGAGTTTGAGGCCAGCCTGGTCTACAAGAGGCTCCAAAGTTAAAGAGAAACCCTGTCTCAGAAAACCACAAAAATAAAAAATAAATGAAATTTATTTTAACGTGAAGAATCAGAACCTTCCTAGAAGACCATGGACTCACTCAGATCAGAGAAGGCTAGAGAATCAGGGCCAGGAGGGCAGAACAAAAGGAAGACCCCCTGAGGCACATGTCAAGGGAATAGTGTCATGGTCTATGACACTATTACATAGTTACTACTGGAGTGAGTGAACTCTCTTTGGTCTCTGTGTCACCGTGTGGGAACAGGTTCCAGGGTGGCATCTGTTTGGGTGAGTCCTATAGCGTGTCTTCAGAGCAGCTGGGCTGAGAAGGCGTCTCCAGTCATTAATAGTCCCACCAGAGTTAACCAATGAGAGACAAGCACGTCCCCAAAAGGAAAATATTCCTGTCACTGCCAAAAGATACTGAGCAGATAGAGGGCTGCCAAAAATGACAACAGGAATTTCCACTCAACACCAGTGCTTTGTTTGTTTGGAATCTAGGCAGCACTTGGGAGCCAGAAGTGAATGTGGAAAACCTAGTAACACTGCATGCCTACAGTTCCGGCACTTGGGAGGTAGAGGCAGGAGGGCCGCCACAAAAACAAAGCCAGCCAGGTCAACAGGAAAAGGGAGGAAGGGACGGAGGGAGGGAGGGAGGGAGGGAGGGAGGGAGGGAGGGAGGGAGGGAGGGAAGGAGGATGGGGGACTGCTATAGGACAATGGTCTGTACCCTGTCAATTGTATTTTAATAAATGCTGATTGGCCAATAGCCAGGCAGGAAGTATAAGCAGGACCACCAGGCAGGAAGCAGAGGTGGGGCAATGAGAACAAGAGAATTCTGGGAAGAGGAAAGCTCACTTTTCTGCAGTCGTGACCCAGCTATAGAGCAAGCAAGACCAAGCCACGTGGCTAGCATATACAAGAATAATGGGCTAATATAAGATACAAGAGTTAAGAAGAAGCATGAGCTAATGGGCCAATCAGTTTATAACTAATGTAGACCTCTGTGTGATTTCTTTGGGACTCAACAACTGCAGGAACTGGGCAGGACAGAAACCTCAGTCAACAGGGGTGGGAGGGAGAGAGAGAGAGAGAGAGAGAGAGAGAGAGAGAGAGAGAGAGAGAGAGAGAGCCAATGCCATCACTTGTGTCGGTTGCTTCCCCCAAAGTATCTTGGGTTCAGAGAAACAGATACGGTGTGTGTGGCAGGGGTGCCAAGGACAAGGGATTTCCGCTTTACCTGCCTACAGTCCAGTCATTCTCTATCAGTCACCGGCCTTCTCCACCCCCCTGAGCCACACTGCGTCTGCTTCTCTCCAAAGCCCAAAAGCTTGTGCACCTCTCCCAGACCTGGGACGCCACTCTCACCTCCCTGACCCCCATATCTGACCACTCTGGGATAGCGCTGCAGCTGGCCCAGCTGCTGTCTTTTCATTGGCCACACCTGGCTGCCCAAAGGAACCCCCTGAGCTGCGTGAACAGTCTCCACCCCCGGGGAAATGATATGCAGAACGTACTCTAGGGATCACTGCCCACACACATCAATGAGTCAGACTTGGCGTCTTCATCTTTCTCTGTCATTTGCTCTTCCTTTTCTCCTTGGTAAGCTGTTGTTACAGTTTAAAGTCGCTCAGAGTCTCGCAAGCATTGAATTTGCCTTTCTGTCCAGTTTACGCCAGATCCGTGGGCTCCATACAGATCCTCTCACGTTCACTCTTGAGTGGCCCAGATAATCCTGTCTGCTCTTTCTTCTTCTTATCCCCTCTTTATGAACCTGACTTAAGAGCCATCTGATCATTCAGATCCCCCAGATTCTCCTACCTCACAAAGATCACATTCCATACTAAGGGCCCAACTGCATCAACTTAACTCCCCTGTGAACCAAGTCCTGTCCAGCCTGGTTTATTGGGCCTCAGACACTTCCCCTTAAATGCCCAGTCTCCCTCAGCAATATTAGTCCATGCTCTATTGTCTTCAAGTCCCTGATATTCTCAGTCAGTGATAACCAAGTATTCAGGATGACACGTATGAGCCAGTCCCCAGGGGTCTTGTTTCCCTCATATTCCTCAGGTTGTGCAGCCTTTGTCCCAAGGATAGAGGCGCAGTCGTGTTACTAAATTTCTCTGCTGCTGCAGCACTCGGCCTCCTCCCACCCTTCCTATGCCTCACTGCCCCGTGAACGAGGCTCTGAGGGACTCCTTATTTAAAAGTCTTTCCTGATTCAAGCAGTTCAGAGGCAACCAATGCCCCAGTTACAGCTTCCTGTAATGAGTCACTATTAAACCTCCATCCTGCATGCTGAGTCATGGGATTTTTCTCTTCCTCTGTGATAAATGTCAGGCTTGTCGGTATTGTCTATCATATCTGTCCCCCCTTACTCCTTGCTTTCTGATTGTTCTCATAGACTAAAAGTTTGGGGTTCCAGAAAGGGCTTTTGCTAGTTTGGTGGTTCCAGAAAGGACTTTAATCACAGTTTAGGGGTTCCAGAAACGGCTTTTAGCACATGCTTAGCTTGTATTCTCTTTCTTTCTTGAACCCTAACTCTAAGAAAAGCCAAGTGTGGGTCTCCATTTTATCCTTCCTCCATGCTGCTTTTCCTGATAAGTAAAAGGATAAGCCAAAGGTTGGCATCCATCTGTCTTCTTGTACTTCCTTTTACAAGAACTTATAAGAATATGTTCTTTCTGAGCAGCCGAGCCTCACTTATACATTCTTGTAAGCCTTAGTATCCACAGCAAGGGCCATGCAGCTGCTACCACAGCTGCTTCTGACTCCACTCTATCCAATACTGCTTCCAACAAATGGAGTGTGTTCTCCAGCCCATCAGCCACTGGGCACAACTCCATACCCAAACAGCAGACCACATGCATCAAGGAGACATGCCATGCCACACAGAGGAAGATGGCCACTCTGGTATTCCCACAAAGATGCTCCATCCTCAAATGACTCAACCTTTCTCACATGGCTTGTCATCCACATCACGGTGCACACGATTGCCACTACCGCAAAGAAGTACACAATTCCACGCCACACAGGTAAAGGCAGCCATCCCGGAGAGGCAGATTTTGTAGTGAGTAGGAGCTGCGGACAGGCCTGCTTTTCATCCCACCCAACTCCCGCATGACTAGCTTTATACCCAAAATAACAACACACAAATTGTATTCATTTAAACACTGCCTGGCCCATTAGTTTCAGCCTCTTACTGGCTAATTCTCACATCTTGAATAACCCATTTCTAATAATCTGTGTAGCACCACGAGGTGGTGGCTTACCAGGAAAGATTCAGCATGTCTGACCTGGAAGCTGGTTCCATGGCATCTACCTCACTTCCCTTCTTCCCAGCATTCTGTTCTGTTTACTCCACCCACCTAATTTTCTGTCCTATCCAAGGGCCAAGGCAGTTTCTTTATTTAGCCAATGAAATTGACACAAAACAGACCCACCTACATCACCCCTGTGTGTGTTTTGCCCTCAGCTATATCAGCCTTATTTGAATGTTTATCACCCATCACAGGGGGCATGCAACCCTCCTCACTCTTGGTTCTCTTCCTCCTCAGGCACCAATTTGTTGTGGGAGCTGCGGGTTGCATTCCGCTACCCAGCTCCCGCCACCGGCTAGCTTTACCCAAAATAACACACACTGTATTCTTTTAAACACTGCTTGGCCCATTATATCTAGCCTCTTCTCGGCTAACTCTTGCACCTGGACTAGCCCATTTCTAATAATGTGTATAGCACCTCAAGGTGCGCTTACCAGGAAGATTCTAGCCTACGTCCATCCTGGGTCGGAGCTTCATCGCGTGTGTGCCCTGGAGAGAGCTGCATGGCATCTGCCCGGGAGAGGGGAGCTTCCTCCTCCTCCCAGCATTCTGTTCTATTTACTCCTCCAAACTATGTTTTAACCTATGAGGGCCAAGCAGTTTCTTTATTATAATTAATCAATGACCTTCCTCCATCACCAATCGTGTTGTGTGGCCTTTCCTAGGGAAGCACAAACATCTGTTTAACCCAGATATGGCACTAATGACACACCAAGGGGCTTTGAGGTCTCATCTATGCTCAAGAAACCACCCAGAGCTACAGTCCACTTCCTGTTGCCCTCTGAACAAGCTGTAACCAGCACCATGTCTGCTTGCACGCACTGTGCTCCCGACCATGGATGACAATGGACTGAACTTCTGAACTGTAAGCCACCACCTCAATTAAGTTTTTCTTTTATAAGAGTTGTCATGGTCATGGTGCCTTTTCATAGCAATAGAAACCCTAAGAGAGTGACCAAGGAGTTTATTGGGGTTTCTTTCTTTTTTTAATTTTTATTTATTTGTTTTTGGTTCTTTTGAAACAAGGTCTCACTTTGTAGCCCTTATTGTCCTGGAACTTTCTCTGTAGACCAGACTTGCCTCAAACTCACAAAGATCTACTCTACTCCCCTGCCGTAGTAGTACTGGGATTAAAGGCTTGTGACACCACATCAGGCCTTTGAGGGGGTTCTTACAGGAATGGGGATTATTTGTTAGGAACATTGGTGATTTGGTGGCTACTGCATCACCAAAAGCCATGCAGCATGTGTAAGACCTCACAAAGTTGCACTCCTGGAGATTTCTGACCAACTTGCAGGCAGCGATACCAAACTCTCCTTACTCCTAGCAAATGTTTGCTGTTATTATAACCTTGGGAAGGGGTCTTGTAAGCCTTGTAACTTTCTGAGCTTCCTCATCCTCATGAGACTCCCTCCAGGAGTGAGGAGGTTTGAATGAAAATGTCCCCCATAGGTCAATAGGGAGTGACATAACTGGAGATGTGATCTTGGTGAAGTAGGTGTGGTCCCATTGGAGGAAGTGTGTCACACGAATGGCCATTGAGGTTTCAGAAGCTCAAGCCAAGCCCACTATCACTCTCTCTTCCCACTGCCTTTAGTTCCTGTCCAGAACCCTATCTGCCTACACACCACCATGCTTACCCAGGGGGATAATGGACTAAACCTCTGAACTGTAAGCCAGCCCCAATTAAATGTTTCCCTTTATAAGAGTTGCTGTGGTCATGGTGTCTCTTCACAGCAATAAAACCCTAAGACAAGGAAAGAATATTTCATTTCACAGGAAGTAACCACACATCACATCATGACCAAAGTTCCTCTGAGAAGCCTATCACAAAGGCATAGATGAGTCTAGCACCACAAACCATGAGGAACAGACAAGCATCAGGATCTGGTTTCTAATTCTAACTTTGTTATATAGGTCACTAGGGAATATTTACCTATCTCTTTGGTGTGCATTTCTCCCTATAAAATTAAAGGGTTAACGGTATGTCCCAATAAAATTAAAAAGTTAACTGTAGGTGTCATTTTCCCTGTCCCAACCTTTTGCTCCCAAAGAACAGACAACTGCTTCCCAAATTACCACACAGAAATTTAATATTACTTATAAATGTTCAGCTGATAGCTTAGGCTTATTACTAGATAACTCTTACACTTTAAGCCATATTTTTTAATCTATGCTTTGCCACGTGGCTCATGGCTTGTTACCTCATTTGCTACACTTCCTGCTTGCTCAGAGACTGACTGGTTGTCTTCTGTCTCCACCCTTCTCTGTGTCTGGCTGTCCCACCTATACTTCCTGTTTGCCTACTAGCCTGTCAGCTGGTGTGAATATGAGAGTAATACATATTCACAGTGTACAGAAGGAATATTCCACAGCAAGCTATACCATATCTGCTCTCTAAATCACCTGGGCTTTTATAGTCTATAACCTCAAACAAAGTAGGAAATACTCTGTAAGAAATAAGAATAGGAGTCTAACCTAAGAGAGGGGAACACAGTTCTGTTTGAGATATGACCATGTGGGGAAAGCAGAGACTGAAGGTGAGGGAGTCACTTGTGGCTGTGTTGCCTGGGAGTGCTTATAGCAAGGGGGCTGGAGAGATGGCTCAGTGGTTAAGAGTACTGATTGCCTTTCCAGAGCCCTGGGGTTCAATTCCCAGCACCCACATGGCAGCAAACAACTGTCTGTAACTCCAAGATCTGACACCCTCACACAGACATACATGCAGGCAAAACACAGTGTACATAAAATAAGAATAAATAGTTAAAAATAAAAAGCATGGTCTTCCTTTTTACTTGATAGCCCTCGGCTCTGTCCAGCACGAAGCCGACTTTCATGCTGTGTCAAATGTCACATCCCTGTCAAGTGAAAACTGAGTTGAACGTGTTGGGCCAGGAGCCAGATGGGAGGATGCTGACGGTCAAATGCACACAAGCAAATTTTAAAGAGGCCATCAAGTTGAATGGGTTAAAAAAGAAAAGATTCTCAGGCTTAAAAGAAGTGAATAAAGAAATAGAAGACCTAAAAAGTCAAGTTGTTGACCAGAAGCTGTCCTGGAATGGTGTTTTAAAAGCTGAGAGTAACGACCCATGAGAAGTTAGTGCGGCGGATTAATGCAGTAGCCATCTGTAATCTATTGCATGTATCTGTGCCGGCCTGAACGAAGTCTCATGTCTGACTGTCCCTATGTCTGTCTGCCCTCAACAAAGGACTTTGGTCTGCATGTATCAAATGTTGCAGAAAACATGGCATGGGAACGGGATTCTTTATGAGTTTTACAAGGGAAGAAACTTTACTGAGAGAACTGTACCGTTACAAACACATCATCAAGCCGTATCCACAGATTGCTTCCAGCGTTCACGATGGCTGTCTGCTGCACAAGGGAAGAGGCAGCCTGTTGGCAGCTTTCCGCAAGCGATTACCACAACACACACAGATCCATATCTCTGGGCCAAGGGCACAGAAGAACACATAAGACTAATGATACACATCCCATTTAGGTTATAAAGCTGATTGCATGGGAATCCAAGGCAAGCAAGGCTAGTTGTTACGGTCTTCTCTTTATAAGGCAGGTTGAACACAGACTGGTCACACAGTAAAATAATAGATTAAGTCTTAATTGATCTCCAGGTGGATTGTTAATTTGGCTGAGAGGTCCAGCAAAAGTTCACTCTTTGCAGAAGGCCATAAAATTCATAAAATTGTACCACTGTGTGAAATGTTTACTTAGACTTCTGCCTTTTAAAATAACCAATTCTAGAACCTTCTTATTGGTGCCCTATAGCCACTACCTCCTCGTCTTCCCTCCTTCCCACCACTGAACTTGTCTTCCTACTGCACTCAACCCTCCCCAGTGAACCTTGACCTCTGAGAAAGGTCGGGAAACTCAGAGTTTTCCTAATAAAGAAACACTGTGCAATCACTAAATTCTGTCTCATCTTGATGGGGAAACATTTATATCAGATCTGGTCGGGTCAAATGCAGAGTCCTACAAAGAAACCAAGGGGTCAAGAGAAAATGATCTGGGACAAGAATGCTGTCTTCACTGTTAAGCAATCATGAAAGTAGGAGAAAGAGTTCTTTTCTCTTCTTTTTAAAAATATTTGTGTGTCGGGGGTCCATTGTTGGGGGCTGTAGACTCCTGGCCCCCTGACTTTCTTTGCCTGCTGGAGTGAACGGAGTAAACAGCTTGTTTTCCTGTGCCTGCAGCTGCTCTGAGGATGAGACCCTCATGAGTTCCTGATGGCAGGGGAGTGGGTTCTGGTGGGTTTTACACCTGAAAATCCCAAGAGCTGGGGCGTGGCTATCAGTTAAGGATCCCTATAAAAGCTTCCCTGGAGCACAATAAAGTTGCCATTCTTGGTTAAAGGATCACCTGTGTCCCCACGTCTCTGTCTCTGTGCATATGTGTTTAAATCTCCAGCCCCTTTCCCAGCTTGCGAACCATCACTCTGTAGTACAGGTGCCACAGGCTGCATGCAGAGGTGTGTGCGGTACCCCCGCCAGAGGCCATAAGAGTGCATTATATCTCTGGAGCTGGAGTGCAGGCATTTGTGAGCCATCCAACATGGGTTTGTGGAGCAGAATCCTAGTCTTCTAAAAGAGCAGCAAACACCTGTAAGGACTGAGCCGTCTCTCCTACAAGATATTTTCTTAATAAACTGTTTGACTGCTTCACAGAAACATGGCCACCATTGAATAAATAATGTACAGGGTAGGTTTGGGGTAGGTAGGTTCAAGAAATAAATCTTCAACATAGAGAGCTTGTTGAAATTCTAGGTGGCCTAGGAAAGGAGTAATAGAAGGCAGGAATGAAGAGCTGGACACCAAAGAGTCAGAGGGACCCTCGCCTTTGTCACCACCACCCAGAAAGAGTAGGCTGGCCTCTGAAGTGGTGGGCAAAGGACTGTGTCCAACTGAGAAAACTCAGTCACCCGCAAGGACTTGAAAACAGCAATGAAATGAAGTTGTAAGAAGAAGGGTGGAGGGAGGCCTGGGGCAGACATCACACACCCTTCCCTGCCTTGCCTCGCCCTGCCCTGCCTTGCCCTGTCTGGGAAAAGCAGCTGCTATGCAGCAGCCCCAACAGATGTTGCCTTTCCCAACACTCTCAGATCCTCGTACTCTTTCAAGAGTGGCCGTAGGCTGAGGAGAATGTGGATGGCTGCTGCAGGCTTCAGGCTCACTTTGATTTTCACTTTTTCACTGGCCTTCAGGTTCTGGAATTTTAACAGCAAGCACGCCATTGCTTCTCCAATCAGGAAACAGCACTGGTGCTATGTGTTAAATATTTCAGTGAATTAACTGAACAAGGCATTAAAATAAGGATCAAACAGCACATGGTGCAGGAACTGTGTCTGAGTAGACATTAATTTGTGATAAGACTTACATTTTCCCGTTGAGTTCTGTCTGCGTTCTAACTAAAGCATATGCAAAGCCTCCATTTGTGCAGTTCAGGCTGATGGCCACTATCAAGACTTGCTCCCACATCAGGATTGGTGACAGATTGCTCCAGAATATTATCATTTCTGCTTAATTAAGTGTTTAGGCCAGAATTTATTGGATGGATGACTAAGGAACAAGGAGAGGTGACAACATTTCTAAGCACTCTAGATAGGTGCTGGGCACAGAGTAAACACAAAATAGGTGTAATTTAGTTGGAATTTCTATTGCGCCGAAGAGACACCATTACCACGGTAACTCTTATGAAGGACAACATTTAACTGGGGCTGGCTTACAGTTCAGAGGTTTGGCGCACTATCACGGTGCTGGGGAGCATGGCAGCGTAGTGCCGGAGGAGTGGATGAGAATTCTTCATCTGGATCCACAGGCAGCAGGAAGAGAGAGTGAGCCACTGGGCCTGGCTTCAGTTTCTGAAGCCTCAAAGCCCACCCCTGTCCCCCAGTATCACACTTCCTCAACAAGGCCACACCTCCAAAAATGCCACTTCCAATAAGTCTGTGGGGGCCATTTTCATTCAAACCACCACAGGATGTTACCTAGGTATTATTGTTTTGGTTTTTGGGTTTTTTGTTGTTGTTGTTTTATGTACATTGGTGTTTTGCCTGCATGTATGTCTGTGAGGATGTTGGATTTCCTGAAACTGAAGCTACAGAGAGTTGTGAGCTGCCATGTGGTTGCTGGGAATTGAACAGTGGTCTTCTGGAAGAGCAGTCAGTGCTCTTAACAATTGAGTCATCTCTCCAGCCCCCCAGCTACTATTGTTAATGGGACCTTTGTTAACATCCTCATTGTTACTACTCAGGAAACAACATTGAGGAAAGATCATATCTTACTGAAGAAGGAGAGTATAGGAGTAGAGAAAAGAAATGGAAGGGGCCAGAGAGATGGCTCGGTGGTTATAAGCATTTGTTGTTCTTCCAAAGGACCTAGGTTCAATTCCCAGCAACTACATGGTGGCTCATAAACATCTATAATTCGGTTCCATGTGATCCAATGCCCTTTTCTGACTACAAAGGCACCAAGAATTCACATGGTGCACAGACACATGTGTCTGTGCATATATATAAAATAAAAATAAATATAAATATATAAAGGGGAGTCTGCAAGGAGTTGGCGGAGGGAAAAACATGATCAAAATACATCAAAAATCTGAAATAAAAAGAAATGGAGAAGGGTATAAAAATTCAAAAAGATGTGCTTTGAATTTGCTGCTTTTAACTTGGGGGACAAGAAGGGAGAAATTGGAAGAGTTGAGAATATGGCAAGTGTTCAGAGTCAGGATGGAAGGCAAGGAGACAGCACGGGGTGGAAGAACAGCAGTGACAACCCATGGGTCGTGGATGAGTTGAGTGGATGACATCAGCACCTTTCTGATGAAAGAGAATGGAACACCACACAAATGCTAAGTTATTTGTTTATGTGATTTTTGAGACAAGGTTTCTCTGTAGCTTTGGGGCCTGTCCTGGAACTAGCTCTAAAGACCAGGCTGGCCTCAAACTCACAGAGATCCACCTGTCTCTGCCTCCCAAGTGCTGGGATTAAAGGTGTGTGCTACCACCACCCAGCAAATCCCCAATTTTGAAGGCAAGTATTGTTTATCGAAAGTTTGCTTTCCGTTTCTATCGGTGTATGTGTGGGTGGCAGTTACAGTGCCAACACTATTTGGAAGCCACTTCACTATATCAACACAAAGCCCTGGCGTTTCCCTGAGTTTTGTCTGTGTTCAGGTGATCATCCTGGAAGAACCTCAGGTATAGGAACTTTTTTAGAGGGTTGTAGTAGGGAGAAGGTCACTCAAATGGAATTTTCTGGATTTGAGCTTGTTTATTCTCAGGGCAAACTGTTCACTACTAAGAACTCGTAGGTACTGAGCCCTTACAGTGTGCCAGGCACTGAGATAAAGAGTCCCCATTGATCCTTCCAGCAGCTCTAGGAGGGGAAGAAGCATCAACATTACAACAAAACCCGAGACCAACAAACCTAGATCTAGAAGCCGCAGAAAACACACATGGCTCTTTCCCTCTCTCCTTTCTTCCTCCTTCCTCTGTTGGAAATATTATTTTAAGGTGTGTTACTTTTGTTTATGTTGCATTTGTTTAATTCTGTGAAGCTGTGGTACTTTGCCTGTCTAGACACCTAACAATAGCAAGGCAGGAGAAAGGATAGGTGGGGCTGGTAGACAGAGAGACTGTATAAAAGGGGAGGACTGGGAGGAGGGGAACAGGAGTAGCCTGAGAAGGAAGACATCAGGCACCAGCCATCCAACTACACTGCAATCTATAGAGTAAGATTTGAAGAGAATGGGAAAGCTCAGAGGCTGAAGGGTAGACAAGACAGTATGAGTTAACTAACAGCTGGCCAGCAACAAGCCAAGCTAAGGCCAGGCTGTTATAACTAAGAATAAGCCTCCATGAGTGATTCATTTGGGAGCTGGGTGGCAGCCCCCCCCCCACAAAAGAGTCCAAAGAGCTTAACGCCATACTACAACATTTCATACTCTTTCTCAGTCTCTCTCTCTTCCCTTTCTTCCCTGACCCTCATTTCCTATGTCAGGAAAGAAAAGAAAGAACATTCAAGGAAAATGAAAAAGGAAGAAAGGAAAAGAAAACCATAATAACAGACAGGATCAAGAGGAAGAGGAAAGACGCCAAGAAACAGGAAAGGAAGGGAGTGTTGACCTTGGTGGACGTCTAAATGGCCTGTAGTACACAGTCATCCCAAACGTGGAGCCTTCAGGAAACCTGTTTGAAGAAGTCTGTTTGGGGAACAATGAGAAAGGCAGAGGGGTACAGTGTGCCAACACAAACGCAAGCTTCCTCTTTCTGTTCAAGGTCAGCCTTGGTGACTCAAGACACAGCCTGATCCAAGGGAATGGTGCCAGCTTCAGAGGACTGCTCCCGAGGCACCCCGCGCCAGGGCAGGGGGCAGCCTGAAGTCGCAGATTCTCCCTCTCAGAGGAGCCCCTGGATCCAAGACAAGACCGTGATAGAGCCCTGAAGATCTCACCAAACATCAGCAGTTCTGAGCTGTGAACCCTTTTGGCTTCCAGGAATCCATTAAATGGATGCAACTTCAGCCCAGTAAAGTTTCCGCTGTGACAGAAAATGTGGAAAGGTCTGCAGCCCAACGTCGCTGCCCAACACCACTGAGATTTATCACAGGGGTTTAACAGGGAATGTGACAGAGAGATTCCATCCCCAGGGTTCCGATCATGACACTTCGTCGTCTAGAGAGAACACAAGCCATGTGCTATTATGCACACAAACTCCCTGCCAGAAAATGGCCCCACGCTGGCTCGAGTCACAGGGGCTAACATGACTAGAGGGATGTAAATGTAGCTAACCACCTGGCGGTCATCTCTCAGTAATTCCAAGGGAGAACTCAGGCTGATGAACAGCTCTATGGGCTGGATATCAGTATCTCAATATACTTACATTTCCATTATGTTTTGAAGGGTCTGCTCCCTTGCCCTTCCTACCCACCCTTCTTCCCTCCTGGAGTTAAGAAGACACCATAGAAAGATGCCTGCTTATATTTACTATGACATCACTAAAATCTGTTCTTAGCAGGGAAAACCAGTTGCTATCAGTGTTACATGTTGGCCCAGAAACTCACATTTTAATGACTCCCCTTTGCTTCATGTATTCTGAAGAGGGCCCAGATTCTACCTGTGTCAATGACACTCAATGTAGGATCTCTCAATGCCTTGGGCCATATGCAGAGAAGCAAAGAAAACCTCAGACAGAAATACACCAAACTTGGATTCCTGATTCAGCCTTGGGGAACTCCCCAAAGAGTCTCAATATATAAGAAAGGGAAGAGCAGAAGAAAATATTCTCAAATAAAATTTTAATATCCTCTAATTAAATCCCTTTTAGTGCTTTGTTGAGATAAATGAGTTTCCTTACGAAATGAAAAATCAAGTGACTTCTAAATCTCTCTTACCAGCTTTCTGGGGTCTCCCTTTAAGTTGCTGAGTAAAATGTGGCCTCTCTTGACCCCTCCTTTTGCCACTCTGTCCCCTCTGCCTTTGGCAGGTCCTCTTTCTATGCAGACTCAAGGCCAGCCTTGGCATTTGCTCCTTCTGCCTGACCACAGGCTGACTCAGTTCCATGGCACCCCTGCTCATGTAGAGAAAGCTGGCATGCCAATCTCCAGCCAGGTCTTGTCACCAACCTTCCAGCCCCTATGTGCAGGAAGGCTGACCACTCAGCTGCCACCTTCTGCTGGGACAGTGGCCACACATCCCTGTGGCTCCAGCTTCACAATGAATAGAGTCCACTCCCATTCTTGGGAAGTCTCGGATAGTCATTGCCCTGAGTATTCTCCTATTTCCTGGCCCCACTTTTTTCTCTGAAACACCAGCCTTCCTGGAACACTACCCACCCCTGCCGTCAGTAAGTGTCCTGTTCCTCCATCCTCAGAGGCCAGAGGCTGTGGCATCTTACCAACTCCTCATAATCATAACCATCCAAATGAGAAACCGGACACAGTTGACTGTCACCAGCTCTGTGGTCTCCTCCACTTTAGTCCCTGTACCTCAGTGGCATAGTTTATAAAAGGCATGTGACAGGGCTGTTGGGAAAGCAAATGAAACAGCAAGGGAGACAGCACTGCACTTGACACAATAATTCTGATTATTCCAGTCACATATCCATCCAACACATTTATTGATCGCTTTCTGTGCCAGGTACTGTTCTAGGTCCTGGAGATACATCATGAGAAAACAAAATAAAATATCTGCGCTCCTAAGGCTTACAACCTGGAGGGAACAACAGACAGTGAGCAAATAGGTCATATGTTGGTTGGTATTAAGGACCACGGAGTAAAGGTCAGGCAGGAGGAGGGCAAGAGGGAGTGCTAACATGGAGAGAGGCTGTTGGGCTTTTCAAGATGTTTAAGGAAGAGGGCATTAATAAGAAGACATTTGAACAAAGAGCCAAAAAAGATTAAGGAATTATCCAGCCAGATTTTTACAGGAGGAATAGGCATAAGGGCATTCCAGAGATAAGTCTGACCCATCTGAGCCATAGCCTTATGGAACGGCAAGGACAGGTGGGTGTGTAGTCAGAAAGGAAGCCATCAGTCTGTGGGTTCCAACTGTATAGGTCTTATGGATCCAGCAACGAGCAGCTTGTGGCCAGAGTGGGGTAAGAGCTGTCATTAGGCTGTGCCTGTATGAACCAAGAAGTGACCTCATTGATATGAGGATGGTAGTAAAGCCAAGAAGTCAAGAGAAGAATGCCGAACCCAGGAATGGGTGATGTTTGTCTGGACCAGGATTGACACCTTTTACTTGAAGGTTTCCCCCATGAAAGCCAGAGTCCTGATCTTGGATTCCATCACCTCATCCCTTCCTTGTTTGACCATGCAAATCTCTCCCTCTCACATTCAGCCGTCAATACCCGGCAGTCATTTCCCCATCCCAGCTCCACTCCATCACTCGGACCTTCCACTGAGTCCCACACTCATTTCTCTTTCCTACCATAAACCAATCCCTTCCTGGTTTCCTCAAATTCAGCAGCAACTGGAATTCTTAACTACGAAGGGATATCCCTTTCAGTGTGGGCACTCAAAATTAATGGTATGACTCTTTTAAGTGGATCTTACCACTAGGTTTCCATGACAACAGTTAACATCGAGCACATGCTCAAAAACTTACAAAAGACTATTTTTTTTTAAATTCTCTTTAATCCTTACAATACTCCAAAAAAAGTAAACAGGATTATTAACCCCAATTGCACAAATGCAGAAACTAAGGCACAAAAAAGGTAGTCAATAGTACAAAGCTAGTAAGGCAAATGGAGAGTAGGGGTGGGGGCTAGTGTTGGAATCCTGAAAATCTAGCTCCAGAGTCAGCCTTATCTGTCTTCCCAATCTCCATCATTCTGTCTTCCTAATCTCCATCATTCTGGCTTCCCATGCCTTTCTGTGGATTACATGAACTGTAACTCATGAGCACTATAAACCTTTTCTACCCAAAGCCTTTGCTTCAGCCTTTCTCTCCTTCTTCTCTCCTCCCTCTCTCTGCCTTGCCAAGTCCCTCCCAGCTCCCAATATGTCAATGGACTTCCTGTTCCTCCAGGAAGTTTCTCTACGTAAGACTGACCACTGCTCCTTTATTATTTGAAACTACTACAAATCACCATGTGCCTCGTCTTCTTCTTCTCCTTCTCCTTCCTCCTCCTCCTCCTCCTCCTCCTCTTTCTTCTTCTTCTTCTTCTTCTTCTTCTTCTTCTTCTTCTTCTTCTTCTTCTTCTTCTCCTCCTCCTCCTCCTCTCTTCTCTTCTTCTTCTTCTTCTTCTTCTTCTTCTTCTTCTTCTTCTTCTTCTTCTTCTTCTTCTTCTTCTTCTTCTTCTTCTTCTTCTTCTTCTTCTTCTCCATGAATCTTTTCAAGTACACTACAGACTGTTTATGTGGAGCAACCATAATTTACATTGTTTTTTATATCCCCACAGTATGTGTAGCAATTGTAGGCCATTCAATTCACCATGCATTTCAGAAAAAGCCTATGGTGAGCTAGATTCTGTGCTGGTCCTGGAAAACACAGCTAAGATGGCCCTCGGGTTGATTTGTAGACTACGGGTCTAGCCAGGGAATTGCTTCCAGAAAAGGATCATCCATTTCATCCCTTATACAATCCTTTTTTACAAACACCACCAGTGACTCCAGGCTATGCAAATAAGTGGCTTTCATGTCAGTCCACAAAAACGCATTGAGTATTTTCTTGTAGAATGCTGAGCCACGTTCTTGCTCTAAACGAAAGAAAGGACAAAATCCCCATCGACTTCCAGTTTGTGCTGTCATCTGCCTCGGGTAATGGTGGTAATAGAGAAAGTACTCAGTGTGCAGAGGCAAAAGGGAATACAGAACTCTGCTGTAGAAAAACAGCCAGATGAAACACAGAACAATCAAAGAAATTGATTACTTCACTCTTGGAGGGCCTTCCTCAGCCCTGATATCCCATGATCCATCATGGCTTCCACAAATTGGTACCCTCAACCTCTAAACATCTACTTCCTACCTAATGTCCCAGGTCCAGCACCCCTGCATAATAACTACATTTTCCATATTCTAATGCCAATTATCCATCAAGAGAATATAACATCTGTCACATAAAATTCTATCCTTAATTCAATTAGTTATGTCTAAGGACTATGGGAAAGATGTCAGAAATCATATCAAAGGGTCAAAGTGTAACATGAGGGCCTGCTTTGTTGGGGGTTTCTGTCCTCCCACCAGGTCCCACAGCCAGCAAGCCCCAAAGAAATCACACAGAGAGGTCTATATTAAGTTACAAACTGATTGGTCCATTAGCTCAGGCTTTGTACTAGCTCTTATAACTTATGTTAACCCATTATTCTTATCTATGTTAGCCACATGGCTTGGTACCTTTTTCAGCGGGGCAGGTCACATCCTGCTTCTTTGGTGGTTTGGGCAGGACTGGGAGAGAGCTTCCTTCTTTCCAGAAAACTCCTGTTCTTATAACCCCACCTCTACTTCTTGTCTGGTTTTCCTGCCTATACTTCCTGCCTGACTACCAGCCAATCAGCGTCTATTTAAAACATAATTGACAGAATAGAGACAATTCTCTCGTACCAACAAAGGGATGCAGGAATCACTCTACATGGGATGGTAGCTTTAAGAGAAGATTGTAGGATGAGTGGCCCAATTGTTGCTCTAGCATACAGGCACACCTCAGAGTTTCATATCACATTTAATAGATTCATGAAATTTTAAAAATAAAGGAATCTAAGAATCCTTTGATGCAATCTCCATGTGTCAGCCCTATGAGACTAAAATCCCTTAGCAGGTTCAGGCAACACCAAGAGAGTGTCACATAGTCTTTGATTCCTAACTTTTGCCAATAATTACCAACAGGTAAGATCCCTGTAGACATGCAGGTACCCAAAGATAGTCCACACATAATACCCACATAACAAAGTGGGCTTGTTTTTCCTTTTTCATGTTATTCCTAAGAGCTTTCACATGTGTAGCTTGCTTGTTTTCACAATCATCATGAGACTCATGAGACTTGTTCAATCATTCAATCCTAAAGAAGTTGAGACAAGCCGGGCGGTGGTGGCGTATGCCTTTAATCCCAGCACTCGGGAGGCAGTAGCAGACAGATCTCTGTGAGTTTGAGGCCAGCTTGGTCTACAAAGTGAGTTCCAAGACAGCCAGGACTGTTACACAGAGAAGCCCTGTTGAGTCAAACCTGAGACTTATATCAGTACTGAGCACAGCCAATGTTCCATCTGAGTCTAAACACTTGCTGGTTCTGCTATGTGTTCCAAAGAGGGCCTGCTTGTTTGTCCTGGCTACCTGGCTAGCTTAGCCCCAAAATAACCACAGAGAAACTGTATTAATTAAATCACTGCTTGGCTCATTAGCTCTAGTTTCTTATTGGCTAACTCTTACATCTTAATTTAACCCATTTCTATTAATCTGTGTATTGCCATGTGGCAGTGGCTTACCAGCTAAAATTCCCAGCATCTGTCTCTGGCAGATTCATGGCTTATCTCTGACTCTGCTTTCTTCCTCCCAGAATTCAGTTCTGTCTTCTTCGCATACCTGAGTTTTGCCCTATCAGGCCAAGGCAGTTTCTTTATTCATTAACCAAATACAAGCAGCACACAGAGAGGAATCCCACATCAGATATGCCATGCTTCTTCCACTCTCCAGGAAATTAGACAAATGTCAACATATACTGTTTGTGTCTTTAATTTCCTGTATGTTTTTTAACATTTAATTTGTGTGTATGTGTACATATGGGTGACCAAGTACCATGATATACATATGGAGTTCAGAGGCAACTTGCAGGTGCTAGTTCTCTCATTTCACCTTGTGGGTTCAAGGAATTGAACTCAAGTAGATAGGCTTAGCAAAGAGTGCCTTTACCCACTGAGCCATCATACTAGCTCATATTATAATAGGTTGACACCTTAAGAGTCTAGCTGGGACGATACTGACCATCCTGGACCTGCTCAATTCTCAGAGGTGGCAAAGATTCAGAGAGGAAAGGAATGAATGCAGAGCCATTCCTCCTCTGTGTAACCAGACTTGAGTCACACCCACCCACAATCCCTAGGCCACAGTCATCTCTTCTAGCTCCCTTCCCTTGTCATTCCAAGTACCAGACACAGAAACAACACCTATAGTACAAAGCCTGCCACTCCTGAATGGTTCACTCTGTACTGCCTTGCCTTTCCCAGGGAAACCTGCGATCCACTATGCTATCCCTTCATTCCTGCCCCACCCTGTCATCTACCTCATCTGGTGCTTTCCCACATGGCCCTCCCTCCAGGACCTCTGAAGACAACAAGCCATTTTCCTGAACTTTTGTGTCACCTCTGTAGGTCACACAGATTGACCAAACACATAAGAAAAATGAAAAAGTGGAATTTATGCCCTGGCAATGCAGAAGCAAGCATGGGCAGCCCATATATGGCGGTTCTGTTGGACTTGTCCATATTGGGTTTCATGGTCTAAGTTGATGATGACGACTGACCAGGTCTTTCTCAAGAAGGTACCAGATCTCATTACAGATGGTTGTGAGCCACCATGTGGCTGCTGGGAGTGGAACTTAGGACCTTTGGAAGAGCAGGCAGTGCTCTTAACCACTGAGTCATCTTTCCAGACCAACACCTAAGAGGTAGAACATAATCACAAAAAGGGGGTTAGAAAGCAAACCTTGAGGGTCCTTGAGCAATGTTCAAGGGATTAGCATGTGCAATGGAGGACGGTGTGCTCAAGCCAGGGAGTCAGTCTCCCTCAAGCCCCTGGAAGCATGGCTAAGACTTCCATCCCTCTGCATTCAAGCCTCTAGCACAGCAGAAGGAATGACAGTGACATTTTTTAATGTCCAGATCAACTGAAATGGACAGCTGGGCCTGAGCTCTGAGACTGCTCTGAGGCAGCAATTCATCTACCTTATGAAAGGTTTTGCTGGTACTTTTTTGGAAAGGTTTTTATTTTTTTAATGTGTAAGGGTCTTTTACCTGCATAGGTCTGTGCATCACATGTGTGTGTGCCTGTGGAGTCCAGAAGAAGGCACTGGATTCCCCTAGAACTTGGCTTACAGTCAGTTTTGAGTGCTGGGAAATGAACCCTGGTCCTCTGGAAGATCAGTCAGTGCTCTTGACCACCGAGTCATCTTTCCAGCCCCTGATACCAACACTGTTCTAATCAGCTACTTCGGACTGAATATTGAAATAGATGTTTTTAGAATTCTGGGGGAGTGCTTCATTGTTCTCCCAACTTCAAATGCTTCTGAGCATGATTCTGAGTTTCTTGAAGCAAAAAGAAACAACTCACAAATATCTAAATCCTAAACTGCTTCTAAAATGTGCCACTTCTAAGAACTCTGCAGGAAGCAATTCGTTAAAACACGTCTACATGTGCCCTATTGACTGTTGTTTCTTGGTCTGTGGCTGTGATTCATTAGCCTTGAAAGCACAATACTGGACTCAAAATCAATTGCATGCCCTGGTTTTAAGAAATACTGATACGGTCTCTCAACAATGTAAGAAGGATCGAGTGACCAATACACTCTAGTTACCCAGGTCTCCAAGAGTCCCTGAAATATGGGAATTTCCCTTTTAAAACTGGAAGATCCCTAGCAAACTGTGGCATGCCGGTGATCCAAACCTAGACACTTTTTGGGCCTGTGAAAATAGTGGTTTTTATTTTTACTAACAGGTACTAATTTTATATATGTATGAACAGTGTCTGATGTGGTATCTACACATGCATACAGCATGCACTGATCAAATCCATTTTTAAAAGCAAATATTTTCTTAGCCTTTAAGAGGTGTCCTAGAACCAAACACTGCTGCAAGGCAAGATGATAATCACCCTTTAATGTCTTTAAACAGCATATTTTTGTAGCCTTGTAGAAAACCCAATGTATAAATCCGTGACAATGAATAAATAGATTAGTGATTCTTAGGGCTTCCCAGTGCAGATGAAATACATCAAGCAAATGAAAAGCAAACCTGACACTGGGGACAATGATTCATTTCAATATGTAAAGCCCTGGCAGGGACTTCTACATAAAGGCAAGCCTTCAGCATCCGCCCAGGAAAAGCTGGGCCAGACTTCACTCTTCCAAGGATGGGGGTGGGGGTGGGGCTTCATCCCCCATTTTCCTTATTCAAGGCCCTTCCTCTGGCTCTGCCCTGTAGTATTGGAATGAGCAACCCCAATAATGTGCACATTAATTAAACCTTCAATAGAGGTGGAAGGGAAGGAGCCTGGCCAGAGCCCAAATTGCTTTAATCCTTCCCAGGGAAGATGAAGAGTTAAGACTTTACCAAATCTAGTCTAAAAAAGGAAAGAAAGAAAGAAAGAAAGAAAGAAAGAAAGAAAGAAAGAAAGAAAGAAAGAAAGAAAGAAAACTCTAATCCTTCAAGACTCAAACTCCATAGATCGAATTGGTTGACATCAATTATCTGTAATCTCACAGCACTGAGATATTGAAATGACAGATGTTGAAAACATAGAGCTGCACTAATCTGTGTCAAGCAGAGAGTATATTCATGACTATCGTTTTGAGTTTTTGTTTTTGCTTTACACAATCTTTTGAATACCTTGCTTTAGTATTTAAGATAAATTTAGGAAAAGGGTAATTTTTGAGCCATGAATATAGGCCATCACACTAAGCACTGAGCAGGAAGTGGCGAAATAGAACTAGCTGGTTCATGGTTTCTGGACCACAGCTAGGTTAGTGGATAATGGAGTCTAGTCCCTATCCTCCAGGACTCTAATATCTGCCTTGGGAAAAAGTGTCTGTGCCCCAGCCCACAGCTGGGACCTTTCTGTGCCCTTTGCATTGTGCTTGCTATGGGGCACAGTTTCCAGTCCACATTTCTGTCCATTTTGATCTCACCCTCTACACTTCTGCCACAATAGTGGGACAGAATACCATGGCAGGGACCAAAGCTGTTTGCCTCCTGAGCCCAAGAAGCAAAGAGAGCTAAAGAAAGAAACCCGGTAGTCTCTGCAAGGGAGCACCACAGAACGCATAACTTCCACTAGGCCCCGTCTCTTTTTGGTGGGGTAAGGGGGTCAGACAGGGTTTGTCTGTGTAACAGCTCTGGCTGTCCTGGAACTCACCTCGTAGACCAGGGTGGCCTTGAACTCACAGAGATCTTCCTGCCTCCCGAGTGCTGGAACTAAAGACATGTGCCATCACTGCCCAGTGGCCCCGGCTCTTAAAGGTTCCAACAACAACCCTACCACTACTCCAGTAGCACCATTGGCTGGGAGTCAAGCCTTTAACATGAGCACCTCTGAGGAATATTTAAGATCCAAACTATAAGAAGTGAGGAAAAGTAACACTAAATACAAAATAAACAGAAGAAATAATTTCTATGATAAGGAGTTGTAGGAAATCTACTCTCATTTTTCACATTATAGCTCCTTGAAACCATTTATAATACCTATGAAATCTCAATTTCAGCTTCTATTAAAACAAGAAAGTTGAAAGGTTTTCTCAATGTGGTCTTTGTTACCAATTCATTTAAAAATGCATATGTCTTCATGAAGAATGAATTAACATAATATTCTAATTTCCCCACCAAAACAACCTATATTACCCACCTTAGGCTATTAAAGTATTACATTTTTATTTGTTTTATTAACATACTTAGAGTCCTATAAATAATTTATAACTTCAAAATACAGGACTTTACCAACAGCCTGGCATTTCCATCCTCACCACTAATAAACACTCTTTTTCTCTCTAGTAAGTTTAATCTGTCCTTTCTAGCTCCTAGAACAAATAAGCCACAAGCCACAAAACATTTCTGTCAGTGTGGGACAGATTATAATGGAGCTGAATGTTTTCTGATTTGCGGCATCGCCTTCGTAGGGTACACGTTTGTGATGAAGTTGGACTAGACAAACTCACTATGCTGCCACTAGTGTGAACTGAAGAAATAGAGTTAGGTACAGTCTGCAATACTTGCTAATGCCAGTGAAGGACTAGCTGGGCATGGTGGCACATGCCTGGCATCTGCGCCCTGGGAAGCAGAAGCAGGAAAATCAGGAGTTCGATGTCAGCCTCAGCTACAGAGCAAGTTTGAGGCCTGGGCTACATGTTTATTCTTGACTGTAGTGTGTGTGTGTGTGTGTGTGTGTGTGTGTGTGTGTGTGTGTGTGTGTGTTTGATTTAATATCATGCTATTTTTCCTCATTGTGGCACTAAGAGCAATAGGTAATAAACACACACACACACTGAAGCCTAGGTATGAAGTCAACTATGCCATCTAAATGTATGATGGACATTCTTGAACACTCACACAGACACAGGCTTGCTTAATGATGCATTTCACATAAATTACCCCCAATGTTCCTTCATGGCTGTAGAGGGATAAGGGAGAAATCTGTTTGGATTCCATCAGTGTAACCATTGCCTGCAAATAGGACAGCAGACAACAAAGCTGTATTAAGGACTTAACATGGTCCCGTCAACTTCCTCTGATAGGAGAGTTTTAGAATGGCTGTCCTTCTTCTCATCCCTGCACCCCCCAAATCTCCATACAACTCTTTAATTCCCTGTAGAATGGCTACTGCTTCTCAGCACTTTCCTGTGAACTATCTCGTCTAGAAAAGCTTAATCTGTAAACAGAAAGCCAAAGCTACCCTTACAAATTTATCAGAGATTGATGACAAGATGGATATTACCATTTTAAGTCCAAAAGAATTGAGAGTCTAAGAATAGGTCTCAGCCTCGTGACTGACAGGAAGGGTACATATCTGACTGGTCCCAGAGCTCCTGTTACCTGCTGTCTTCTGGTCCAGAAACTGGTGGCACTGGGTGCTGGAAGCTGGGAGAGCTTGCCTTACACATCGTCACCCAACAATCGATAGTGGAACTGTTTTCAACAGGTTCCCTTTGGGGTTCTTAGTCTCATTAATAAAGGACTTTAAAAGCAGACTCAGAAGGGAGGTCAAAGACCTTTTTATTAGCCTTTGGGGGGGAAAAAAAAACAGCAGGCTGGACAGCGAGCAAGCTGTAAATCTTGGTAGTTGCCAGGAGGAGAGAGATGAAGAGGAAAAAGGACCCAACTTTTTAATTAGGGTTTAAGAAAACCAGGGTGTTTAGAAACAGAGACCAGCCACACAGCGGAAGTAGGGCTTTGGAGTGTCGATTGCAGTTTGGGTGGGCTACTCAGTCTAGGGGTTAGTAACCCACCCTGCAATCTAGTTACTCCAGGGTCTCTCGGAGGGGCGCTACCTGGAAGGACATGAGCTAGAAAAGAAGAAGAAGACCATGCTAAGTTTGTCACGGCCTCCGTTTATTAGGGACAGGGTTACAGCTTATATAGCCCCTGGATGAGGGCTTGGGGGGCAGGGCACAGGAGCACGGAATCTGGCCGCGTGGTCCCGGGTCACGTGCGGTCAGGTAGGCCAAGAAGTCAGGAGTTGCCACACCTAGTTCCCTGGATAGCTGGAATTTAAGGCAGTTCCGCTAACAGATTAGGTTCGTTAGCAATTAGCGAATAGCTAATTGGGTGTGGGGCAGGTTTTGTCAATAGAACAATTCTTAACATAATTATGGGTGTGGGGTTCCCTGCAGACTCCCCAGTGTGATGGTTCCTATAACGATTTTTAGGGGGGAAGCGGCTTCTAACATTGGAGGACAAGTGTAAAAGTCCAAAGAGTCAGGGAATGCATGCTTAGACAAGGAAAGCACACATTGGGCTCCTAGGAAAAGACGGAGAAACAGAAGGAAATTATGCTTTTTGAATTTAGAACCAAGCAGAGCCTGTGGGTAAGATCTGCAAACTAGTTCCCTGAGGGAGGGGCCTCTGGGAGGCTAAAGTACATTGTCTCATGGAGGGGTAATTATTCCTCCCGTCCCCAGAACACTTCTTCAGGTCTATCAGATTTCCCGAGGAGTGGTCTTCTGGATCACAGGCCCAGCTGGATTAACTCTTAAGGGAAGAGATGTATGTATGTAATGATGTCGTCTTACAGAATGGCTTGTCCCCTCCATTCGGGGCCAAAGGTTTTGTTCTTGCTGTGTTTTGTTTTCTTTCATTCAGGATTAAGTGGTTGTGGGAGATGGCATTTGTAATTTTTCCTTCTTAGCATCACCAGGGAATTGGGAGTCAAAAGCCAAAGTCTTCCATGAGGCAGAGGTTCATCCTTGATGGCTTCTAAGGCCCTGGCAATATGTTATGGGGTGACATCTGCTCGATTAAATAACAATAATAACAGCTGCACAGGCAGAGGTCAGCTCGGATTGTCTTGTTCAGTAGCTTTCGATTTGCTGAAACGTCCTTCATCTATGGCATCGAGATTTAGATTTTTACATATACTAACACTTGTCTCTCCCTTCAAGTCAGATGGAAAATATTGACTCTTGACTATTAAGTACAAACCAGTCCTTTCAGGACTGGGTTCAAATGTCATTTTGTTCTGAGTGCTTTCCTTGTTATTATTTTATTAATAAAAACACTAAGAGCGATTATGTCTATTGGCCACTTGCCACACACCAGGTGTTCTCTGCTTTTGTCAGCTCAGACTCCCGACAGCCTCTAGAGCAGTTATTATTGTCCTTTGTCCTATATCAGGAAGAAACAACCAAGGTCACACACAGACGCTCCTCTGAAGGCGCTTGCCTCTTTTCTGGAAGATTCCAAAGGGAATAAGGTTTTAGGACAATAAAGCAGAAAAGATGCTGTGTGCCCTGGCTACTTCCCAGGACACACGAAGGGACAGGAGAAGAAAAAGCAACTTTGGAAATATCTGTGTTTCCTATGGGCTATTTGTGCGTCTGGAGGTGCGTCAAGGATGACACAAGCAGCTGCAGATGTGAGACCTATAATCAACGCGACGGGCTTGGCAGAAGCAGTTAACCAGGGAAAAGCTTAGATTCAGGCTTGCTCTTTCCAAAGCAAGCAACAATAGAGCATCGAACTGATTGCCAGCCGTGAGTTGAAGGTGTGATGTCAGAACCAATTTCCCAGGCAGACGCAGCATTACCCCAGACTAACTCCTAAGCATGCGTGTTTATTGGGTAGTATTATTAGCTTTGCTTTCACAGATAACCAAGGTTTCAGTCAGAGGAGGGCTGGGGGCGGGTTAACTATGATTCTCTGTTCCTCCTTCCCAAAACTATCCTGATAATAGCCCTAACTACCACTTAGAGACTCACTCGGTCCAAACAGTCTTCCACACACCTTGTCTAACTTTGTGGGATGGGTTTTGCCAGCAGCCCCCATGACTTCTGAGATGAATCCTGTTAAATTACCCATACCTGTCTTGAACTCACGATCCTCCTGCCTGCTACCCCCTCCTTACCTCCCTTACATGTGTGTTACCACACCTGGCTGGTACCTAGCTATCTTAAACTGAAAGATGGCTCAAGCTAAGAGGAAGGGAAAGAGAGAGAGAGAGAGAGAGAGAGAGAGAGAGAGAGAGAGAAAGTGTGTGTGTCTGTGTGTGTGTGGAGAGAGAGAGAGAGAGAGAGAGAGAGAGAGAGAGAGAGAGAGAATGACAAACTCCAAATCACACCACCAAGGAGGATCAGAACCATAACTGAATCCAGGTTTTCTGGGTTTTCCAATTTAGGAGCACAAAGAAAAACTCATCAATATAAAGCACTGTATGCTTGTTCTCTGCTCTGTACCATTGTTTGACATTTTGTATTAAAATTAATAACAATTTGAGGGCTAGGTGATGGCTCAGTTGGTAAAGTGCTTGCTGTATAAGCATAAGGGCACCCAAATTTGATTCCCAGCATTCATGAAGAAGCCATCTATGGCAGCGTGCACCTGTAACTTGGTGTGTGGAGGTAGAGAAAGGGGGATCCCTGGAGCTTGCTCGCCAATCAATCTAGCCAAGTCAGCAAGTTTCAGGCTTAACGGCCTTTATTCTAGTTTCATTCCGTTGCTATGATAAGACACCCTGCAGGGGAGGTGGAGGATTTCTTTGGCTAACACTTCCGGGTCAGAGTCCATCACTGGGAAATACAAGCAGGAAACTGAGGCTGCTTGCTATTCCACAGGGTCACCTCTAACCAGGGAAAGTACTCACAGCCAAGGAAGTGCATTCAAACCATGGGTGAGCTCTGCTGAATGGTTCAGTCATGGCTCATGCTTTGCTTCTGTCTTAGTCAGGGTTTCTACTGCCATGAAGAGACACCATGGCCAGGACAACTCTTATAAAGGAAAACATTAAATTGGCATGGCTCACTTACAGTGCAGAAGTTTAGTTCCTTTAGTCATGGCGGGAAGCAAGGCAGTGTGCAGGCAGACACGGTGCTAGAGAAGGAGCTGAGAGTTCTACATCTTGACTCACAGGCAACATCTTATTAGGTAGGTGTTGCTTGAGCTTAGAAGACCTCAAAGTCCCCTCCCACAGTGACACACTTCCTCCAGCAAGGCACCACTCCCTTTGGGGGCTATTTCCTTTCAAACCACCACAGCAAGCTTTCTTCTACATCCCAGGACCACTCGCCCAGGGAATGGTGCCACCCACAGTGGTCTGGGCCCTCCTATACCAATGAACAATCAAGATAACCCCCCAGTAGATATAAAACAGGCCAATCTGATCCAGGCAATTCCTAAATCAAGGCTCTGCTCTCAAATGACTTTAGGCTATGTCAAGTTAAAGTTAATCAGGGTAATAAAAAAATAAATTTAAAATAAAAAAAAGTTCACCAGGATACCCTGTCTCAAAAAATAAGGTGGACAGCAACTGACAAAGACATCTTATTCTGGCCTCTATGTTTATATGTGTACATGTATGTGTGCATTCAAACACATGTATGCACACACATACACACAGGACATAGTAACAACTTATTGTATTCTAATGGTGTTCTACTTTAATCCCATCTCCTACCAACAAAGCCATGTCTCTCTGCTAGAACTCCCCTTCAGCCTTCATCTTGCAGCTTATTCTTCATCATCATTATGTGTGTATGCAGGGAGTGAGCACGTGCCGCCCCACCGTGCACATATGAAGGTCACAGACAACTCTTTGAAGTCAGTTATCTCCTTCTACCTTTCGTGGGTTCTGGAAGGCTTGGCCAGCCATCGCTCTGTCCACTGAAGCCATGTTGCCAGCCCTGCAGCTCAGTTACACTCCCGAGCATTCATCCATAGCATCACTGTCCATCAACCCCCACTGTCCCCCAATGGGCATGGAGCACTAGAAGCGCTCAATGTGATGTAAGAGCTACATCTTCCCACAGGTCCTGTTTGTGTCTGGGGTGGCGTTTCCCTGGTTATGAACTGCTGAGGGAGATGGCTTTTGTAGAGCACACAGTCTCTGGTGGAGAGGTGGCCGTCACCCTACCACCATAGAAGCTCATTCACGACAGAAAGTCCTCACTTGAAATAAAAAGGAAGAGAATGGTTTTAAATTACTGCGACCCTGCCTAGGTCAAGGTCTACTCAGGGTCAATCATCCATCGTAAGGACCCTTCCTGCTCCTGCACGTCCCTCCTCATTGTCCTTCTAGTATTTGCATTCCTGGCTGTCGTCTTCTACAGGGGCTATTAGAGGAAAAGAAGGAAGGTATATTCAAGAGTAAAATTTCAACAAATGATTGTTCACACACCTGCTTTGTGTGAGAGAGAATAACTGGGAGTCATAGAGAGAAATAGAGAGTCCTGCTTGTGGGAACAAGAGCCCTGCTGGACAAATGCTGGATGGAAGGCGTGTGTGTGTGTGTGTGTGTGTGTGTGTGTGTGTGTGTGTGTGGTCAGAAAGCAGTTATTGGGGAGAGGAGGAAGGAGGTAAAGACCCAGAATGAACCGTACTCTTACACTGGCACTTGAAGTCCGGGAAGAAGCAGAGAAGGTAGAGGATATAAACACTCAGGGTACAAGGCCCTGACACTAGAGAGCGAGTAGCCACAGACAGAGAGGGGCTCTGTGGATGGTGACCTGACATCTGGCTTACCTCAGTCTGCTCCAGCTTCTGGTCAGTATGTCATCAATATTGTTACTACACCACCCTCCTCACTCTCAAGGGTATCTGTTTCTGGGGCCGACGACACACTCAGCCACTTAAAGCTCTCACTGCACAAACCTGACGACTTGTGCTCAATCCCCGCATCTCATGATGGAAGGAGACAACTCCCAAAATTGTCTAACTTCCTCACGGTTGCTGTGGTTTGTGCATGCTCATATTTACACACACACACACACACACACACAGGAGTGGGGCACAGGAGGTAAAATTAAAAACTCCAAGCATCTTATTCTGGATAGTCAATTACATGACCATGGACATTTCTTGCTAATTTTAGGCTCACCATGATAACTACTGAAAATATCACCCCTGACAGCAACACAGACTAGAATTAGAAGCATATACATCTGAATGCTACAGGCCAGAGAGGTTGTAAAACGACAGTTCATGGACCAAAAAAGGTACTTCTTTTTTTGTCATCTGGCCCACACGGGATATTGTTTTAACCCTGAAACAACAGTTACTATGATAATATTGAATTTAGAACTCTGGGTTTCCGCCTTTATTTTATAAATGGTAAAATCTCAAGCATGGGTCTTCCATGTTCTACCCTGCTGATGGGTGACTGGGGCTCAGCAGTAGCCATTGGGTCTCATCCTTACCACAGTGGGCAGCCTCCGGCATAGGCACCCAGGGCCTTTGCTGCACAGTATCCACGTCCATCACTGTATCGAAGGTGTGTCCACAGGATGACAGTGTCACTCCCAAGCTGAGATCACAGAGACACTCGGCTCTGCTTATCCCCGCTCACTTGATCTGCACTGAAGAGTCTACCGGAAGTCAGCTGACATCTTGTAGAAAGGGATCTCCACGGGGAGGAACCAAAGCGTCCAACCAACAGCCACGTGAGCTTTCTGCAGGGAAGCTTTTAGCTTCAGTCCCTCACTCAGATGACAGAAGCCCCACTAGTACCCTGGGTGCCACTTTACAAAGGCTCTGAGCCAGAACCCTGCAGCCAAACTGCCCTTGCCCTTAGAAACACTGTGAATACAAGCACCATTGTTTTCAGCCACTGAGTTCAGGAAAGGGCTGCTTGTTCCACAGCGATAGCTAACTAATATACGAACACAATTGTCCACAATGATAGCTAACTAATGTATGACACAATTGGTTTATTAAAATTTTTCGAGATTTTAATGTTGTTACATCATTTATGGCCCCCCTTTTTTAATTGTTAATTGTTGTTGTTCTTACGTGTGTGTGTGTGTGTCTAAATACAACCTGCTCAGTCTGCACTGTATTAATGTGTGTGTTTTCAGGACTGACACATGCCTTTGGGTAATCTACTCTCAGCCTTCCTCGGGTTACCACTTTCATGTCCTGTGTATATGTATGTGTGCGGGGCACAAGAGGTATTGCCTGCTGAATACTGTTGAGGGTTCTAAACAAGGAAGGTAGAAGTGAGTTTGGGTCTGGTTCTTGACACGTGATGCTGACATTTATGAGGAGCCGAGGCAGGTTAGTTTTAACTCAAAACATGAAGCAATCTAGAGCAGGTGGTTCTCAACCCGTGGGTCTCTACCCCTTTGGGGAATCAAACAACCTTATCACAGGGGTCACCTAAGATCATGGGAAAACATAGATATTTATATCACAGTTCATAACAGTATCAAAACTACAGTTATGAAGCATAAACAAAAATAATTTTATAATTTGGGTCAGCACAATATGAAGAACTCTATTAAAGGGTTGCAGTGTTGGGAAGGTTGAGAACCACTGATCTCAAGCCTCAATAAGGGATTGTCTAGTTCAAGTTGGCCTATGGGTAGGTCTGTGGAGGGTTGATTTGATTGCATTAATTGATGCGGGGAAACCTGGCTCACTGTGGGCAACACCATTCCCTGGGTTTGAGAAAGTTAGCTAAGCAATACGCATCCTCCTGTCTATTTTCTCTGCTCTTGACTGTGGATGCGACATAACTGGCTGCTTCAAATCCTTCCCCCTCGACTTCCTGCTCTGACCAACAGTGACCTGGAGCAGTGAGCGACAATAGCCCTACCTTCCCTCAGTGACTTGTGATGGTGTGTCTGACCGGAGATCAGAAACAAGACTTGGACAGAACAGAAAGAGATGTTCAGGATCAAGACCAAGCTTCCCGAGAAGCTGGTGAGTAGATAGCAATCCCACATGTCTAAGAGAGAAAGCTGTTTACTTTGGGTGAGACCACGGAGGCTAAATTCTCAGAGCACCCTGAAACAGTGTAGAAATGTGGCAACTATTTGCCGTTTCAGGTCCCTTATCTGGGAAACATGACTGGTCATATTTTTAGCTGAAAAGTCTCTGAATCTCCATCTAACAAGGTCTTAAATAGTTTCTCTTTCTCCCATGACTGAAAAAAATGTAGCTGTTGGGTCAGGTCAGCTGTTCAAAGACACCCTCGGGATCTCAAGTTCCTTCTACCTTCTGACTTTAACTTCCTAAGCATGTTGGTTCATTGCCTCGTGTTTCCAAGACAGTTGTTACAGCTCCAGCCCTCACATTTGTATCTATAGGAACAGAAAGAAATGAAAGCAAGTTGAGTCTGTTTGGTTTCCATTTTTAATTTTTGTATATGCACATGTGTCTATGTGCATAGGTTTCCCTGGAACTGCAGGTGCAGACAGTTGTGAACGAGTAACGGGCAATCAAACTAGGTCCTTTGCAAGTGCAAACACACTCTTAACCTCTGAGCCATTTCTCCAGCCCCCAATTATGAGTTTTAAACTGTCTCATTTTATCAAGAAAAATCAAAAGTATCTGTTTGTGATAGAAGCCATATTAGCAGTAATAAAGGCTGGAAAAGTATTAATATCTTGACACCAAATAAAAATTGAGTTCTTAGCCAGGTGGTGGTGGATCTCTGAGTTGGAGGCCAGCCTGGTCTACAGAGTGAGTTCCAGGACATTCAGGGTTGTTTCACAGAGAAACCCAAGCCAGAGCTGGAGAAACACTGAGTGTACACTTGCTTCGATTGTCTGAGGCAGCCGGAGGCCTGCAGCTGGTGAGTGGGTGTCCATAGCTGTTGGAGCTGCAGTAATCTAAGCTCAGAAGCTTCATCACAAACAGGGCGGAGGAACACCTTAAGACCCAATTGAGCTAATCTGCCTGAAAGAAGATGAAACTATTGCTTCACTAAAAAGCCAGGACTTGGCAGTGCTGTTTTCCTTATCTTTAACCCTCACAAAAGAGTATTTTCCTCACTACCTGTTCTTAAAAATTAGCTTTAAACTGTGCTCCTCAGCACTTTCAAAGTCTCTCCATGAGAATATAAACTTGTTTTTAATTTGCTCTATGAGAACTCCACCTGCAGCAATGGTCGTCCCAAGGAGCAGCAGGTACGGAGCACAGTCACGGGGCGACCACCAAGACATCTCTGCTTTAGATACAGCTCAGTAGCGTGAAGAAGCAATACTGCCTAAGGTGGTGATAAAACGTCACAGGCTGGGATGTTACCTTAGCTCAGGGGCAACACAGAACCCTAAAACTTTGCAATGCGTTATTGAACAGTCTCAAGGCTGTAGGTTAGATAATTGAATAATTGACAGTCAGTCACCCACTTCCCTAGTCAAAGACAACCATCCAGGGGCCAGGACACAAAAAAAAGCTGACAGCTGTCTTAGGACGGGAGAGACAAGTTGTGGTTGACAGTGGTTTTAAAGAAAAGAGAGGTTCTAGGTACCTGTTCAAAAGAATTCAAAACAGGGCCTAGGAGAGAGACTTTCACCCCCACGTTTGTAGTAGTAGTAGTTACAACAATTGTAAAAGCCACCAAAGAACAAATGACTTGGTAAGTGTGCCCTGGGCACCCAATGGAATAGTATTCTGGCTTCAAAGGAAGGAAATGCTAACACGTTACAACATGAATGGACTGTGAGTACATAGGACTAAATGAAGCAGAGAAACAGCAAATAGAGTTCAGAGTCCACCTAAGTGAGGTGTCTAGAGACAGACGCATGCTGGTGGCTGCCAGGGCTGGGCACTAGTGTTGGGTGGGAAGATGGAAGTTCTGGCACTGGGTAGTAATGATGGTTGGCAGCAGTGGAAACACACTCCTGTCTTGGAAGTGTGTGCTAAAATGTGTGCCTGCTTGTGCACGCAAACACACACACACACACACACACACACACACACACGTTCAAAACCCCCATCTCCACTATCCATCAAGTCCTTGACAGTTCCATCACGGGGAAAAGATGGGAACAAAATGGAAGGACCTTCTAGACCTTTCTGCCACGTCGTGGTGTTTTGTTGTGTTGTTCTGTGGTTTTGCTTTGTTTCCATTTTTTATTATAAATTTACTCGGCATTTCTGATTGGTGGAAAGAGAACACACCCCACCAGAGTGGTCTGAGCTTCTCTCAAGCCCCTACCACACCCCAGGTCAAGACCACGACCTCGTGCCGTCTGCTCTGCTCAAAGGCCTGAAATGCCACCACCCTTACTCTTTCACGCCCAGTATTTATGGTAACTCCGGGTCAGCTGTTACACGCTGACCTGGAATGGTGGCTCTGCGGCTGCCTCGGGCTCTTGGGGCCTCAGATAAACTGGAGCAGTCAGCAGCTTCTGGGGCATCCAGTGGCAGAGCTCAGGACAGCCTAATGCTTGATCCTGATTGGCTCTCTTACATTTCTGTTGTGGTTTCTTGGAGAAAAGAGGGGTCTCTATTGAAACGGTTGGGAAATGACTGAATTTTAATGGAATCTAATTGGCCCCCGTGGTTATCTCAAAGGAGCAGTGGTCATAAAAGTTAATTAAGTTAGATTCATTTGCATATTCAAAACCATTCCCCCACACACACTTTGAAAGGCAGAGAAACAGAAACTGTGGCTCATGCTGGCAGGGTTAGGACGCACTACGGTGTCCAGGTGGCTCGGTTGGTACTCGGGGAATTAGAACAGACTATTATTTTAATCCTCCTGCCTCGAGACCTTGCGTTCTGTGCTGGTGTCAAATGAGAGGTAACTGCTTCACGTTGCTCTTCTCACTTTGAGATGTGGAACAAGCCCTTTACAGAAAAGGGTTTGCCATGCTAAGCCACCAAAGCAGTTTTTTAGACAAACAGTGACTCCAGAACCTTCCAGAGCAACATTTACAGCCACAGGGCTGGCCAGCAGCAAGCACATTTGTGAGCATGCTCGAAAGCTTATTGGCAACAGGAGTGCAACTTCATTTATTATGGGTCAGAGGAAGAGAACAATCGGACCCTAAGAGGATGTCTTGTCTGCCCCGCTGCCTGGGGTAAGCCTAAAATAGCCGGCTGAAATGAAACTCTGGCCTCTTTTCCGTAACCCCTGGGGAAACTTTTCCACAACCACCCCCTATTACCTGACCCATTTTTAACAAACCTTAATGTCATATCAAAAGCATCCCCTGAGTCAAACCTCTATTCCCACTGCTGCTGACTGACCATCTGTTCTCACAAGCAAACCGAGAGAATGTGGGGAGTCAGCACCCCCAGCCCCAGCTCGTCTGCACGTTTCGTCTGAATACCTGCCAGCCTGGGTCGGTCGATGGCGACTGACATCTGCCCTACTTCCGCCAGCCACTTCTGCTTTTTAACTCAAATGAAGACTTAGTATCCCCACTCTCATCTTGTGAGACAGCGGGATTAATGTGTTCTTTTTAATGAAGCCAAGTTCTTGAGGAACAGCAGAGTGGAGGACAGAACAACTCCACCCTTGTGCAGAGTTTACAGGTGACTCCAAACGGGAGACCTAAGAAGCCCTCTACAACAGGCTGGGCCACACAAGGCTGGGGGCACCAGAGACGCTTTCTGAATGAAGTGACATTGCACGGAGAAACCTCATGAGATGACCAGGGATTTCCAAGGTGGGGGAGGGGATGAAGACAGCAGGATCCCTAACGTGAGGGCGGGTGGAGCTGGTTTGAGGGTTCACAGTGCAGTTCAGGTCACAGGCAGAGACGGCGGTGATCGAGTTCTGGAGTCACCAGGTACCAGTCCCTGGCTGTACCTGCTCCCTCTTGCCCAAAGCCTCGGTCCTGTCGGACTGAGGACCTGAGCACCTGAACTGGAGCATCTGGAGTCTCATCTCAGCATCCAGGGAGTCTGGACTCTTCCAGAGACCCAAATGATCAGTGTGACAAAGGGCAACAGGGGCCGTCTCTTTGGGTACCACATGGCTTAGGGAGTCACACTTTCAGGGTCTCCGAACTCTGGCCTATCAAGTGAGAATCAGCGGCCGTGGTCCCTTGTAGCCCTTAAGTGGGTCCCGTTATTCCTGAACTGGCCTACACTGGGAAGGGGGGCAGTTATCAAACAGCTGGTAGGCCTCTCTCCCCTTGCTTTTTCTTGACTGTGGGAAAGCATACATACACAGTAGAATACTTTGAATTTTGACTCTTAAGGCACGTGGTTCAGTAACAGCTCGCAACCTATGCAGTTCTCTGTTGTGAAGACCTTCCTCCCATCTCACTTTTGAATGAGTCTGAGCAAGTGCTGCAGACATTTGCAAACCGAGGAACCTGACCATAATAACTCTAAAATAAAGTTAATGTGCAAAATTTTATATTTTTTGAATGGCACACATGCATAAATAAATTTTGATCATATCCCCTGTTTGGGTTGAAGTTCCATCCCAAGCCCCCTCCCCTAGCAGTTTACTCAGCCCAGACCCCACCTCTGAGAAAGCCTGCCAAATGATGACCTCTCCCCGGAGATGCTCAAGACCACTCCCACAGCGTATTTAAACTGTGCCCCAGAGAACAAACACGCGGTTTCCAGGTCTTCTTTCCCTGTCTCCTCTCTAGGGGGCTGGAGAACCATCTAGGAGTGTTGGTATCCATTAAATCTGTTTTTTTTTCTAATTCACTTTAATTTGATCTGGTTTGGATCATTGCATCAGCAGAGAGGCTTATTGGGACGCAAAAACTTCTCATCCCCCCAACTTTCTCACTGCAGTTTTCCAACCCCCACATCTGCCTTTCAACTTTGTCTTTTTCTTTTAATACACCCTTGTCCCATTACAGCTGCCCACAGACACATGGATGTGGTTGTCGTGACTTTTTTGTGTACCTTAAAAGATCAGTTATGACTCTAACAGCAACTGACACTTCTGTCACCTGGTCAATGAATTGGAGGGGGTACAGGGTATCCAGTAAGGGACAGTCCACCCTGTCCCTCTACTTCTACAAAATGTTTCCAAGATCACAAGGCCAAATGCCCCAAATTTACCCCACCCCATCTACCGTACGAAGCCAGCTGCCTTGTTCATCGTCTCACAGGGAGGCAAACCCATCCTCGTTTCTCCCACAGGTAGACAGTAGAATCCGACTTCCAACTCAAGTCAGCTTGGCTTTCAAATTTAGTTCCTTCCCTACCTAAAAACAAGTACCAGCAACCAACAGGTGAGTCGTGAAAGGGTGACGACTGTTGCGTATCTGACTGCTCTTGTCACGTGCTCGCCTCTTCCCTCTTCCACCAGTCACTTCCTGTCTCCCTTGCCCACAGAACTGATGGCATCCACTGCCCCAATTTCCCAGAGTGCCACGTGCCTCCGTTAATTACTTAAGAACTAATTCTGAGAGCACCGGGGAGTGGAGCAGTCAGGAAGGGTTAATAGCCCGAGGAAGGGTTGAGCTCCCACACCTCAGGTGGCACAGAAGGCCAGGAGTAATGAGGCTGGGGAACCTACCAGCAAGCAGAAGTCTTCTCTGCGAGTCTTAATAGGATCAAAAATAAATGTTGAGACAAGGAAACTGTCAGGCAAATTAATGTGAAGGGCACAAGGTCTGTTTTCTCTCAGCGGGTAAGGATTCAGAGCATATGGCCGGAGAATGGGTTAGAAAGAGTAGGACGATAGCTAACTGATGCTCACCCAAGACAAGGGACAGGGTACCCAGGAGGGCTACAGGAAAGAGCTGGAAAGAAATAAAAACAACCACAGACACTAAGCCACGAATCATGCAAGACCTTAAAAGGCTTAAAATGCAAACAAATTGGGACACTATAATTTTGTGTGTGTGTGTGTGTCCAAAGATTTTCAAAAATACAAAATATTTACGCCTTGGTGTCGTCCAGCGTCCTTATCTTTACTTGCATAGCGCACACAGTTTCTCTCCCAGGCCGACCCCTACTGCTACCCAGAACACCCCACAGCTGGAATATCTCTCCTTCACCTCCAGGTCCCTCCTTTCTTTCGTCCCTCAGCCTATGCACCAGCTCCCAGTCACACCTAACCACTCCATGCCAACCTTATCCTTGTCAGTGTCTCTAACAATCTGCTTTCCTGTTACAGAAGTACTCTTCAAGGGCACACTCCACATTGCCCTGACTAGATGCTAGAACTCCTGACGAGCCCGGTCTGTTATAGAAGTCTACTCTTCAAGGGCACAGTTGGTGAGGGCCAGCCTCAGCAAAAATATTCTTTTCAGAGTGGAGGTGTGGGAATTTAGAAATATGGTAAAGAATACGAAGACGCGAATGAAAATATAACATGCAGAAACATATAGGATGTATCTGGAGGGAATTTCAGTGAGTACTGAAAATTTACTCACATTTAATTTCCAACTGGTTAACACACCCCTGATGTCAAAAGGCAGGAGCAGAACAAAAGGACTCCATTAACACACAAATTGAAAGTAATGGGGTCCATTCATCACTCATGCCCTGGACTCACACCCTAGACCAAACACTCTGTAGGCAAACCACTCCCTGGGTGGAATCCCAAGTTATTTTCATAAAGGAAACTGGAACTTAGTTGGATCCTTAGACTTTTGTTTTAGGTAGGAACCAACTACTTCTCTATTTCAGGAGCACAAGGTCTGGCAACTAGTCAACTAGTTGATGATAGTCTCGGGGGAACAAAACTCTGATTTACATATAGGTGGGACTTTCGCTTGAGTTAGAAGCACAATAACATTGAATGAACTAAAAACAAGTCCCAAACTCTGACCTTTGGCCTCCTTGGTCCTCATGGCCCTGACTTGATGCTAGAACCCTGCCGAGCCCAGCTGTAAACTAATGAATGTGATGTGCATGAGTTGCCATCTACCTTGCCTAAGAAGATCATAAGTTCAAAGGTCATCTTTAGCTGCAAGGTGAGTTAGAGGCAACCTGGAGATACAGGATACCTAATCTTTTTATAAAAAATTAATTAAAAAAATAAGAAACTAGGGGAGGGATTGTTATAGGTGGCCTTCACCGATTGAAAATAGGTTCTGTTTTTGTACACCTCCTGAATGCTGGGACTGCAGGCATGCATGAGCACACATGGCGTGTGTGGTGCTGAGGACTGAGTCCTTCACACGCACCAGGCTGGCACCTCTACCAACTGACCCCTATCTCCAGCCAGAGTACTAGCCTTTTTTGACTAATTTAACTAATCAGGGACATTGCAGCCTCAAAAAAATCCTTTCAAAGCTTCATCTAGGATTGAGTTTGCTTAGATAATCGAGAGCTGCTAAACCAGCCTGCCAGGGAACCACCCAGAATCCTGGAGGATGTCCTTCAGCCTAGCCAAGGGCACACACACACACAATAAAGCCATCACAGGTCACCACACAGAACAGCTTTGTCCTTAGCCCTTGTCTTAGGGATTTTTATTCTGTAAGGAGACACCATGACCACGGCAACTCTTATAAAGAAAACATTGAATTGGGGCTAGCTTACAGTTCAGATTCAGTCCATTATCCTCCTGGTGGGGGAGCATGGCAGTATGTAAGCAGATGTATTACTAGAGGAGTAGCTGAAAGTCCTAAATCTTGCAGGCAAAAGGAAGTCAACTGAGACACTGGGTAGTATCCTGAGCGGAGGAAACCTCAAAGCCCGCCCCCACAGTGATGCGCTTCCTCCAACAAGGACACACGTACTCTAACAAAGCCACACCTTCTACAAGTACCACTCCCTATGAGATGATGGTGGCCAATTGCATTCAAACTACCACAACCCTGAAGAAAAGAAGCTAAAAAAAAAAAGCTAGTAATATTCAGAAGTGGAAAGGACTGAATTAGTCCTGACCCCACTAAGGAAATAGGGAACTCTTCATAGGAAAGCAGGGCCAGCACCCTTACTGGAGTAGGTGTAATGGATTAATAAAAATGCTGCGAATCCCCAGCACTGGCAGGCATCAGAAATGCTGCAGGTCTCCAAGCAGTGGCAGCGGGCCATGTGGCAGCAGGCAGTGGGCCCTGAGAGCAGCCAGTCCCAGGCAGGGACAGCTGCAGGTCCCTGAGTGGTGGCTGGTCCAGGGCAGGGAGACATGCAGCAGCAAGCAAGAGACAGGGCAAGAGACAGAGACATGGATAGGCATGCCATGCAGAGTGAGGTTGGATATTTATTCAGTGGGTTATGGAGGGGGAAGGGAGAAGGAGAGAAGAGCAGAGAGAGAGAAGGGAAAGGCAGAAAGGGAAAAAGGGAGAAGTGGGGAGAGGCAGAAGCTATCTCTTTGAGAGGGAGTCAGAAAAGAGAAGAACTCAGGCTGGAAGCTGAAGATCAGCCTGCCTCAGCAGACAGGGGAGGGAGTGGGTGTGGCTTGTCTCTTAAAGAGACAGAACAGTTCATTACAGTGGGACCCCAAGAGAAAAGGGCTTAGGAGAGCTTGTACGACAAATGATAGGTGTTCCATAGTCGTGTGTTCCTATTAAGATAGTTAAGCTTCACTGGTGACTTGACAGGATTTGGACTCTCCACCATGCTGTATCCTCCCATAATGGGAAAAGGACAAGGCCTCTTATTTCACCCTTAAACAATAAGCTTCAAGCCAAGGGTTTTCTCCTAAGTGAGACTTCTTGATTGACAGTGAATTGATTGTCATCAGGCCTATAGTAGGTGCTGCCTTTCTGTATTGCTATACACACACATACATACACACACAGAGAGAATGCACACACACACACACACACACACACACGAATGCACGCAGTTCTGTGAAGTATCCAGCATAAAATTTGGACCCTGAGATAAATGTCTGTGTGACAGCGACACTCTGATGATTATAGACCCGAGTATGACATGCCTTAAATAATCAGTGATTGACTCACATGCCTTTAAGCTTAGCCTACACCAAGTGCCTGGGAGTGGGGGATTAAGGGGCAGGCGTCCCTCAGAATTTGCCCTCTGGTGTTCAGTGATTGAGTTATGCTGTGGGCCATGGTAAATTCTTGCAGTACTAAAAATAGATGAAGGACAGATCAGTCACCCCAGGGAATTTTATCTGCTTCATTCATGCATCCAAAAATGCCGCTTACATAAAGCCAAAATAAGCACAACCGAAAGGTCGCTAGGGATGACAGATGAAGGTGATGATTCAGATAGAAACCTGGGAGACAAGCATGCACACAGTCAATGACAAAGATCAGGACCAGTTCCCAGTGCAGGGACCTGAACAGGAACTGGGTCCGTGAAATTGATGAATAGCTTGAATTTTCTGATAGCTTCTAGGGGACAAATTTAGAATTATCCGCTTAGAGAGAATCGTAGCCTCCAGCTGTTCTCTCTACACATTCTGGCACAGGATTTACACTTCACTCAGTCAGAGCCTTCTCACCATCCCTCCTTGATTCTGGCTCTTTCTCAAACACCAGGCAAGAACCAGAAATGCAATCCAGAACCACAGGAAAGTGTGATTCAAGCAACTCATGAGCAAAGATACCCAAGAAGCTTCAGGAGTTCCCCCAGCCAAACCTACCACCAATTTATCTCGTTATGTGAGCGGTTTTAAAGGAAAAACACTCAGCGTAAGGCCACAAAAAGCCAGTTTCTTATTGTCAGCTTCTGTAGAGACTAAGGAAAACTAACTAGAGCTTGGTCTACGAGACGGAAAATCCAGCCCCTGGTCAAGTGTGCAGTGTTTTAAAACACCAACCAACCAAATAGCACCAGATGTATAATTTGCAAGATTTCTTGCTATATCAGCTGGCCAAATGCAGAGCTGATTGCTTTGGCTTCCATATAATACCATTATGTCACCAGGAAGTATTTTAAGTGGATGATGAATGGGTTTCTCTCTCGGTAACTATATTCAAATAACATCTTCTGTCTGTAATATGCAAAGTTCCCAGAAAAGGGCCTTAGGAATTCCTGACCCTTAACTTAAGACTTCAATCTTCTTGGATGAAGATATCAGTGCTTTCTCCTGCAGTGAGATTTAAGAAAGCGATTAGCTAGTTAAGGGTCACACTTTCCAGCTCACACACACCCATGCACAGAAACACCCAAACACATAGTGCCCATAAGCTCGGATATGCATACCTCTCTCACTTAGCCAAGCATGGCAGTCAAGATTTTTCTTTATTTAATTATGGCATCTCCTCTAAAAAGATTTTGGGGTTGAAAGTGGCCTTTTGTCTCATGAACAAATACACACAAGAAATATAGTTTTCTACAGGAATACAGGAAATGTGTTTTCTCTCTCTCTCTCTCTCTCTCTCTCTCTCTTTGTCTTTCTCACTCTCTCTGTCTGTCTGTTTCTCTCTCACACACACACACACATACACACACACACACACACACACAGAGAGAGAGAGAGAGAGAGAGAGAGAGAATCAGCAAAGCAATGGAAACTCATTCTATAACAATTCTACCTGCCTACCTGCCTCTACTTCCCTAGTGCTGGGAAAGACATGTGCCACTACTGCTTGGTAGATTTTTGTTTTAAGGCAAGGTCTCTTACTAACTCGAAACTCACAAGAATGGACTAAACTAAGTAGCAAGCACAGAGAGGCAAAGTCCCCACTTCCCAAGTGACGGGAATAAAGCGCACCACCACGCCCATTTCTATTGTCTTGTTTTGGTTTGGTTTGGTTGTGAAGCGGCACACCACAGCACAGATGCCGTGGCACTCGTGTGGCATCATAGGACAACCCTGATGAGTCAGTCTTGTCTACTGTGTGCGCTCTGGGATCAAACTCAGGGCATCAGGCTTGGGGACAAGCACCTCTGCCTATTAAGCCATCTCACAGGCTTCTACATCCAGGTTTTTATAAACAGGGGCTTGAGGAGTTCGTCATTCTTGTGAGTACTTTACTGATGGAGCCATCTTCCCAGCTGCATGGAGGATGCTTTCTGGGTACTGATAACAGAGATCTGACATTATTCGGCCTTTTTATGATGTAGGCATGTAGTTCTCAGGATAGCTCCAAGTTGGAAACCAGTCTGCCTTCCGGGTCCCCATTTCCCATCAGTGGGGTTCTAAGCCAAGACTTTTTTCTCATCAGGGGTCCAGTTGATATTTGAGATGTAGCGATTTTGTAAGGCCAGTCCATGTCCTACATGGTAGCAGATGTTCCCGTCCATCACCTACTACATCCCTCTGGGATCATAACAGTCCAGGAATCTCATCCCTACTCCCAGGCACCTGGGAGGTACTACTGACCACACTAAGAACTACAGTGTCTTGTATTCATAGTCATTTTGAGAAATCCATTTTCTCAGTCTCTTTCTTCCAATGTTGAAAACACTTAGAAAATTCTTTAAGATCTCACCTTCTGTTCCATTTTGACAGAAGGCTGTAACTATTTAGAGCATGCGCTGGGCAGACTAGAAGGCAAGGCTCTGGCCTTCTGGCAGAGGACCATCTGGTTAGAGAACTGGGGCTTAGTATTTGCGACTGTGAAGAAACAATCCGAGGCATGTTATATAAAATCCAGAATGACCACAAAGACCTACATTCCCATTATGACCTTGTGCCCCTGACTAATGAGATGACTGGGTTCTCTAGCTTTTGCTCCACCCTCTGTTAGATATGGCAATTATTCAATAGTGAACGTTCATGCCAGGGTGATGCCTTCAGCGTGATGGGTGTCTCCTGAATGTCAGCCATGCCCACCAATCCCCACCTCCACTCAACCAGGGAAGAAAGTGGATTGAACTGAGGTGGGGAGAAGATGTACATCTTGGGGTTGGGTGGAGAGATGGTGGGCAGGCTGGGCAGGAGGCACAGTCTGAGGGAGAACTGGTATCAGGAGGGAGCCTAGTTGTGGAGGGAACTGCAAAGGAGACACGCCCTGGGTAGAAGCGAGGGTCCAGGCAGGACCACAGGAGCACTACATAGGAGTGAAAATGAGTTAGCATGTATTACACAGATGTGGAGTCTCCTGGAGGTTTTAGTTTTTATTCTGTATCATAACTTTCAAATACAGATGAATTTGAAGTGTAGTAAAAGGAGCGCTGCGGGGCTGCATCCCCAGCACCCGGCCGCCCACATGGCTAGCTTATGCCCCAAAATAACAACACACAAACTGTATTCTTTTAAACACTGCCTGGCCCATTATTGGCTAGCTCTTACATATTGACCTAACCCGTTTCTAATAATCTGTGTAGTCCACAAGCTGGCTTACCAGGAATAATCTTAACCTGCATCTGCCTGGAGTGGGAGAATCATGGCGACTCACTGACTCAGCTTCTTTCTCCCAGCATTCTGTTCTGTCTACTCCACCCACCTAAGGGTTGGCCTATCAATGGGCCTAGGCAGTTTCTTTATTGATAAGAAATCACTCCCACATCATTGAAGAGTGCAGGCCAACTGAACAGAATGAGTGAAGCTTCCAGAGCGACAAGTAAGTAGGAATCTGTTCACTGTGGTGTCTTTGTGTGTTTGTTCATGAGTACATGGTACATACATGCATATGTACATGTGTGGGCATGAGTATGTTCAGGTACACACGTGTGCATATGTGTCTTGAATGTCCCCACTTTATTTTTTGAGACAGGATCTCCCATTGAACCTGGAGTTCCTCAATTCAGTTAAGCTGACTGAAAATGAGATTCAGGGATCCCTTGTCTCCACCCCCCAATGCTGGGCTTACAGCAGTATGGCATGGTATGTGTGTGCCAAAGATTCAAATCCATGTTCTCAGGCTTTCACAGAAGGGACTCTGAGAATGGTTTAATTGCCTCGGTCCTCAGTCACTGATGACTTCGAGAGGTCCAGAGAAACAGGTGCTGCAGGGATCTTGTCATCTTTTTATTTTTAAAATTTGTTCTTATTTTCACCTGTGTTTAAATGTGTGTGTGTGTATGTGTATGTGTGTGTGCACGCGCATGCACAAGCATGTGTGTGCACGTGAGTGCAAGTGCCCTTGAAGCCAGCAGAACAGCAGATACCCCGGTGCTGGAGTTGCAGGAGGTTGGGAGCTCACTGACAAGGGCTCTGGGAACCAAACTTGGATCCTCTGTGAAGAAGGAAATGCTCTTAACCAAGAAACTCCCTACCCCCATCCTTTCTAGTGGAAATATTTTGATTATTTTTTTAAACTCAAACATCATCTAGATTTTTGACAATTTCATTAAATGTATTTAAGCCCAGACTTAAGTCGCATAAACAGATAAATAAAAACACATATAAGAAGATTTTAGTCCTTCTATTTTACAAAGTCCACAATTTCATCATAACGGAACCCAAAACACCTTAAATGGCCAAGAGACGCTTGCTTATGACTGTGTTAAAGTTGCTTTCCACAGTTCCTGTTTCTGCTTCTCATTAGGAAAGGCGCCTTAACACCAGCAGAAAGAACAATTAGCAAATCAGTGGATTAAAGTCTTACAACACTTTCCTTGCGATCCTCAGTCAAGTCTTGTTACAAATAAGCTTTCTTTGCTACGTTAAAGTCATTAGCGCTCTATATGTAAATAATAACACCCTTGGATTTCACCTGATTAAATAGCAGGGAACAGATTTCAGCCCACTCTGATCTAGCCAGGATCTACAAACAAAAAAAGCAGTGTTGTCCTGAGCATGTCCGACACAACTGTGCAGAGCTTCAGAATTCGTTCACTACCAGATTCACCTTCCTCCTGAGGACGTCAGGCAAACATTAAAATAGATGTTATAACACATACACAAAGAAATACGACAGTAATTAAAGAAACCACCCATTTCCTTCCCCCGAAGTTCCAGGAAGCCATGTTATTTCTGTAGACCAATTTCGATTTGCTGACGGTTTGCCTGAGCTTTAACAGCCAAATAAAACGTACTAGAATCTGCCCTCCCAGTGACAACCCATAGGACACATCTCCAAGTCCCGGCTCCTTCCACAGGTAGACACGCACCAGAAAAATATGTGCTTGTGTGTATTTAAGACACAGGCATTTAGGATCTCATTAGGTTCTGAAAGATTTAAAAGCTCCACAGACTTGTGAAAGGAAATTTGAAGGAACGGTCTCTAAAGTTAGCCGGGTCCTCTGCCAAGCTCACCTCTTAATCTGGCTCCTGCGGTTGTCGCTGAAATTACTGTTTATTTTTGTGCGTCCTGCTGTCTTCCTCACGCCACACTCTTTAGAGAGTTTTTAAACAAACAATCGCTGGTGTGCACAGACATCTGCTCTTCTTTTTAGCTTTTCAGTGTTTGTTCCCCCAACACACGCACACTGTCCTTTTGACTTTCTTTTCTCCCCATGAGTTTTTGTTCGGTTTTGTTCCTTCGTTTATCATTGTTCTTCTCCAGTCTAAAGAAGAAAGAACTACTGTAGCTAGTCGGGCAGAAATGAAGAACTTCTCAACCTGTGGGTCTCGACTTTGGTATTTGCATCTCAGATCTCCTGCATGTATTTCCACTGCAATCCATAACGTTACCAAAATTACAGTTGTGAAGTAGCAATGGAATAGTTTTTTGGTTGGGGATCACTATGCCACGAGGAACTGTATTAAAGAGTCTCAGAGTGAGGAAGTTGAGAACCACATCCCTAAAGAGATACTTGTGCCTCTTGATCCATCAGACCTTCAAAACAAGGGACCCTAAAGAAACAAGAGTTTCTCCAAGAATCTCGAACTGGAAGAAAGAAAGGGCACCAGCTAGAGGGAACTTGTCTCCACAGCGCTGACAACCTGTCAGCCCACCTTCCAGGATAGAGTGAACCTGGGAGCCAGGTCAGTGGCAGGCGGGACCACACCTTGACCAGAACTGCTTAGGTGTGCACACCCTTGGCCCTCCACTTAAACCTTGATCTGACTTCAGGACCCGGAACATGGACTTGGGGAATCACTGGATCGTTTTGTCCCTCTTCCCAATGGAAACACATTGAATAAATCTCCATTTTCTGTTTTCCACTTTTAATTGTTTTATTAAAGACAGGGGCTAGACCTGCCTTGGGGCATGAGGTGTAACCCTCAAGTTTAGTGGTATTGTCAACATCATCAACTTCTTAATGGTTACCCCCACCTCAACCTCCGGCCCAGATAAAACATGGTTTATCTCAAACAGTGGTCACATAAAGATCTTTTCATCGTGAAAGGCCCAGGAAGATGGGTGCGTGGAGGGAAGAAATGAAATAGATTTTCTACTTTAGGTGTATCTAATGTCACTGAAAATGGACCTTGGGCCAAGGAGAGCCCCGTGGCAATTCCCCCACCTCCATCCCTGTTCTCTCCATTCCTAACCCTAGAAAATACTTTACAACAGACACGTCCATTTAACAAAGCTACAGACAGGATGGAAGACTTAGTAACTGGCACTTGTCCTGACTCCCCTTCCTTCTCTTCTGGGGTGCCCATCAAACTTCTAGATTTCCACCATTGCTCCACGACCACCTCACCAAACATCCCCTAATTTTATAAAACCATCCTATCCACAGATGCACGCAGAAAATGGGACCAGTTTGGGCTCTTTAGTACCCATGCTGTGAGTTCTAGTTTGTTTGACTTGCTTAGTGGAGACATACCCAACACCTGCTATGGGATACTATATCTTTTAAATGTCTGGAACCTCCCATCTAATTAGATATATTTTATGTTTAATGCTGCTTGTCGGTCTCAAGACATGCCTTTGGTTTATTTTTCTAGGGCATCTTAGATTTTTCATACTGAGCAAGACTGTACAAGTGCCAGCTGTCCCTTCTGACCTGTAAGTTAAATCCAATTTTTCTTTCTTATAATACTCAGAACCTATTGTGCTTGTGGCTAATGTATCATTTGTCTAATTTTTAATTCAGACAATTAAAAGTCTTTCCCTCTCCACCCTACAAACTTTCAAAGAGTAGCTCCCTCGGGCTCTCCTCTCCACTTCTCTATCTTTGTCACTGCTCTGCCGCCAGCACAAAAATGGTGTCTGGCACGTACTAGTTGAACGATAAATTATGTGCTGAGATAAGTGTATCTTAGAATTTGTTAATTGAGAAGGAAGTAAACGCATGCATGAACTCCTCCTTTCTCCACATCCCACCCTCTTTTAATGCCAAACCCAATATTCGCCCCCAGTCATGGTGGCAAGTTGACCCTGGTAGGACCAGAGAAGCACGTGTCCTGTCCCTAACTGTGTGGCCAGCGTCTTTGGATCATTCCTGAGACAGCTTGAGGCACAGTGGCGAGGCTGGGCTTTCCCTGCACCAGTGCGTCTTTCTGTAATATTTTCCATGAGAAAACTACCTCCCCTTACAAACGCTCTCGATATTTGCACATTACAAAGCCTGACGTCCCCAGGCTGATGGTGATGGGTTTTAACATACATTCAGGAAATTCATCAAACATAGACTAGAAGCTGTACCCCTTCGCAGAAGCCGCTAATGCAGAGCCGGCTGCACAATATAAATTATTCAGATCATAAATCTAAAAACATTAGTTCATCGTGATCAATAACCTCTAAGTGAGCTACTGTGTGGGAATCAATTTGAGTAACATAATTAGTCTTGAAATATTCAAATTAAAGGGGGCTAAAGCTTCATAAAGAGTAGAGTCCCCCGATCCGAAACTAAGAGAACACTGCATCCTGGTCTTTCCCATAGTAAATCCAAATTAGCCTCTTTGCCACTTAGATAAAATTTCCTATAATTCCTTTTATCAAATCGTACTCTCCTGATAATTCTTAAAGCCTTGATTGTTGAAAAATGTTCAGTGAATTATGGGAAATCAGCTAAGGCCTTTCCTGATGGCCTAAGCTGTATCATCATATGAAAAAAATAATTAAGTCCTAAGTGTCACTGTTGAAAACCAACCTCTCTCACTACAGACAACTGTACTAAAGCTGACAGGTGTTCTTTCTGATTGTCCTTCTTACTGTGTGTCCAACATGAGCTATGTCAATTTCTGAAATTTATGTTTTGTGTCCTGTACTTGCAAAGGTTGTCTACTTATTTTCAAATTATTTTCCCAGAGAAGTAATCTTTTTAAAGCATATGGATCATTAAAATTATGGTGATTAATCCCTGTTTTAATACAATTGTTCAACATCCATACAGGTGATCTTTGGACCAGCCAGTTCTTTGGGGTGAGGGATGTCTGGGCATGGCGGGAGGGTGAGCCTCCTCCTTCTCTATTCTCTATACTCTAATAACATTCCCCAGGTGCTGTCCATCAGAGATGGGGGAAGGAATACTGCTGTACCAATTAAGAACCTCTGTAATTGTATTTTTTATGTTTATTTTATTTTTATGTGCATTAGGTGTGCATGTATGTGTGGGTGAGGGTGTCGGGTTTCCTAGAACTGGAGTTACAGACAGTGGTGAGCCACCATGTGGGTGCTGGGAATTGAACCCCGGTCCTCTGGAAGAGCAGTCAGTGCTCTGAACCACTGAGGCATCTCTCCAGCCCTGCTGTTTATTTTAATAGGAGCTCACAAAGTGGCCCAGGCTGGCTTTGAACCTGTGGTGCTTCTGCTCTGGCATCTTGAGCTGCTGAAAATACATGTTTGCGTCACTAGGCCCAGGTGAGAACCATTGTTTTAATCCTTTTTTATAAGAAGACATTATTACATCATTTTGTTTTCTCTTTTTTCATCCATACTCTTAGAAACCATTCACTAAATACACACTACAGTGAATGAAGCAGTTCTCTCTTAGCAAGAATCACATTTAATCTTTACCAAGAGGCCAAGGGAAATAATATTTTATCCTCATATTATGGAAGAGGAAACTGAGGATAGAAAAGGTCAAGAATTTGAAATATGCGATGGAAGGGCAACCCCGGGTCCAGGGAATACCAGGTCACTCTACAGTTAGTCAGAACTCCCCAGGTCCAGGGAATACCAGGTCACTCTACAGTTAGTCAGAACTCCCCGGGTCCAGGGAATACCAGGTCACTCTACAGTTAGTCAGAACTCCCCAGGTCCAGGGAATACCAGATCACTCTACAGTTAGTCAGAACTCCCCAGGTCCAGGGAATACCAGGTCACTCTACAGTTAGTCAGAACTCCCCGGCTCCAGGGACTACCAGGCCACTCAGCAGTTCCGGTTTACAGTCAGAACTCCCCAGGTCTAGGAACTACCAGGCCACTCTACAGTTCAGGTTTACACTCAGAACTCTCCGTGCAGGTCCTGACAACACTAATTGCATCTTGGGAAAATAATATGAATTTCCTGAGCCATAATTTCCTCGTGTCTAAAGTGATCACAGTTATAATTTATATCTCACAGGGCTGGGAATATTTAATTAAATAGAATGTAAATGTGTGCAGTTAAGCGACTACACATTACTATTATTATTATGCAAACCAAAGAATTTTAATTTCATTATACAGTTCTAAGGAATTATTTTAAATTATGTGTATGTGTGTGTGTGTGTGTGTGTGTGTCCATGTGTGGGCCTATGCACACGTAAGTGCAGGTGCCAGCAGAAGCCAAACGAGAGTGCTGGATCATCTTGAGCTGGGTTACAGGTGTTTGTGAACTGCCCAGCAAGGGTGCTGAGAACACAATCTGGGTTCTCTGGGAGAGCAGCATTTGCTCTTAATTCTGTCAACATCCCTCCTGCTCCTTATATGTTTTGATATCAGCCAGGTAGCATGAAAAGGGAATACAAATCACATCATATTCATAGAGAACCACTATTATAAAACTTTCACTCCTGCGTGACAAGAGTGGCACATTCTGGACCATGTCTTCATTCTGTCTACAGCATGTTATAACAGTACTTACTCCCATGGCACCTCTTTGAATTTCTCTGCTTATGAAACTGACACAGATTATTTGGGCTCCTGCAGTGTAGATTTCTGACCACTCGTTGTCTTCATCGATTGTGAGCCCCACAGTGAGAAGCAATTGCTTGACTTCGCTGCTGGAAGGCTCTAGAACCAGTGTAGGACATGAAAGGTGTGTTCTCAAATCAGCTTGCATTGCACACCTACCACAAAGAAGCTAAGATGCTAGCAGTCACCCATAGAGAGGAATAACCAGAGTTCCTACTTATGAGGTTACGGCCAACACTGCTTCAAATGCTGCAGCTGAAATGTCACCACTGCCTAGACTCTCTCTGCACCTCTGCTTCATCTGACTCTGTCACTTATTTCCCGGGTCCCAGCCTGGTGAGACCTCTTCCAGGAAGATACCTCGGAAATGAGATCAATAAGATGGCCTTTAGAGTTTCATAGTACCTTAGACATTCTCTTTAGAAAGACTTAAAATTTTTTCTGTTCTCAGGTGTCAAAACACAGTCCAAAAATGGAGTTGTGCAAGGGGAATTCTCAGTGCCAGAAAGGAAACTCTAAGAAAACAAGAGTCTTGTGACCTCAGTTTCTTTGCGGGGGAGGGGGTTGTTCTTGGACTATGAGTTTGTGCTCCTCCCAGGTGTAGCAGACAGCAGTGAGTTTACTTCGTACTATTCGTTACAACTGGCTAGTGTTGTTTATAGGCCTCTATGGGAAAACATGTTTTTGCCACATGCAGCTTGACCTTGTAGGTGAGCACCTTACTCATATAACTCTTCTTAACCCTCAAAGTAGTAACTGTCTGATGCTCTGAATAAAGTTGGCTATTGCATGAGACTTTAGTCGGACTGGTTCTTAGGCTATGTTCTCCCAGGTTCCACCAGCTCAAGAGTGGTAAACACTAGGGCATTTTGATCTCAGAAGGCCCCACCAATATCACTAGAAAACACTCAACAGTGCACTTCTAGCCCCTGTGAGATAAACGTGGTATACCCTGCATTAGTTGAGGGGCAGTTAACAAATGAAAATCATGGCACCTTCTGTAACATTCAATTAAAGACTACAATTTTCAATTTTCAGTATTTCATTCAGATCTTGGAGCCAATATCTCCAATATTTCAATGTTGTTCTAGACTTGACAAAGTTAATAGACAGTGACACAATCCCTGGCGGGTAAAACTTGATCACTCTGGGTCTTTACCCATCTCCTGTGCCAATGTGTTTACAGAAAGGCCCAACCTTGAGTCAGTCTTTTCCTTTGTTAATCAGCCTAGCATTTCCCAGGTGCTCAACGAGCTCAGGACTTTAATTCTTCCAGACTTAGAGAATTGAGAACAACTTGTGAGGCTTTGACGGCTTGGAGAGCAGTAGGGATCCCACTGACTCACCCTTGATGGTGTGAGAACATACTGTCATCTGGACTCCACCAGTGTCTGCCACACAAGCCCCTTGGTCAGTGGTTCTCAACCTTCCTAATGCTGTGACCCTTTAATACAGTTCCGCATGGCATAGTGAGCTCCAGCCATACAATTATTTTCATTGCTACTTCATAACTAATTTGGCTACTGTTAGAAATGATAATATAAACACTTGTGTTTTCCAAGGTCTTAGGTGACCCCCTAATGAGTCATGCTGGCTGAGAACCACTGATTATGGTGTTCCCTCTGTATCTCTAGACTTCTTACCAATTGGTGATCTTGGTTACCAATACACCCCTGGGAAACAGTCTGCAGACCCAGTGAGGCTGTTCTATCACATGCACGTGATATGACATGAGGGAACCGTGTGGCAGGGGGCTTCTGATCCACATTTACTATGACTCAGAAGGCTGGCATGTCATAGGAGTGAGCAGTTTACCAGAAAGTCGGCGAAGTACGGCTTGCAAATGAACATATCAGCGGCTTTACCTAGCTTGCGCTGCTTGGCAGTTACAGGGGGACTGGGACAGTCTCCCATCTCAGTACAAGCACACACATCCCAGAGGCCAGCATCGGGTCTACCCAACCCACGAGCCCATCCACTCAGCATCCTTGGGAGCAGGGGATCACCCCTGGATGGCTGACCTGTTAACAAGGAACTGGAGTTGAAGGAAGAAAGGTGAAGGAATTGCAAGACAGTGACTTCAAAACCAAGCAAGTACCTGAAACTCTCCCAATATCACCAAGATAAGTAACTTCAGGATGTCATAGTCACTGAAGTCTCCTTTCAAAACACCAACTTTGCCTCTTTTGTTAAATTTTAATTAGCATTAAAAGAATGGATTTCATTCTCAGATTTTCATATTTAGAGTAGAACAACATTTAAAACTTCACAAGAACAATCCAGGTAGCCACCACTAAAATTAATGCAAACCTGGATTTTCTCCCTTTTCCTGATGATCTGGTATCTGGATATTTTTGCCTCTTACCTTGCTTAATCCCTAATGCCCTGGTTCATCAGTGGGAATGTGAGATTTGCTGGTACCATGATGGACACTTCTGTAAACTGACTGATAACATTAAGCCACCTACCACAATAACCTGTGCTCGGATTCAACTGCCCCTGTGTGCATCCTGGCTTGACAATTCCATGCCTGCATTCCTTCCTTTTGACAAACTCGAACAATAACAATAGCAGTACCTAATTCTAGAAGAAAGTTTGTTAAATAATACATCGAAACTGCTGAAGGCAGCAGCACTCCCAGCAGGTGTTCTCATTTGTTAATAAGCTATACTGAAGTAGATTGCCATGTTTCCTAAAGATCCTCAGCTTCTGCAGCAGAAACGTCCGTCTGTGGGCACTGAAGCCTCAGTTCGCTGGACCCCCGACCTGTGAGGAATTGGGCTCTGCCTTCAGCAGCACTCCACAGATGACTTACTCTGCGGCTCTCATAACTCCGGGGACATGCTCACAACATTTCTTTAAAATGATAGGAATTGATTTTTATCTTTAATTTTTGCTTACAAATAATCCATCTGTTGAGAGGAGAACAACAATGCTCCAGAGGGAAAACGCAGCCCTCGGCCTCTTCCCACTCTGCCCTGGATCAAAGGATAAGAGTTACCTGGCACCAGCGAACTGAACGAGAAACAACCTCCGCATCATTAGACTCTCCATTTTTATCGAATCACATTAATTGTCCCTATTAATAAAGTAGTTGTGCTATTTCCACATATGTGTTCAGTGTGCACTGATCAAATCCCACCTCCTATTCCCTACCCTCCCTGCCATGTATATACTTTTCTAATCACTAATAATCACCCTTCAGGTCAATTTTTGTTTGACTTTCCACATTTGAGGGGGAAAAAAAAAACCACGCTGTGCTTGTCTTTCTGTGTCTGGTTTGTTATGCTTAATATAAGGTCCTCTACAGTTTTTTTCCATTCTGCTACAAATAGAAGGATTTCTTGTGTGTGTGTGTGTGTGTGTGTGTGTGTGTGAGAGAGAGAGAGAGAGAGAGAGAGAGAGAGAGAGAGAGACTAAACAAAACTCCACCGTGTGTTTCTCCCACGTTGTCTTTATTCATTCATCCGTCAATAATCAGATACCCATGCCGATTCCTGACCTTTCCTGTTGTGAATGATGTCACGTTTTTGGCGGTCTGACTTCAGTTCCTGTGGATATATACTTAAAAGTGGTGTTGCTGGTGCAATGATTAATCTTCACTGTCAACTTGGCTGGATTTAGGAATAACCTAGAAGACACACTGCTCAGAGTGTTGTGTCTCTGTGATGGCATTTCCAGAGGACTGAAGATCATCTCTGAATGGGTGGAATTAAGTGAAGGCGTAATCCACGAACAATGCCACACCAGTTTGGAATTATTATTATTAGGGTAGTATTTATTTAAAGAGGAAAAACTTACAGATCACGATCCCAGACAATAGCCCTCTGCACAACCAGGAAGGGAGTCTAGTCGCCAGTGGAGCAGAAAGTCAAGAGAGCGAGCGGAGGAAGTAGAAGCTTTTTGAATGGAGAGAAACCACGCCCCAATGGGCTGGTATCTCAGCAGCTATTGGTTGGAGGGGCAGAAAGACCTCCCGCAACAGAATTAGCCTGTGGGCTGGAACCCAAAAGACGGAAAGAAAGGAAATGGGAAAAGAGCATTAGTCCCAGCATGTCTCTCCCTCCTGAATGCTGGTGCAATGTGACTGGCTTTCTCACGACCCCAACGGCACATCTTCCACCACAATGGACTGAACCCTCAAACCATGAGCCAAATTAACCTGTTCCCTAAGCTGCCTCTGTCATGTCTTTTATCACAGCAATGATAACGGTAGGTCATATGGGGGCTCTGTTTTGACTTCTGTTAATCACCTCCCATATTGATCCCCATAACGGTTGTACTAATTTGTGCACACAGCAACCATCTATGCGTTCTCTTTTCCACCATCCTCTCCACCGTCTGGAGGGGAGTGTGAGACAATCCCACGCAGCCCAAGCTTGCCTAGCGGCAATTTCTAGCAGTCAATTTGGGATGCCTCAGTTTCCCTTAAAGTGCCAAGGTTACAGGTGTGTACACTATTCCAACCTTCTTGAATTTTAAATAATACTCATTCTAACTGGCGCGAGACAGTATCTCTCTCGTCTCGATTTTGATTTCTCTAATTAAAATATGCTAAATATCATTTGTCTTCAGCTCTCCCTGGGGCTCTAGCTTGTTCACTGTGGTGTTCGTCTTCAGGTCCAAGGTGAGCTGACGTGGGAGCCCCCTCTGTGTGCTGTCATTACCATTAAAGAATAAAGAAACTGCCTTGGCCTGTTGATAGGGCAGAACTTAGGTAGGCAGGGAAGACAGCACTGAATGCTGGGAGGAAGAAGGGAGGAGTCAGGAGACGCCATGGATCCCCCGCCAGGATAAGACATGCTGCTGAAACTTAGCCGGTAAGTCACTGTCACATGGCGATACACAGATTAACAGAAATGGGTTAAACTAAGATGTAAGAGCTAGCCAATAAGAAGTTAGGGCTAATGGACCAAGCAGTGATTTAATTAATACAGTTTCTGTGTGGTTATTTTGGGGCTAAGCTAGCCGGGTGGCTGGGGTGAACAAGTGGCCGCCTCTTGCAACAGTGAGCATACCTCCGTACTGTGTAGTTTCTGAAAGAGAAGGGACTAAATACAACTAAAGCTGATAAAATAACAAGCCAGGAAGCAGTGGCAAAGGCAACGGGTGTGGGAAGGGGTTGGTAGCTCTTCCAGATTGCAGGTCTGGGACGTTCAGCTTTAGACATAACTGACCTGGCTCATGATGCCAATAATTCTTCCTGCAGACCCTGCTTCCTTCTCTTGTACAAGGAAAAATATGTTGATGAGCTCAAAGCAACAGATACTGTAAGTGATGTGTGATTGCTGATAAGCAAATGGCATCGAAACTTACTCCTGTCTTTAAGAAATTCCATTATTCAGAGGCTAGAAACTGCCACCCCCACCGCGGCTGCCACCCCCACCCCCACCATCACCACCCCCACTGCCACCCCACCACCACTGCCACCTCCACCACCTCCACTCCCTATCCCCCCACCACTGCCATGCCCACTTCCACCACCACCACCTCCACCCTCCACCCCCACCACCACCACAGAGCCCTCTCTGATGACATCAGCCCCTGTTGATCACCAGTCTCCCTAATACTCAAGTACTTATTTTCTGCATGTTTATCTTTGCATAATGGCATATGTAGCTTCACAGTTTTAACTTTGTATGTATGGAAGTCTCTTAGTTAGGGCTTCTATTGCTGTGAAGAGACACCATGACCAGGGCAACTCTTATAGGAAAGCATTTAATTGGGGTGTCTTACTTACAGTTTCAGAGGTTCAGCCCCTTTTTATGATGGTAGGCAGCACAGCAGCATGTGGGCAGGCGGTGCTGGAGCTGAGAGTGCTAAATCACCACTCAGAGACAGCAGGAAGTCACCTGACTGTCACACTGGGTGAAGCCTGAGAGAAGAGCTCAAAGCCCTACCCCAGCAGCACACTTCCTCCCTCCCACAAGGTCCTCCAAATAGTGCCTCTCCCTTTGGGGACCATTTTCTTTAAAACCACCGCAGGGAGTATGGACACGAGGTGGACAGCGCTGTGTCCCAGCTACTGAGGAAGCTAAAGCTGGTACCATAGTCTACCTGTGAGTTCAGGACCAGCCTGGGAAACACCGGAAACAAAAAAGAAAATTATCCAAACCATAAAAATATGAACATGTACATTTTATACCCCAAATCAATTGCTTTCAGGTCACATTTTTAAAATGAGAGAGGTGCATATGTAGCGTCTATGTATGTAGCACTTGCCACTGTAGCTTTTCCAAAATCTCCATCGCCTGCCGCACAAATGACACTGACAGGAATTTTACTTCAGCCAGAAATGCACAAGACTAACAGAAAGAAAGGAAGAAAGAAAGAAAGAAAGAAAGAAAGAAAGAAAGAAAGAAAGAAAGAAAGAGCAATAAAATAGTAGAAAGCAGAGAGAGTCAGTGGAAATGGCTTAACAAAGCTTTGAAAAAAGTCCAGACACTGATGACCTGTGTAGAAGGAGCTGCAGGCTGCCTTCCTGCCACCTGGCTCCCAGCCACCTGGGTAGCTTATGCCCCAAAATAACAACACACAAATTGTATTCATTTAAACACTGCTTGGCCCATTAGCTTTAGCCTCTTACTGGCTGACTCTCACATCTTGATTAACCCATTTCTAATTATCTGTGTAGTACCACAAGGTGGTGGCTTAGCAGGAAAGATTCTAGCCTACATCCATCTCAGGTGGAAGAATCATGACGTCTGCCTCACTTCCCTTCTTCCCAGCATTCTGTTCTGTCTACTCCACCCATCCTATGTTCTGACCTATCAGGCCAAGAAGTTTCTTTAGTAATTAACCAATAAAAGCAACACATAAACAGAAGAACCACCTGCATCAGACTTGGGCCATGGAGACCCCAGAATGACTCACCAGTAAGACACCCTGGACAGCTCTGTGGGTGAGACCTGGTACAGGCGGAGGTAAAGCTGCTTGAGAGAGAGAACCCAGACACAAAGGTCGAGACCCTTGACCCCACGGGATCAAGGACATACTGTCAAGATCGTCAAGATCAAGGACACTAGGTGCAGCTGGGATTGGGAAGTGCTTAGTATGTTCTGATCAACCCAACATCAATGACAAATTTTGATATCGCGACCATTATCAACCAGAGTTAGCTCCTAGCCAGTGGACTAAGCATTTTTCATAGTTATTGTTAGGAATTTTTTCTAACTCAAGCTCTCTGCCAATGCAAAAATCCCAATCAAGCCAAATCACAACAAGCCAAATTAAAAGATATCCAGGTTTAATGGGATCCCTGCACTCTCAGGTGGCCCAAATGTGACTATGGGGGTGAGCAGGGCAGGAATAGACCACATGTTCCTCTTCTGGGAGCTCACTTAAATACTCTGTGGGAGTGATCCTAATACCCCCCCAGACCAATACAACTCTCAGGCCTGGGGGCTAGGATGGATGCAAGGGGCTGGGGTCTACGCTCCCAACTTAACAGTTATCACACATATAATCTTCAAATAAATCCAAGGAGACTAGTCCTATTGTTTTTCCCTAACACACAGGCAAAAAAAAAAAAAATCAAATTTTACATAGTTAAGAATCTGGCCAAAGAACCCAATACCAATAAGTCTGAACCTGAGCCATTTTATTATACCATTTTCACTAATCATTCATTGTTACAACCTGCGTGGTTTAAGGCTTGATCTAACTGTGGTGAACTAAGCAACAACATCAAACACACACAAGGAAAAACTGAGGCCAATCTAATGGGTCGTACATTAGCCAGGTTTCTTAGCTGTGAGTAACTTCCTGAGCCTCGGTGCATGGGGATTGCTGGGGAAGCATCCTCAGAGGCACCGTATTGGACAGACTCTTGCAATGCCCTCCTGTGACTTCTAATTCTCACCTTTACCAAACCATCCATCGTGACACCTTCAAACCAGAATCCCAACTCCTGTCTCCTCAGCCTTGAGCAGGGTTCAAAACTGGGAAGTTTTTATCAAAGCCCTGCCCACAGGACTCAGGGATCTGTGTGAAAGAGCAGGTGGAAAGATGGTTAGGGGCAGGGAGGAGAGGCTCCGAGGAAACAGCAGTCTTCTGGGCGCCGCAGGGCTGATGCACGTTATCTCACAGAGACTGTGACAGCGAGACCTCCACAGCCCCAAACCAGACAGAACCCAGCACTGCGAAGGGAAAGTGAACCAAAAATCCCTTCTTAACCAGGAAGCTGTTTGTAATCATTACCTGTGGGAAGGGGAAAATCAGGCTTCTTCAATGAAGTGTCACTGAGCATAGCCACAGTCCAGGAGAGGCCCCAGGCCCAGGAGGAGCCAAGACGACATAGACTCCGTGCTTGTCCTATGTGCTCTTTGTTTTGTTTTGGTTTTGGTCTATTGAGTTTATTTTGACTTTTCATTTTTGGGGGTTTTAGTTTTGGGCTTTTGTTTTCACGAGCGAGAGTGGGGGGAAGAAAGGAATGGAGAAAGGAGGGAAGGAGAGAAGAAAGGGAAGAAAAGGAAAACGAAAATTAGGAAAGGAGGAAAGAAGGAAGGAAGGAAGAGAGAGAGAACATAAAGATGAGGAGTATGAAGGTAGGGAGGGTCTAGGGGAAGTTTGGGGAGGAGAAAGAATATGATCAAAATACTGTATAAATTTTTTCATGAAAAAGACCTACAACTGTCTTTAAAAGGCTTTGGGCTGTTTTGTTGCATTCATTCTCGTGCCTGATCAGTTCATAAGGCTCGCAAGTTGTTCTGAAACTACATACAGCACATTTGGAAAGGAGGTTTCCTCTACACAGCCCGGGGACAGGTAGGTGGCCCAGCTCTGCCTTTTTGCCCTCAGGAGTCTCAGGAGCAATCACCGCTTATCGATACTGGATCAATACTGGGGAACTTCTGGTCTTGTCTCAAACAGCCCTCCTGAAAGTCCCTTCCTTGACCTGAGGGCAAAGGAAAGTTCCTCTTCCATTCCATCCCTGTGGGCAGCAGCAGAGGAGTGCAGAGCACAAGCTGACAGTCCTCTGAGAAACATCCTCCCTCTCTGGTTCTTGCAGTTTTTCTATCCTGAAGTCATGCACGGGCTCACAGGACCATGCTGGTCCTCTCCCCTTTACAACCCTAGCACCTGTGGTCTAGCATCTGCCCTGAGATGTGGTTGTACTCAGTACCTACTTTCACTGTCAGACACTGGACTCTTAGCATCAATTGATGAGTGATATGAACGGGTTCTCTTCTACAAATGATGATGACGTATCTTTAGAAGTGTGGCCATAAAAATCCTTTCCACACAGAGACTTCCACTTTCTTGAAGGAATCTGTAAAGTTTAAGAGTGACATCTGAACTACTACCCAGGCAGGAGACTCCTTTGCTCAAAAGGAGTGCATAGCGCACTCCAAGAAGGACAGTGTGTAATGAGACTACATGGTGTATGCTGGCTAATGCTGGAAGTTGAGCCCTGAAAGTTACATTCTAAAAGCCTCAAATGCCATGCTAAAGAGCTGGGCATGCAGCACAGGGGTAGGGTACCTGCCCAGCACACACTACACCCCGTGTTGTGTTTCTAACATCACAAAATAAAACAAGTTTGGCTTTTACTGAGCTCTATAGGGAACCACAGAGGAAGGAGGTCTAGCAAAAGAAAAGTCTTTGGAAAGGGGGACCCATGACTAGAGGCAAGGGAAGCATTTTTCAGGAATGTGGGCATAGTTGTCTAAGCTACTTTCTGCTGATTGGGAGCATTGATAATCTTATGGGGACCTAAAGAAAATTTAGAATCCTGGTCAAGTCCTTACTGGAATATTCTATGAGGCTTGATAATCTCAGCCAGCAATCTTGAGCCTGTTCTGGATATAGAATTCAGAAGAAACTCCAACAGAGCTCCTCTGAAGTGTTGGATCATTTGGGCCATAAACTCCTATCAGAGATTTTTTTTTTCATGGGTCATCCTTGATCAAACCTAGTTTCTCTTAACCCAGAATGAATCCACAGGCTCTCATTTCCTTTTCCTGTGGAAACAAAAGCAAAACCTCTTCTTCAAAGTAACATATCTTTTGACTTAAATTTTGAAGTCAAGGCATTTTCAAAATATATATGTGGTATTAATCCAGCAGCATTTGTAATTAAATGACTTTTAGCAGCTATTGTTCCTTCCTCAGCCATCAAGCCATTCAAAGACAACACAATAACATATGGTATCCATATTTTCTGTTTATTTTCCATCTTTACATAGCTTTATTTTAAACTATATTTTTATTTTTTGGTGAGTTTTTTTGAGAACATAATTTCTCTGTGCATCTTTGTATCTTTGGCTGCCCTGGTACACACTCTGTAGACCAGGCTGTCCTTGAACTCACGGAGATCTGTCTGCCTCTGCCTCCCAAGTGCTGGGATTAAAGGTGTGTGCCACCACACCCAACTACTCTCTTTCTCTTTCTTTTTTTTTTTAAGGATTTTATCCTCTTACTTTTCTCTCCCAAGCCAAAATATATTTTTAAACACACTGTAAACAATTTAGAGGTTTTCTTTGTTTGAATCTATCTTTACTGTATATCTCTCTTTTTTTGAACACATGAGTCTTGAGTTTGCTAAGCGTTGTGGCTAGGATTAAAGCCAGGGCTTTGGTGTTTGGATCCACCCCATTCCTTAGCTTTCAGAGTCTATAAACACCACCTTTATCGCCACAATGCTATGGAGTTTCAAGGTCCTTGCCACCACCAAGTAGCATGCTGTTGGCTATTCATAAACATCATTTAACTGTTTTGTGGTGGGAATATAAATATATATATCCAAAATGTGTTTATTGGGATGGTTCCCACTCATCTCGAATCCGGTGCTTTTCAGTGCTGCTTCCTCCTGAAGGAGCGTCCTTCTGTCAGTCTTGCTTTCCCGCCTGTAGGCTGACAGAGGACAGTGGAGCAGCCGACACACAGGACTACCGTCTGTGCATGGCTAAAGACCATGGTGATTTTATAGCATCCTGGAAACTTCACATCCATAAAGTAGGAATTGGAGCTCTGCACCAGGCACTTTTTCTTGTGTTTCCTCTTTTCCTCCTCTGGAGAGGGATGAAGAAGATCCTTTGAGAGAGGCATGTTCTCGTAGGGAGGTCGTCACCGCCGGAAAGGCATGGTGGGAATCTTAAAAAGAACTGCAAGGATTTTGCAATGAAAGCTAAGTCAGGAAGCCTCTCTTAAATGAGACACACTTGCCTCTAGCAAACAGAGCCCACCTGAGAAAATACTGCTACCCAGAAGCCGTGCTTAACTCTGTTCTTTTGTGTCCAGAATTACTTCCCAAGCTCCCTCAGGTCTTTTGTGACTGCAGTTCTCCATGTTGTCACCATTTGTTGCCTGAGTGTTGTGGGATAATGGTCTTGTTTCTGTAAAGATTTGTCACTTGTATTGTTTTAATAAAATGCTGATTGCCTGGTAGCCAGGCAGGAAGTATAGACAGGAAGTATCGGCAGGGCAACGAGAACAGGAGAATTCTGGGAAAAGACTCAGTCTGTAGTCATCACCCAGATACAGAGGAAGATGTACTGCCTTGCCGATAAAAGGTACCAAGCCACATGGTTGACACAGACAAGAATTATGGATTAATGTGGGATGTAAGAGTTAATAAGAAGCTTAAGGTAATAGGCCAACCAGTTTATAATTAATGTAGGCCTCTGTGTGTTTCTTTGGGACTGTGAACGGCTGTAGGAATGGACAGGCAGAAATCTCTGTCAACATAAACACTCTGAGAGAAAATAGTAGTTAAAACATATATATCTGAGTGGGCATAGTCAATCTGGTTCCTCTTTGGAAGATAATGGTCCACCCTTAGAGGCTCCTTCCCCATTGCTGTCCCAGCCTTGTATTTCCTTAATTAGATTCCATATTACATATGACTTCACCCAACATATCATCATATTCATGTTTTCAATGGGATCATGGGATTTTTCTTAATTAAACATAAAGTAAGTTTCAATGTTCAGATTTCAATAGAAAAAAAAAGAGATGTCTTATATAACCTTCTCCAAATGCCCTACCTTTCTCCAGATCAGTATTGATTACAAAGCCATTCACCACATGACCAAAAACACCTAAAAGAAGGTCACCAAGTCTGCTACCACCCTAAAGAAAACTAGTCTTGGGCACTGTCTCCTTGACACCCACACCTCACAGCACTCCCTAAAGGTCAAGTCAGACATTTTCCCAGTGTCTCCTGAGCCCCATGTCAGGCCCACCAGCAGACAGCAGGCCTTCAGCAAAGTTCCTTGTCCTGTTGGTGTCCATGCAAGGATAGTCAGGCCTCTTAGAAAGCCTGTCACAGATATTCTGAAGACCCTATTATTATTAGTTTTCTTCCAATTAGTAATTGTTTGATTACTCCCACAATAAGAATTATGAAAAGAAGATCCAGCCCCAAGAAGAATGGAGCAGAACACGTCTTTACAGGGAAGGCTTGTAGACCAATCTTCTCAACTGGATGGAGAGATGCCTAGAAAGAGTGGAGATCTGAGGGGGTATTTCCAGAGAAGACTGGCATATGGGACAATAATTTTGGGAAAAACGCAACTCAGTGGTACAGTAGGGGAGCTGGATGACACATACTTCCAAAGAGAAAGCCAGACAGTAGGTAAATCTATTGTTGGCGCCACTGGCCTTGACCACTGGGCTCCATCTTCCTCATCCTCTCTGTGTGGACTCAAAGCAGACATCCAGAGGTCTCCCGAGCTTTGGCATCACACTGAGGCTGCTGTGCCTTTTGGATTTTAGCATTAACCAACTACTAAGTCTGTGCCTCTCCTGTGTATAAATGACTATCATCAGACTCCCAAGCCTCCAATCATATAACTAATCCAATCCAATACACTAATCTCTTGGTTCCATTCCTCTAGAGAATTCTAATACCAGCTGTTTCTTAAACAATAGATAGGAAACCTTCCTTGAGCCTACTAATTTGAATGCAATGAAGGATCAACAAGATTACTTGCTAAGCCTCTGCTCTGGGGAAAATAGCCTATACAGTGTGCAATGTAATCACTTCCAGCAGGAAGTGATCATTAGTTAATGGGCCCAAATAATCCTCCAATAACCTATTAGGTCTTTATAAAAAGAACACACTATTGTTTGTTAATATGTTGCAAACACTCATCTTAATATACGTATTTGGTTTAGGAGAAACGTACAGCACAGGGTATAATTATAGTCTTTACATACATTTTATAGCATCCCTGATCGTCTTGTATAACTGGGTGTGTTTATGGCTATTTTATATGGAACTTGGTAGGGTTTATGCTTTAGAGGATAATAGTTGTAGCTCTCACAAGTTATTGATCAAGACTATACTTTATTTGATACTAAGTCCCTGGTCAGCCTTTAATTTTAACGGCACCATTGTCACATAGTAGAAAATGGTTTGTTTTATGAAGGACATGATTCCTAAGGATGCAGTGTGGTCAGCAAAGGGAAAACTATAAAGTCCAGGAACACACACGTCCAGCTGTGGTGCCAGTGCTATATCTTAGGTAGGGACTGACTAACAGATTGTGACATGGATAACCAGCAGATGCTTTGTGGAGTAAATAGACTTCAATCTGGTACTTGACAGGAGAGGAATAGAGTAGAAGGTGTAGACACCGTAGGTGGGGACAGTTATTGTCATTTAGTTTCTGCTGAACAGATGAGGTCTTTGCCCTAGGTCAGCTCGCTCTGCTCTCATTACTGTAGCAGATCACAGATAACAGAATATCTTGGGTACAAAAGAGAACAGTGCTATGTCCTTTATGATATAACAAATAATTATTATTGCCATGACCCGGGCATCATCCTGAGGTGACATCTACAGACAATTGTAACTAGGTCTTTGTTCTCCAAAGGCTCACAGTTCAGTGGGGGAGACAGAAGCAGGTGGTGCAGCATAAGAAATCTTAGAAAAAGACACACAAAAAGAAGGTACATGTGTAGGCACAAGAAAGGGACAAATAAAGATGTAAAAGGAAGTCCCGCTGCCTCTCTCGAGCCAGAGCAGCCTCAGCTCATCCTACAAGGTCTCATGTAGCCCAGGCTAGTCTCAAATTCTGTGTAGCAGAGCTCCTGATTCTCATGGTTTTCCCTTAATTGCTGGGATTACAGGCATGCACCACTCCACACCCAGCTATCTCTCAAGTTTAAGTGGTATGATGGAATGCCCCAGGGTTCAGTCCTGTGGTCCCTCTTTATTCCTAATCTACCTACGTGGTCTCATTTAACACTAGGATATCTAGACGTTGAATGTCTTCAATGTGTGTAAGCCTGTATGAACACTAACCCTACCCTCTTCCCCGGATACCTTCACTCATATGATGTATCCAAAGATCTAGTTAATCAGAATAAAGGTCCTAGTTTCCTATCACCATATATAAAACATACGTTCATAGTTCATGCACGCATCACACACCACCACCACCACCACCACGGTGACACTATTTCTTTAACTCAATAATAGGCAACCATCCATCCATCCATCCAATACTTCCAGTTTCTCAAGCTGAAAACCTTGGTTTTAGATGTACTTCTTTCTTTGCTGTGCTATCTACATCCCATTTTGCCCCTATCTCTGCCGTTACCCAAATCCATATCTTTACTGCCCCCTTCTCAATAACTGCTCAGTGACCTCGCTGCCTCCACCACATCCTCGCGTCCTGCGCGGAGTGACCTCCTGAGGGCTCCCTGTTTCTCGCAGAATAAGACCTGACGTTAAAAGCCCACCTATGATCTACCTGTTTTGTTATTTTTATTTTTTGTTGCTTGTTGGTACTGAGGATGAAGCCATAGCCTCACATTAACCGGGTAAACACATTACCATTGACCTCTAGCCCCATGCTGACACTCACCTCACCTGTCCAAAATACCTTCACTCTTGATTTGCCGCTGCACCTACATAGACATACCTCAGACAGGGCAAGTAGCTTCCTGAAAACTTTCGCTTTTGCTGTTCTAGGTACCTAGAATGGCAGTTCTCAATCTGTTAGTCAAGATCCCTTAGGGAAGGGGGGAGAACAACCCTTCCACAGGGGTCTCCTAAGAACATCAGAAAACATAGATATGTACATTACAGTTATGAAGTAGCAACGAAAATAATTTTACAGTTGGAGGTCAGCACAACATGAGGAACTGTATTAAAGGGTCACAGCTTTGGGAAGGGTGAAATATTCTTCCCTGAATACTGGTTTCCTTCGCATTCTGCTCACATGTTACCTTCTCAGGAATGTCCTTGGACACCCTGTATAAAAAGGCATGTCCTCATCCTAGCCTTTCTTTTTCCTCTTTGCCTAGCTTGCTTTTTTCAGCATAGCACTTGCTACCTGAGCTAGCGTCCATTTGTGTATGAATCAACTATCTACCCAGCATGCTCCACACAGGAGACGTGGATCCTTCATTCCAGGTCCTCCACAAGAACCAAAATAGAGATTGGTAAAGTGTTTATTCAAATACTTGTTGAATAAACAAATGAATAGACTTAAGAAAGCTCAAGACACCATGCTCCCTGAAGGCTGTGGCCACATGGCCACTGACTGTAGTTGGAAATGGTTCCATTGGAAATGGCCTACTTCAGCCAAAGAGCTGATGACACCCAGATTCCTGCTGAGAGCTGGCAATGTATCGGGAAACATTATCTTGCCCTGGTACCCAAAACTGAGCACCGGATTATTACATGCAGATCAACCTGTTGTTTTAAAGAAATGTCTGAGTTAAAATGGACACAAAGCAAGTCAGATGTGGTGGTACACACCTGTACACTCCTAGCACTCAGAAGTCAGGGTCTGGTGGAGAGACACAAGTTCAGGGGCCAGCCTGATCCACAAAGTGAGTTTCAAAATAGCCAGGGCTACATTTTTTTTTTAAGTTGCAGGAATTCGGGAAATGAAGAAACCTACAGGAAAATGGGACAGACATTTGAGTCTGAAGTAACTGAATCTTAAAATCAAAACACTGTGATCAAGGTTAAGGTGAATTTGCCTGCCCAGTACAAAATTCAGAAGTGGGGGTGGGGATAAACAACTGGGAGGTGTCGTGGTAAATTGGGAAACCGGGCGCCATGAGATAGCCAAACCGGGGGGAAAACCTAGGCACCGCTGCAGGACTGTGAGTTACATGCAAACCCCTGTGAACTACTCTCCGGACATAAAATGAAGACAAAGGCCTGGGCATGGTGGCACACACCTTTAATCTCACCGTTTATTGTCAGCGCTTGGGAAGCAGAAGCAGGTGAATCTCTCTAAGAGTGAGACTTTGTCTAGCAGAGCCGGAAGTGGGGGGAGGAGGGACAGAGAGAGAAAGAATGAAGATACCTATGTCACAAATCTGTCAGAATTCAAGGCAGGAACCTGAAGGCAGGAACCTGAAGGCAGGAACTGACAGACCACAGAGGAATGGCAACTACTGGCTTTCTCCCCATGGCTCACTCAGCTTGTTCTCTTAGACAGCCCAGAAACTCTGCCCAGGGCTGCACTCGCCTGTATCAATGAAGAAAATACCACACAGACACGTCGTGCCGCAGGTTACTTTTGTGGAGGCAGCTCCTCAGCTGAGACTCCTTCTCTACAGGTGTGTTAAGTTGACAACCGAGATTAGCCACCACGCAGTATTAGTTTTTAAACAATGTTTTGAGTAAATGGAAGCTATAAAGCTGTGTATAAGATTGCAATGTTTTTTTTTTATTTATCTTCCAACGCCTGCATTTTCTACCATAATAGCGTAATTTAAAGCCTTCTTCAATGAGTTCACTGTATGCCCTGGGTGTTCTATGTGGCCAGTTTCCAAGGTATGATTTAGTTTAAAAATCATTTGTTCTAGGGGCTGGACAGATGACTCAGCAGTTAGGAGCTGACTGTTCTTCCAGAGGACCCAGGTTAGATTCCCAGCACCCACATGGTGGCTCACAACCGTCTGTAACTCCAGTCCCAGGGGCCTCACACTCTCCTGGCTTCCTTGGGCACTACACCAGAGGAGTCCACAAACACAGGTAAAAAGATCCATGTACCTAACATAAAATAAAAACAAATTAAAAGATGCTATAAAATTTGTTTGCAAGTTAAATAAACTGCACAAGCATCCAATACCTCCAAAGGCCATGATTTGTGTGATAATTTCGTATGTCCAAAGCCCTGTTCATCAACCAAAATCTCTGGTATAATAATTAAGTTCATTAATATGCGTCTTGAGTATCTGGACCATTACTTACGTGTTAACATTTTCTTTGTACTTTTAACCTTAGATGTCCTTAAATTCAGTCACCAACCCTCGGGTTTTCATCCTTAGTAGAGTTACAGAGAACAAAGGTGAGACACTTGAGTAAGCCGATGTTGAAAAGAAGGTTGAGCTTTTTCCCATTGAAAAAGTCTCCATTTTGTTTATACCTTCCCAGGCATGTGTGTTGGCTAGTTTTTATAGCCTGTTTGAGTGTTCCACTAAGGGAAACCTCCATTGGCAATGTGCCTCTATCAGATTTGCGTGTAGGCAAGTCTGCCAGGCATTCCCTTGATTGTTGATTAATGTGGGAGAGTCCAGCCCTCTGTGAGTGATGTCATCCCTGGGCAGGTGGTCCTGGGTTCTCAGACAACAGGTTGCGCGTACCCGGGAGAGCAAGCCAATGCAGCATTCCACATAGTAGAGTATTCTTCTCATACAAGCATTTTTCAAATTGGCCTTTGATAAGTTTTATCAACCGAAACAGTTTATGCTCAGAATACAGGTGTTGTGCTAGGAAGGGGCTTCTTGAGGAGTATGGGGAAGGTAAGTGGCTCGTGTAAGAGCCCCAGTAAATATCGCTGCAGATTTGAGGGTTGGCATGTTCTAACAGGACGTAAATATGACTGACATTTCCTAATGGCCTAGACTGTTTGCTGTACAGAACCAAGTGTAGTGACAACGACGTGTTCCCAGTGAGTTGTCTGGATGGCTTCATTCTATTAAAATTCAGCAATGACTCAAGCACGCATTAACATACCTTAGCTGCCACGTCTTCACTGTCAGGAGCCAGATATCTTTTCTACGTGATTCATCCCTTTATTCTAATGCGCATTTAATTTTCATCTCTGCTCTCGGGGGCAGGAGGGAGGGAGGGCGACCAGGATGCAGTCTGTACATATCTGGAATTGACAAAAAAAAAGAAGTCGAGTCAATATAAGATGAAATAAAGAGAAGCATAATGAGAACAATTTCCTAGACGAGGAACCTAGACTGGGCATGGCTACAAGCTCACTGATGTCCCCACAGCACCTCAGGGGCTCCTCATAGACTTTAACGTACATTTCAGAGAATCTTAGTCATTTAGGAGAAACAACGGATGAAAGCAGAGAGGTCTGGGGAGTCGGGAACCACAGACTCTTGGCACACCTCTTAGGCTGCTGTGGAAGGTTCGACGGGAGGGTATCTGGTTCTGATTCTCTGGAGCTTCTGATTCTTCCTTAGCTGGGCATGAATGTGAAGCGTGCCCTGGGGAGACTTTCTTCCTGCCTCTGGTTTTGGAGGGCACATTGCTCTGCATTCCCAAGGCAAGGGAAGGCAGACTTGGGAAGCCTGGGTCTTCAGTCACAACCTACCCAGTGACCAAAAACAGCTAAATCAAATTTACAACATATGTCTCTACAACCTCCAATAACCAGTGGTCCCATGACCTTGAGTCTGTAACAAATACCAAACAAGGAGATTCAATTATTCAGTCGGTCTAATAAGGAATACTGAGGCTGAAACTCGGGGCCTTGTTTATGTGATTTTATACTATGGGCACACCAGAGACGTCACACAAGCTCGCAGCGACAGCAAAGGAAGATTCCCACCCTTCACATCTGGGTGGCATCTGGGTGCAATCGTGACTTAAAGGAAAAAGGTCTCACGGGGGGAAGAAAACCAATTACAGCCTCAAGGGAGAAAACGCCAATCGCATCCGAGATACACTGTTCATCTGCTCAGTGTCTCTTGTGCTCTTCGGAGGTTGTAGGTACCGCAAGGCACTGAGAGGAGAAAGTGGAACGGTCGGCCCTTGGTCTCTGGAGCTTAGAGTTTCGTGTTCACTGAACATGCAACACAATGTGATAAAAGCACTGTGATGGAAAGAATTGCAAAGGACAATGTGACTCTAAGCTGTCTAAATCTAAGATGTTGCTAGGAGGCAGCATCCCAGTGATGCAGGTCCCACTCTGAGTCTTTCTTGATAGACTAGACAACCCTCGGCAAAACCTGAGTCCCAAAGAGACTTAGATGGTTGGTCACACCATCTAATGCAAATGCCCCTTCTCCTCCTAAAATAAAGTTACATTGCTCTCTACAAAATATAAATAAATAAAAAATAAGCCAAGTTCCTTCCAACAAGTTCCTGCAAACACAATGAGGACTCGGTTGTGGATGGAAACAAACATGTCTTTCAAGTCCTGCCAGACATAATACGGAGTCAGGGTCATGTCTTAGAAGCCACACATGGCTTCCCCAGCCCTCCACTAGTCTTGAGCTGACTGTTTGACCCATGTGGGTGTGTATTTGCTTACCAATTCACTAGTATACCAGACAGGCTAAAATAAGTCCTGCTGTTGCATCGTCCTGGTTTAGAAGAACAAATCTGTATTTGTGCTGCAAGTCAACTGGGACTATGCTTGCCACCTCACGCTGAGATGCCATCATGGCAAACATGTCCCCTAGGTAGAAGAGGAAGGACATTCTTCCTGCCTGTGGTAATGGTTTTGTCACCACCCATCAGCAAATCTTAAGTCAGCCATAGGTAACTGCATTTTTGCTGTTACAGCAGCATAGCCTGGCCTGCACTGACCGATGGGGAAACCTCACGATAAAGAAGCAGAACTGGGAAGAAATGAATTCCAGGCGAAGGGTGCTTGCTACTCCCGGAGTGACATGAATATGTAAAGCACACTCGCGGACACCCATCTCTTGCTTTAGAATTCCTTGATAGAACCACCATGGTTAAAAATCCAAGTCGCGATGGTGGTCAAGGCTAAGATCTGGCTACTTCTGAGAAGTCAGTTCTCCTGCTTCAACCTTTGTACAAACAAGGCAGATTTTTACACAGAGAAACACTCTCTGCATGCAGACCGAAGCTCTGGTCCCACCCAAATTCTTCTAGCAGGGACAGAAAGAGAAGCTGGCATGCAACGGCCTCCCTGCTACTGAGAAAACAAGCCTGTGTTACGACAGTCATGGTTTTCCAGGGCCCTTTGTAAGCCACTGAATCATCTGGAACACATTTCCCTTGAGTTTTATAACATTTTGACTCAATTCCCTCATCCATTTCATCATAGGCTTCCTGTTCGTGCTAAAGATAGTCATAAACAAATTCTGTGGTCAGTATCTCAAAAAGGAAGCATATGCAAAGTCCGACCTCGGCCACTTCTTTTCCTGAGCAGAAGAACTCCATTTCCTATAATGAACTGTCCAATCACAAAGCAACCTTGGGAGAGTTGAAAATGGCACACTTGACCAGCAAATGGCCTCTATTTGAGAAATCAGTCCTAGAAGTGGGTGAATATGAAACCTGACTGCAGAGTGATACAGCGAGGTGGGTTCCTACTAGGGATCACTGAGCAAGAGTCCCAATATAACTGAATTTATTTTTAATGACTAAAGTCATTTCATCATTAAGCTATGGTGAACATGTGCTTAACATAGTCCTTGTGTAGCGGGAACATCAAAAAGATCTGACCATTTAATTAAGCAAAATAAAACGTTTCTTTTAATCTGATAGATCACACTGCAGTACAGGACTACAGAGCACACTGTAGCAGAGGACTACAGAGCACACTCTAGCAGAATCATTGGTTGCTTTGTTGAGTGTTTGGTCAAAGGTGCATGAGGTGTGTGATTCTAGCAATTGACTAGCCCAAGGCTACACAGAGTTCAACATCTCAAATCATATGACTAATGTCAGAATTAATTATGGCAAATAAAAAATATAACACAGCCGGGCGGTGGTGGCGCACGCCTTTAATCCCAGCACTCGGGAGGCAGAGGCAGGCGGATCTCGGTGAGTTCGAGACCAGCCTGGTCTACAAGAGCTAGTTCCAGGACAGGCTCCAAAACCACAGAGAAACCCTGTCTCGAAAAACCAAAAAAAAAAAAAAAAAAAAAAAAAAAATATAACACAGTAGAAAAGCCATCTACAGGGGGTCTTAACGTGGTCTTCCAAATTGACCTATAGATTCAGTGAAATTTTAATGTTCAACCACCACTTTCTTTTCTCCTCTTATCCTTATCTCTGCCCAATGTTAAGAATCAAAAGCAGGGCCAATCTATCACTGAACTATACCCACACATCCCTATAAGCCTTCCACTTCACAGTTTCGATATTTTAGACAGTTTCTCGCTCTATAGTCCTGATGGGTCTGGAACTCACTAAGTAAACCAGGCTGGCCTTGAACCTATACCAACCCTCCTTTGTTTCCCAGGGACTGGTGTCATAGGTGTGTACCACCATGCTCATCATAGAGAAATTAACAAGCCGACTCTGACGTCACATGAGAGAACTGAGGCGGTGGCTCCATTGAGGACCTGCTTGGATCTTCAGCACCCACATAAAAAGCCAGGCATCGTGCCATGCGCCCATAATCCCAGAGATGGTGGGGTGGAGCCAGAAGGATTCCTAAAACTCCCTGGGCAACCCATCTTGTGAAATCAGTGAACTCAGGCTCAGTAAGAAACCCTATCTCAAAAAACAAGGGGAAGGGTGATAGGGGAAGACACCAGATGTTGGCCTCTGGCCTCCACGCACACACACAGAGACACACAAACGCATATACATACACACACATGAGCAAACAACAAATATGCATATGTACAATTAATTAACATTAATTCATTTATTAAGATATATATATATATGGCCAGAATTAGTCACAACACTCTTGAAGAACAAGGTGAACGCCCTTGAAGAAATTTCCTTCCATCAGATTCAAGGCAGAGTGGCATTGCCATGAAGACAGTACAGTCAACCAAGAACAGAAACTGACAGTCGTTCTGTTAAGATGGTGTTGCAGAGCAGGGAAGCAAGAACAGTCTCGCCAGCAGCTTGGCGGAGTTGCTTCTCCCCTTCAGTCTGTGTATGGGACCCAGGGTTGATCTCTGTTGGCAGCTCTGTGCAGGAAGTGCCTTACCCACTTTGCCAGCTCTCCAGCCCAGGAAAGGTGATAATTGTTAACACCGGGTGTTAGGGACGAACGCCTTAATGAAAAGGACCACAGTGTTATAGTAATCTATCATATTTACGTTTCCATGTTTAAAAAAACAGGAGAAAACGGACTAGCAGATGGAGACATAGTTTGCTAATTCGTGAATTAGGGTTTCTGTTAACTTTTACAATGTTAAGTCTGCATTATGTGTAAATTACATCCTCGCCAAATTCATGCGTCGACGCCTTAATCCACATATGAAAATGTGGCTTGAATTTTGTTAAATTGACTCACAAACCACCATTCATAAAAGGGGGAATGTAAAGGATTTTATTTCATTAAAACTTAGAATTTCTGTACATCAAAAGACATCACAGAAAAACAAGAGCTGGGTGTGACACACACCTTTAAGTCCAGCACTTGGCTGTCAGAGGAAGGCGAATCTCTGAGTTTGAGGTCAGCCTGGTCTACAGAGTGAGTTCCAGGATAACCAGGGCTATGTAAAGAAACCCCATTGAAAAAGAAAAGAAAGAGAAGGGGGGGGAGAAGTGGGGAGAATGAAAGGTTGGACGGGAGGGAGGGAGGAGGAGGGAGGGAGAAGGGAGGGAGGGAGGGAGGAGGGAGGGAGGGAGGGAGGGAGGGAGGGAGGGAGGGAGGGAAGGAAGGATAAAAAGGCAAAGCGTGAACCAGGAGAACTTGTAATTCTCACACAAGCAGTCAATAATATCTAGAAAAGATTCCTGTAAATGAAAGAGATAGATAATCCATTCCTAATGGGTGGGACACGATCCTCGTGTAATAATCCAAATGGCCAAAAAATCACTTGAGGAAACATTTTATGTCAACTGAGAAACGCAAAATAAATCTACAGTGAAATGAAACGACCCACCCAACAGAAAAGCCAAATTAACAGGACCGACATGACTCGCTGAGTGTTGATGGAGACTGTTGGCACCAGCAGTCTCCCACGCCCCTTACAGGTAGGAATACAAACGCTCTTCAGATCTCTTTGTATTATCTCCTGAAGCTTAACACCCTGTCGGACTTCTATTCCCAGGTACACAGTCAATGGAAATCCACACCCACGCATGAAAGACATGCACGAGACTGCAGTGGTGGCGTTAGATACCCCCTATTGAGAATGACTTAAACACACAACAATAAGGCAAGTTATAAATACATCAATGAAAGTAACAAACAAGTGTAAACAGAACCTGTCTGCACCTCTGTGTGTCGTTTAGGAGAGGAAGCCAGAAAGGGGTGTGTGAGGGACAACAACAATGACCATGCAAAGGTGAAGGACAGAACCATCACCACAAAGTTGGCCTACGACTTCCACATACCTGCACACTAGTAGTGGGATGCATTCACACACACGCACGCACGCACAACATACACAACAATGATTAATTTCTAAAATATAAAGTATAAGCAAACAAAAATCCAGAAACTGACAAAAAGTAATCTGCAGCATTAAAATTCAATTCCCTTTTGGAAAGATTGGTTGTAAGTGGGAGAAGGAATCTTTAAGAGTATTGGCTACAACTAGGACAGAAGTCAAATCATTGTGGAGTTACCTGTGTACAACCAAAAGATAACAGACGCAGAAAGGCAGCAAGTACTCACACAGCAGCAGACACCAGGCAAACCAACTACTCTCTCTCTTTCCTTTTTATTTTAAGAACTTTATCCTTTTTCTTTTCTCTCCCAAGCCTACATATATTTTTAAACATGCTCTAAACAGTTTAGAGGGCTTTTTTTCATCTGAATCTATCTTTACTGTATATCGCTCTTTTTCTGACCACATGAGTCTTTAATTTGCTAAGTTATAGGACTAGGATTAAAGCTGTGGCCCTGACAGCTGGATCCATCTCATTCCCTAGCTTTCTGGGAGTCTAGTCTCACGACAGAGGTACTGGCCAGAGCCGTGGTTATTGCCACAACACTATGGCATTTCAAGGGTCCCTGCCACCACCAAGAAGCATGTATCAGCTGTTCATAAACACCATTGAAGTGTTTGGTGACGGGACCTCTTAAAAGAGATGCAAGGTTTTCGCAGCTAAAGCTGAGTCAAGAAGCCTCTCTTAAATGAGATGTGCTTACCTCTAGCAAACAGAGCTCACCTGAGAAAATGCTTCTACCAAGAAGCCATGCTTAACTCTTTTCTTTTGTGTCCATAATTACATAATGCTTTCTCAGTTTTTATGTGGATGTAGTTGTCGATGTTGGCACCATTTTGTTGTAGGAGATCACTTGTTTGTTTCCTGGCTATCCAGACTCCCAAAATAATCACGTAGACACGGTATTAATTAAATCACTGCTTGGCCCATTAGCTCTAGCTTCTTATTGGCTAACTCTTACATCTTAATTTAACCCATTTCTATTAATTTGTGTAAAACCACGTGGCTGTTCCTAGTGGAACCACTGGCAAGGTTCTGGCTCGTCTGTTCCTAGTGGTGGCTACATGGCATCTCCCTGACTCCGCCTTCTTTCTCCCAGCATTCAGTTTAGTTTTCCCCACCTAGCTCTACTGTACCCTATCACAGGCCAAGGAAGATCCTTTATTCATTAACCAATAAAAGCAACACATACACAGAAGAACTTCCCACATCACATGTACTCCTTTGCTGCTGCTTTCTGGTTTTGTTTTTGCTCATTACACAGTGCTGGCTACTTATCCCACAGTTAAATCAGGATGTGCAAGTCTCCTGACTTTCCCTGAATCTTGTCTAGGAAATTGTTACACTGGTGCAGGGGAGGTGGGGTCCTCCTTCTCTTCCCTCTATTTGGTCAAAGTATAAATGAATCCAACATTCTTTAAGGAGAGGGAGGGAGAGAGGGGGAAGAAGAGGAGTGGAGGAGAGACAGGGGTGGGGGAGGGAGGGGAGGGGATGAAGAGGAGAAAGGTCAGAGGAAGAGGGGCAGAGAGAGGAGGGAGAAAGGGAAGGAGAAGGGAGAATGAGGAAGGAGGGAGACAGCAGCATTAGCCGCTCTAGCTTCATTTTTAACTTTCAATCAAAGTAATTGAACATTACTCAGCCTGACTTCCAGGAAAGGCTTCCAGTACTAGAAACTGAGGTGGGATTGTTTTTATCATTCTACGTAAACAACACCCTAATCTAGACTTAAGACTCAAGAAAGTTTCTACAGGTAATAATTACAGACGAGAGATCTCGAAAGGGAAAGACGTTTTGACACCACCAAGACTCATCATGTGTAGGCGCAGGTTCCATGTCAAAGTCAGTTGGAGAGAAGAAGACTAATTTGCCACTTACTGGGTGAACTTCAGCAAGGTTTTGTAGCATCTCTGAACATCAGTGGATTAATGTTAACACACGAACCATGACACATGTGTCAGAGGTGGGAGTTGGTTCTCTCCTTCTACCTTGTGGGTACCAGGCTTCTAACTCAGGTCCTCAGCTGGCAGCAGGCATCTCTACCTGTTGGGACATCTCGTTGGCCCAGTTTGTTTGCTTGTTTTGAGACAAGGTTTCTCTGTATAGCCCAAGCTGTTCTAGAACTCACTCTGTAGACCAGGTTAGCCTCAAACTCAGAGATCCCCAAGCTCTACCTCCCAAGTGTTAGGCTTAAAGGTGTGCACCACTATGTCCAGCCTCGTTTATTATTCTTGATAGGCAGAAAAGACAATTATATCAAAGGGTTATGGAGTACCTTAAATTACTGGTGTATATTTAAAAACGGCCGGAGGCTCACACCTATAGTTCCAGGACTTGAAAGACTGAAGCAGAGGAGCTTGAGGCCAGCCTGGGCTATACGGTGAGACTGTGGGGGGAAGTAGAGGATGAGCCTCCTTTCCTGTTCACGCTAATGACAATACCGCCTCACAAGCAAAGCCACGCCATGCAATATATAACAATCCTATAATTCTGGATTATTAGGTTAAACAAGCCTGCATTAATTTGACCTGTATTTGACAAATGTTACCAGTTTTGCTATCTGTCATTTCTGACCACAAACTTGCCCCCTGTTTCAATAACATACATGGGTCCCCGCTAAACCAGCTGAAACAGTCAACACTTTCTGAGTACTGAGTCCTAGGAGGCCTATGAATTTTTTCAACAGCAAAATAAGTTTTTGATGTGGGATTCCCCTCTGTATGCTGTGAAAAGCATTGGAACTGCTTTGGGCCTATAGCAGAGCTATAGGGGAAGAAAGGAGGCAGAGTCAGGGAGAAGCCACTTAGCTCAGACAGACATGCTAAAACTTTGCTGGTAGGCCATGACCTCATGATGATACACAAATTAATGGAGATGGGTTAAATTAAGACATAAGAGTTAGCCAATAAAAAACTAGAGCTAATGGGCCAAGCAATGATTTAATTAATACAGTTAAATAATTCTGTGTGATTATTTTGGGGCTGAGCAGCCAGGAATCAGCAAGCGGCGTCTCACAACAAGTTTTAATACCTGTGGTAGCTTTTCAGAGGAGGCCTACTATGTGTTTTCAGAGGAGACCTACTATGTGGAAGATACTGAGACGCTTTGAAGACAAGCAGACTATACTCTGACCTCAGCTGGCTCCCCTCTACTTACCAGACAAGCACAGCCAGTCCCATCCCCTCCCAGCCTGTTCTGTGGGTCTCGAAGAAAGAGATCAGACAAATACTACGGGAAGAGTCGAAGCTGTTTTCTAAATTCCATAGACAAACTGCTTGCTCTAAAAGATAGCGGAACAAAATAAAGGTTTTTCTGCATTTCCTCTTGCGACTGTTGTTTGAATTCAGCAGGAAATGACTCAATTACCCTTTTCTGAACAGACACCATAGCTAATTATATAGGAGACCACGGCACAGAGGCACTGGCAAGATTGTTTACAAAGCGAGGTACTTCATATTTTAAACCAAGCCCAATGACATTTAAGCAACTCAAGGGAAACACATTTTTTTGCATTGTACTAGGTAGGCTGTGTTAAGAATTTTTATGTAGTGTACTAGGTAAATTCCATGAAAAATTATTTTCCCTGAGAAACAGAGTGTTCACAGCGCCCTTGTCTGCTGCTTTTGCATCTCAAAAGGCTAATCTAAAATTTGACCTTCTAAACAATACCAGTTTACAATGAGCTGAACCCTTGCAAGTGAGCAGGGCTCTCTGGCTCCCTAAATCCCCAGGGAAGCCGGAAGCTGCAGCGTTTCCCTTTCACCTCCAGGGAGCTATTTCTAGCCCAGCAAGCTAACGAAACCCCTGATGACCCGGGCAAGGGAATAATAATCCAGAATCAGCTTCTAGATGCACACGTGTGTCTGCAGACACATTCTCTCAGCTCATGGCTGCGTCTCATTCGGTTGGAGAGAATCCCACGCTCTGTATCTAGTTTGTTTTTCACATGACCCGGTGAATGGCCGACAACACTGCCGAGTCCTGAAGTTCTAGGGATACCTGAAGGGAATTCCAGACCACGTGTAGGTAATTACAGTCTGAAAAGTATATACATATATAAAAGAGAAAGGCACAGAATTCTTCTTAAAAATTTAATGACATTCAAAGGTTATCTAAGAAAGTGAAACCAATAAAAGGGGGAGGGGATCTGATATCAGGTTAAAGGTCAGCTGTTTGTACCTGACTAAAATGATGAAGTTATCTTTACCATAAGTCTGTATCACAGTTGCAAGGCCTTGGTGGGGTTTTGTTTTAAGGATCTAGTTGATCTTTGCACCCTATTCCTGGTGACTTTGACTCCTGGGCTAGGTGGCAGAGTCCTTTCCTAAAATCCTTCTCCAAGTACAGTCAACAGGCCGGGTGGTGGTGGCACACACCTTTAATCCCAGCACTGGGGAAGCAGAGGCAGGTGGATCTCCAAGTTCGAGGCCAACCTGGTCTACAGAGCAAGTTCCAGGTTAGCCAGGGCTACACAGAGAAACTTTGTCTCAAAAGAAAAAACAAACAACAACAACAAAACAGTGGATGCGACCACTGAAGTCAGGCAAAGCTGATAACAATGATACAAATATGGAAACTGAGTCCAGAGGAACTGAAAAAATACGTGTCTACAGAATCTGCAGCTCACAGGGAAGAAGCGACTCCGCGGACTCTGCTTCACGGTTACATCAGCTAAGAAAGAGATGAGCAATTAACTACCTCTGACTCTGAGTAGTAAATGCACAGTCCATGGGTAAATGTGATGAGGCATGCAACACGTGAGACCCAGATGCTGCTGGTGACCTACTCACTGAAAGAAGTGAAGGATTAAGAAAACTGTCGAGGCAGGGAGGATGGTGCACACCTACAATCCTAGCACTCGGTTGCTGAGACAAGAGAATGAGGGACTTCAGGTCAGCCCTGAGGCTACATGACAAGTTCCAGGACAGCTTGATTTATATAGCAAGACACTTTTTCTTTTTTTAAGCTATTTTTTTACTGTTTTTATTGAGCTCTACATTTTTCTCCACTCCCCTCTCTTCTTCCCCTCCCCTACTACCTTCTCCCATGATCCCCATGCTCCCAATTTACTCAGGAGATCTTGACTTTTTCCTTCCTATATAGATTAGATCCATGTATGTCTCTCCTAGGGTTCTCTTTGTTGTCTAGGTTATCTGGGATTGTGGACTGTAGGTTGGCTTTTTTTTCTTTGTTTTATGTCTAGAAGCCACTTATGAGTGAGTACATGTGATAGTTATCTGGGTGTGGGTTACCCCATTCAATATGGTTTTTTCTAGATCCATCCATTTGCATGCAAATTTCAAGATTTTTTACTGCTGTGTAGTACTCCACTGTGTGAATACACATTTACCACATTTTATCCATTTTATACATTTATCCATTTTATACATTCTTTGGTTTTAGGGGCATTTACCTTGTTTCCAGGTTCTGGCTATGACAAATAATGCTGCTATAAACACAGTTGAGTACATGTCCTTGTTATATGATTGAGCATCCTTTGGGTATATATCTAAAGTGGTATTGTTGGGTCTTGGGGTAGATTGTTTCATAATTTTCTGAGAAATTATCATACTGATTTCCAAGGCAACTGTACAAGTTCATACTCCTACCAGCAATGGAGGAGTGTTCCCCTCTCTAGCATAAGTTGTCATCAGTGTTTTTTATCTTGGCCATTCTTAAAGGTGTAAGATAGAATCTCAGAGTTGTTTTGATTTGCATTTCTCTGATGACTAAGGATGTTGAACATTTCCTTGAGTGTCTTTCAGCCATTTTAGATTCCTCTGTTGAGATTTCTCTGTTTAGGTCTGTACTCCATTTTTTATTGGATTATTTATTCTTTTAATGACCAATTTCTTGAGTTCTTTGTATATTTTGGAGATCAGACCTCTGTCTGATGTGGGCTGTCATTTTGTCTTGTTGACTGTGTCCCATGCTTTACAGAAGCTTTTTAGTTTCAGGAGGTTCCATTAATTAACTCAGGGTCTATACTGCTGGGGTTATATTTAGGAAGTGGTCTCCAGTGCCAATGTGTTCAAGTGTTTTTCCCACTTTCTCTTTTATGAGGCTTTATGTTGTGGTCTTTGATCCATTTGGACTTGAGTTTTGTGCAAGGTGATAGATTTGGACCTATTTTCTTTCTTCTACATGTTGATATGTATGACAGTTATGCCAGCACCATTTGTTAAATATGTTTTCTTTTTTCTATTTTATATTTTTATCTTGTTTGTCAAAATCAGGTGTTTGTAGGTATGTGGATTGGTATCCGAGCCTTTGATTCAATTCCATTGAGAACCCTTTTTCTAAACCAACAAAAGAAAAAGTAAATATTGAATAAATGATTTACATATACCCAAGGTCACAAAACAAAAAGAGAGCCAAACTCTGTAACCTGATTGATTGTCTTGACCCCCTGAGTGGACTTGCTTAACCTCCAAACTGCGTAACTCTAGGCTCTTCCCACCATACACATTGACCCTTTACTTGGACATCTAAGGAGGGATGGGGTGGGTGCTCCATGAAAGCGCTACCCTTCATGCATGAGCCCCATAGGTGACAGAGTCTCCCTTTGTTCCTAACTGTACTAGTTCTTGTCCATCTATCACAAACTAGATTCATCTGGGAAGAAAGGACCTCAGCTGAGGAATTGCCTCCATCAGCCTGGCCTGTGGGCAAGACTTTGGGGACATTTTCTCCATCGAGGATTGTTTTGGAAGGATCTGGCAACTGTGTGGGCAGTGCCATCCCTGGGCAGGTAACCCTAAGTCGCAGAAGAAAGTGTTGGCATATTTGGTTTGTATGATAAACAACCAGACCAGCTCAAGAACAACAGTTATAATTTAATAATTGAAAAGGGGGGAACTCACGCTACAAGAGTGGGAGATTCGAAATCCAAAATGATCCGGCAAGCACCCGTAGAAGGAGGGAGGGAGGGAGGCAGGGAGGGAGGGAGGGAGGAGAAGAGAGAGAGAGAGAGAGAGAGAGAACAAGCGCGCGCGCACACACACACACACACACACACACACACACACACAAACCTGGATCCCTGTTTTTCTTCCTGGGGACCAGGTCGCCACGCCCCAATTAGCTGTGATTGGTTAACAGAGTTTCCCCATCAAGAAAGCAAGCTGAGCAAGCCCTGAGGAGCAAGCCATTAAGCAAGCAGCCTTCCTCCTTGGTCTCTGCTTCAGTCCTGCTGCGGGTTTCTTCCTTGAGTTCCTGCGCTGATGTCATGGGTGGTGAGATGTAAGTGTCAGCCAAATAAACCCTGCCTCCCCTCCCCCCTCCCCCGATTGCTGTGGATCATGGCATTTATCACAGCAACAGAAAAACAAGGTGGACCACTAACACAGACGAGCAGAGAAGTTTTCCGAGCCCTGGCTGGAATTCGGGTTCACTTACTAGGTGACTCCACTCCCAGTCCTGGCCTTCCCCAAATCCTTGTTTTCCCCATTTTACAAAAGGAACCGACAGAATCTGACATCAGGAGGTTGCCCCGAGGTGAAATCTATGAAATGGAAACTTCCAGACACAAATCAAACGCTGCCCTCGCCTTCCCTCTGACTTTCGGCTCTAAATATAGTATAAATCAACACACACTAAACAGAAAAAGATGTTCACCACAAAATGTTAACCTTTTGGGTTTTTTTTTTCCTTTTTCTTTGTTTGTCTATTTGTTTATTTGTCTCATTTTTGTAATCCAGACTGGCCACAAACTCAAGTGGTGGCACGGACCTGAGGTTCCAGTACTCAAAGATGTAGAGGCAAGAAGATCATGAGTTCAAGTCCAGCCTGGACTTCAAATCAAGATAAGAGAGACAGAAAGAGACAGAGACAGAGGGGGGATTTTAAGATGACAACATCCCTAAGAATTCTAGTTCAGTTCTACAGCTGGATGACAACATTTCTTTGAATGTCTTTCCTGTTGATTTGTACACAGATACACTATACCCCCATCCCAATCCTGGTACCGACTGATGACAGCTGTACGTCCCAGCCCCACCGCCTCTAAGTGCTGCCTCAGGGGACCATCTCTATGGGATATGCCAGGCTTTTCTTGGGACCACCAAGCAGCTCCCAAATCATGACACAGAGACTTATTACTTTTGAATGCTCAGCTTAGCTCTTTTATTTAAACTATTTACCTTTTGCCTTGGGCTGTTAACTTTTTCTTACTTTCTTGCTGTCTCTACATCTGCTTGGTTGAGGTTGCCTGGCTTCTTGTCCCAGACATGTCCTTCATTTCTCCTTTCTTCTCTCATTCCTCACCAGCTTATTTCTCCTATTTCTCTCTGCCCACCAGCCCTGCGTATCCTTTCTCTGCCTAGCTATTGGGTGTTCAGCTCTTTAATAGACCAATCCAGTGATTTAGGCAGGCAAGGTGAAACAAATGCAACATTGTAACATAATTAAACACATGCAGCAGAAACAAAGGTAACACATCTTTGCCCAGTTCAAATAATATTCCGTAACCACCGGGTAAACAATCACATGAATAGCTAAGACACTGTGAGATAAAGTACTGATCAGTTTCCATGGGAACAATCACCCTTGCTTGAGGTGTTTGGGACTAGTGCACAGAGGCAGTAACACTGATGAGCATTGCAACGTCAGGGTCGGAACAGCATGTTACATCTAAAACCATAAAATTGTCACATCCGAGAAGCCTCTCTCCTTTGCTTTGGTACAGATTATTAAAGACAGAACAGCCTCGAATCCTCTCAGGGTTACTCCACTAAAGGCATTCAGTGATGGTCTTACAAAGCAAATGTGTGGTATTTAACATCCCAAAGCCACCATTTTGTAGCACTTACGATTGAACAACCCAAGTGTCTCCTTTGTGGGTTCATATATAATGAATGAGTGCTATATTAAAGATTATTGAAGAGTGTAAGGCTTTTTTGCATGTGTAAGATTTGTAGCTTTTAAAATATTTATTCATCTGTGTGAGTCACTTGAATTTTCCAGCGAACTCAGGAAAGAAAATGTCAAAGTTGAGCAAATGTTAAATGAACTCTCTTTAAAAGGAAATGTTTTTTAGGAGATAATACTCAAGATGAACTAATCTACAGATTTATCCTGAATTTCAACATGCGTAGAGCTGAGAGGAATGGACCAAAATGGCAGGGAAGACTTGAGGGAAAAATCTCCCAAGAGTTAACTCTTTAGTACTTGCTCTGTGTGTGACCCGTTTTCCTCCTTTTATGTCCCCACAAATCACCTTCTACAAACAGGCAGAAATCTGACCGCCATACATGGTGCCTGCTCGTTCTCTCTTCTTAAGTGGCACCTGTCCTTTGCTGTCCACCTTGTCGAGCAGACACTAGCATCTCCACCACAACTGACGCCATGGAGTCCTGAGAGATCAGGCCTCTCTGCTGTGCTGTGCTGTGCTGTGCTGTGCTGTGCTGTGCTGCACAGCTGGGCAGAGAAGACTGTCTGCCTTGTCTTCCTTCTTGGCTTACCTCTTCCTAAAGAGGACAGAGGCAGAAGTCCTTGGGCCCTGAGGATGGGCAATGAGGTCACTGTCAATGTAAGTCTCACATATAGCTCACTGCCTCCACTTCACATATGGCTCACACGTCAATTCTTGAGCTAGAGAGATCTTTATTCAAGTGCATTGGTGTGAAGGTATCAGATTCCCTGGAACTAGAGTTACAGATAGTTGTGAGCTGCCATGTGGGTGCTGGGATTTGAACCCAGATCCTCTGGAAGAGCACCCAGTACTCTTAACCACTGAGCCATCTCTCCAGCCCAGAGCTAGAAGAATCTTGAGAGGTATAAGTCTCTCTTAAACCAAAGATTTGCTCTTGGGTCCATCTTTCTGCCTCCTTGCTGCCTGACATCTCGGACAAGACCTCATCTAAGAAGAGTGCGTCCGTCACACAGAGGTGGCCTGGCGTGCTCTCTCTCTCTCTAGGTGAGGCCACACTAGCCTAGACTTCAGAAGCACACCTAAGACTGATGAGCTCTAATGCACAGTTTTAAAAATTAAAAGTTCTAATAGCCCATCTCAGGTGACACAATGCCCACTTCCATCTTTCTGTTTCAAGTATTCTCTTTTCCTCTGGCATCGCGTCATGTTTTACGAGGCCTTTCTATGTATGTTCCCTCATTTTGTTTTGTTTTATTTTATTTATTTATTTATTAAAGATTTCTGCCTCCTCCCCGCCACCGCCTCCCATTTCCCTCCCCCTCCCCCAATCAAGTCCCCCTCCCTCATCAGCCTGAAGAGCAATCCGGGTTCCCTGCCCTGTGGGAAGTCCAAGGACCTCCCACCTCCATCCAGGTCTAGTAAGGTGAGCATCCAAACTGCCTAGGCTCCCACAAAGCCAGTACGTGCAGTAGGATCAAAAACCCAGTGCCATTGTTCTTGAGTTCTCAGTAGTCCTCATTGTCCGCCATGTTCAGCGAGTCCGGTTTTATCCCAGGCTTTTTCAGACCCAGGCCAGCTGGCCTTGGTGAGTTCCCGCTAGAACATCCCCATTGTCTCAGTGTGTGGGTGCACCCCTCGTGGTCCTGAGTTCCTTGCTCATGCTCTCTCTCCTTCTGCTCCTGATTTGGACCTTGGGATTTCAGTCTGGTGCTCCAATGTGGGACTCTGTCTCTGTTTCCTTTCATCGCCTGATGAAGGTTAATATCCAGGAGGATGACTATATGTTTTTCTTTGGGTTCACCTTCTTATTTAGCTTCTCTAGGATCATGAATTATAGGCTCAATGTCCTTTATTTATGGCTAGAAACCAATTATGAGTGACCTCATTTTGTTTTCAAACACACTGTAAAATAACTATTATTATGATAGTGATTTTCCAGAAGAGAAAATTAATTCCTCTGACCCACCCTCACCCATGACTTTCACTGCTAAATGTTACTAACTCTTCAAGCTACACTCAAATCCTCACCTGCTTCAGGATTTAATTGGCACCGCTGATCTGGACAGACAGGTTCTATTCTCTGTTCCATTGCAGCCCAGAACAGCCGTTCCCCCAGGACGGAGGCTAGCGGGAGCCTGCCGGGACTCTCCCCTGGAGCCTTGAGTTTTCCATCCATTCTCCTAGACACCGCAGATGAGAAATGTCATTTTCCATGTGTACAAGGATGTGAAAAAGACAATGAAATGCCACCCTGGAGGAATGGCTAAGAGCATGGCTTCCAAGGCCAGCAGTGAGCCGTGGGGCCTTTGTGTGGTTTTCACAGCAGTGCAAGGTAAGTTACTCTGAATCCTGCTATCAAACAGAAGGGAGAAGTGGCCTCATTTGATCTACACATCAGTAGGCGCAGAGCCATCATCTAAACCAGAGCCCACACCTGACTCCGTGATGCCGCATACCGGAGCCTTTCTCACGGCCTTTTTGAGGGTTCAACTGGGTGTCGTAGATCAAATTGTGTATATTTGCCTTTAATCTATATGAGAATAAGATGCTTTTATCCTCTCAGAAGCTCAAAACCACCACCGTGGACCCCTGCAATGTTTACTCGTGGTACCAGTTTGGGAAACCGAGTTTACCGCTCACCGCCCAATTCGCAGCCTATGAAGGGACTCGCATGCCTGCCTCTACAGAACCAGAAGCAGGGAAAGAGAGCTGAGGAGCCCTGTGTTGTAATGCTGGGGTAGGGAAATCGGCTGCACAGCTGCCTCTCCTAAATAGTGGATTCTACATCTGGATATTGCAGCCGATTGGCTCACATGGCATGAGCCAAGGGGCATCTGTATCAAGCTATTGCAGCTTGCTCCCAGTGCAGGGACACAAGAGATCAGCTAGAGAAAATAGCTAAATCTTGCGAGGGTCAGCAGGGCTCAAGGACGGTGCACTGGCGTGAGTGCCTCGCTGAGGCTCGCTGGGGCCCATTCTTTCCTCTGAAATGCTAGGATAAGGATGTTCCAACGGTGCGGTTGTCACGCTTCCTAAATGAGCTGACCTGCGAAGTGAGTCCACTGCTAAGGCTGCCTCCTCGCCGCTTGCTCCTGGTGTTTAAGCCTTGGGTAAACACCTTGTAGGAAGAGAAAGGTAGCATTTCATAATGTCAGGCTCAGCCTGAAAGGAAAATTCTGTGTTTGCAGAGCTCTCTGTGAAATTTATTAACCTTTTTAGTTGGTTTTTAGTACCAATGTAAGACGGCTGTTTTTGCATAATCAAGAAACCTCCTCTACAGCCCAATAAAAGGAGGCCAGGTGTTCGGGATTAAATATGTATTATCCCACCGCTGGCTTTCTGGAGATGGCATCGGGTTATTTGCTCTTTCATAAGGCAGAGAGAGAAATGGGCAGAGAAGATAAAGGAACGTCAGGAAAACGGCGCTGCTAGGAACGAGGAAAGCTGCAGAGGAATGATAAAGGCCGGGTGTATCTATGGCCAGTTTCTGGGCTTTCTTTTTCCATTTTCTTAAAAATAGTCCCTCTTCCTGCCCACAGGGAATCGAATGGACCGTATCTGAGGCCCCACAGCAACATCCGTGAGTCTATTTGGAGGTACTAACTTATTCATCTCTGTGGCAAAACTCGACTGACCTTTAATCACGAGATGCACAACCAACAAATTCTCCAGAACCATCTGAAAAAAAAAAAAAGGAAAGAAAGAAAGAAAAGAAAAAAGGAAAATGTCCCATCCACAATATCAAGGGTTTTCTCTCTCTCTCTCTCTCTCTCTCTCTCTCTCTCTCTCTCTCTCTCTCTGTGTGTGTGTGTGTGTGTGTGTGTGTGTGTGTGTGTGCTTGTGTGTCTGTGTTGAGACAGGATTTCTCTACATACCCTTGGCTGTTCTGGAACTCACTCTGTAGACCAGGCTGGTCTTAAACTCAAAGAATTCTGCCTGCCTCTACCTTCTGAGTGCTGGGATTTAAGGTGTGTGCCACCACTACCTAGCTAGGGTATTTTTTAATTAACATTTTTTACAATGACAAGATGAATAAGTAATTTATTTACAATGCACATATAACAAATAAGAAAGGTTGTTTCCTTAAAGTAAAACGGAATCATTTCTGTTAACAATACTAACTAGTTATATTTCAATGGGTGCTCTAGGTGCTGGGACCAGGTTAAACTCTTAACATTCATAGGATCCTTGGTGCAATGAGTTAACTAATGAAGCTTAGAAGATTGAATAAGTGAGCTGGTGGTCACACACCTCATGGTAAAATTAGGAATCAAACAGAAGTCTATCTGCCCTGTTGTTTGCTGTGAGAACGTTGAGTGGGTGTGGGTGGCTTCACGGCCCAGCTGAGCTCTTACAGAGAATACAGGAAGAAAAGCAGCCCATGGGAAAGGCGAGAGCCATCATACCAAGTGTTACACAAAGGAGAATCAGGTTGCAAACAAAAGCCTTCAAATTCTGGATACAGCAGTCTGAGGTGCCCCAGGAAGCCGTTCTCAGACTCGAGTATTACTGTGGAGAGGCTGCTGTAATTTCAGAGTTTAATAATATGAAATTGGACCTAGAATCCTGAAACAACCCCATTCCAAAACTACAATAGCCCTGGAAATGAGCACTTCCATTAGAACCAAGACCATTACACTACCCGTCTCTATGTGGGGGAAGCAGATGCTTTTTTCACCGGGACAAATACAAAATACCTGTATGTTTTCCTAAACTCCTTTTATCCAATTTCCCAATTTTGCCAGGCATCTGAAGCTGAAATAAAGCTTCCCTTAACCCAGTTTCTCATTTCCCTTAACTCTGTGGCAAATGACTCTGACCCTTTGTCGCCGACCTGCTTCTTAGGCAGGGTTTCAACAAGAGGTCGAAGATACAAGAAATGCTTCAGAAACAAAGGGACTTTTGTCTTTCCCCCCCCCCTGCCATTTTTTCACAAAATATCTATTATAAGGGAAATAATTTAAAAGTTACAAGTATACAAAGATGAGCAGCTATTTCCAACAGCTGAAGACAGCACACAGCAAAAACATCATCTTGTGTCAACAGAGACTGCATATACCACAATTTGGGTAAGTTTCTGGGTTTTGGCACAAGAGAATGCTTTCTGTCCTCGGGCCAGTATAAACACATTCTCAGTTAAAAAATATGTATTGTGTGCTCGTGCACTTTCTGTTTACAGACATTCTCTAAGATGCCATCAGGGTCCTAGAATAAATAAAGAATGCAGAGATCTCTGCCTTCAAGAAAGCTTTGGTCTTCTGCCCTGAATGCTGTTCTTGTCTTTCTTTTTGTTTTCTTGTCTTACTGAAAGTGAAAAAGTTGGTTCAAACTGCTCTAGGCCCCCCAATGATCATTAACCTTCATTACCAACTTGGCAAGAAATGGGTATGCCTGCAAGGTGGTTCCAGATAGGTCTAACAATGAGGGAACACTTGCCCCAGATGTGGCAGCAGCATCCCATGGGCTGGGGTCCCAGACTGAGTTGAAAGGAGAAAGTGGACCGAACACTAGCATCCACCTCTCTGCCTCCCGACTAAGGATACAGTGTGAGCAACCGCCTGGGCGCCTGCCTCCACCTCTCTGCCAGGAGGGACTTTTCTTTATTTTCAACCGTAAACCCAAACAGTTCTTTCCTTAAACTATTTTGGTCAGGTTTTTATTAGGACAGCAAGAAAAGTAACAAATACACTCCTTAAATAGCATTGCCACCCCAATTCATGGCTAAATCAAAAAATGGTTAACTCTTCACTAGCAAGGGAGATGTCCTTCCTCGATATTAGAGGAACGACCAAAACCTCTGTACTAGATTCTTAAATTAGCTCTTCCATGCCATTGGTTTCCAGTTTGTGTAAAAGCTCACACACGTGTGTATCTCTGTGTGCGTGTGTGTTCGTGTGCACGTGCATGTGAGCATGTGGTGTGTGACTACTTTCTATAATCAAGCTAAGACACAAATGGCAAAAAAGTACAAAAATGTCCTAAAATCTTAGAGCAACTTTTCTTTCTTAAATTTTATTGATTTTTATTGAGCTCCACATTTTTCTCCGCTCCCCTCCTGCCTCTCCCCTCCCCTTCAACCCTCTCCCAAAAATCTCCATGCTCCCAATTTACTCAGGAGATCTTGTCTTTTTCTATTTCCCTTGTAGATTAGATCTATGTATGTCTCTCTTAGGGTTCTCATGGTTGTCTAGGTTCTCTGGGATTGTGGTTTGTAGGCTGGTTTTCTTTGCTTTATGTTTAAATACCACTTATGAGTGAGTGAAGGTGATAATTGTCTTTCTGAGTCTGGGTTACCTCACTCAAAATAATGTTTTCTAGATCCATCCATTTGCCTGCAAATTTCAGGATGTTGCTATTTTTTTCTACTGTGTAGTACTCCATTGTGTAAATGTACCACAATTTTTTTTTATCCACTTTTCCGTCAAGGGGCATTTAGATTGTTTCCAGGTTCTGGTTATGAGAAACAATGCTACTATGAACATAGTTGAGCACATGTCCTTGTAATACAGCTGAGCATCCTTTGGATATATACCAAAAAGCGGTATTACGGGGTCTTAAGGAAGGTTGTTTCCTAACTTTTTGAAAAAATCACCACATTGACATCCAAAGGGGCTGTACCAGCTTGCATTCCCACCAACAATGCAAAAGTGTTCCCTTTTCCCCACAACCTCTCAAGCATAAGTTGTCATCAGTGTTTTTGATCTTGGCCATTCTTACAGGTGAAAGATGGAATCTCAGAGTTGTTTTGATTTGCATTTCTCTTATGACTAAGGATGTTGAGCATTTCCTTAAGTGTCTTTCAGCCATTTTAGATTCCTTTGTTGAGAGTTCTATGTTTAGGTCTGTACTCCATTTTTTTATTAAATTATTTGTTCTTTTCATGACCAATTTCTTAAATTCTTTGTATATTTTGAAGATTAGACCTCTGTCTGATGTGGGGTTGGTGAAGATCTTTTCTCATTCTGTAGGCTGTCGTTTTGTTTTGTTGACCATGTCCTTTGCTTTACAGAAGCTTTTCAGTTTCAGGAGGTCTCATTTATTATTAGTTTCTCTCAGTGTCTGTGCTGCAGGGGTTATATTTAAGAAGTAGTCTCCTGTGCCAATGCATTCAAGTGTACTTCCCACTTTCTCGTCTATGAGGTTCAATGTGGCTGGCTTTATATTGAGGTCTTTGATCCATTTGGACTTGAGTTTTATGCATGGTGATAGATATGGGTCTATTTTTATTCTTCTATATGTTGATATCCAGTTATGCCAGTACCATTTGTTAAAATATGCTTTCTTTTTTCCATTTGATATTTTCCTTCTTTGTCAAAAATCAGGTGTTTGAAGGTGTGTGGATTAATATCGGGGTCTTCGATTTGGTTTCCTTGGTCCTCCTGCATGTTTTTATTCCCTACTAAACTGTTTTCAGTACTGTAGCTCTGTATTAGAGTTTAATGTCAGAAATTGTGATGCCCGCAGAAATTCCTTTGTACGGGATTGTTTTGGCTATCCTGGGTGTTTTGCTTTTCCATATGAAGTTGAGCAGTGTTCTTTTGACGTCTGTGAAGAATTTTGCTGAGCATTTCATTGAATCTGTAGATTGTTTTTGATAAGATTGTCATTTTTACTATGTTAATTCTACCTACCCAAGAGCATGAGAGATCTTTCCACTTTCTGATGCCTTCTTCAATTTCTTTCTTCAAAGATTTAAAGTTCTTGTCATACAAGTCTTCCACTTCTTTGGTTAGAGTTATTCCGAGATATTTTATGCTATTCATGGCTATTGTGAAGAATGATGTTTCTCTGATTTCTTTTTCAGCCCATTTATCATCTCTGTACAGGAGGGATACTCATTTTTTTAATCTCTTATCCTGCTACATTACTGACTTTTTTTTTTGATCCAGTTTGGTGTTCTGTAAGCTTCTTGTATCTTCATAGGCATATCTTTAAGTTGGGAAAGTTTTCTTCTATGATTTTGTTAAATATATTTTCTGTGCTTTTGAGTTGTACTTCTCCTTTTTCTTTACCTATTATCCTTAGGTTTGGCCTTTTCATGGGGTCCCATATTTCCTGGATATTTTGGGTTAAGCTTTTGTTAGATTTAATGTTTTCTTTGACTGATGAGTCTATTTCCTCTATTATATCTTCAGCGCTTGAGATTCTCTCTTCCATCTTTTGTATTATGCCGTTCATGCTTGCGTTTGTGGTTCCTGATCATTTTCTCATGATTTCTGTTTCTGTAATTCCCTCGGCTTGTGTTTTCTTTATTGTGTTGTCTCTGTTTCAGTTTTCAGGTCTTGAATAGTTTCTTTCATGTGTTTGATTGCTTTTTTTTCCTGGTTTTCTTTAAGGGATTTGCTGATATCTTCCAATTTTTTGTTTGTCTTTTCCTCCATTTCTTTAAGGGAATTTCTTATTTCCTCTTTAAGAGTGTCTTACAGCCGGGCGATGGTGGTGCATGCCTTTAATCCCAGCACTCGGGAGGCAGAGGCAGGCGGATCTCTGTGAGTTCAAGACCAGCCTGGTCTACAGAGCTAGTTCCAGGACAGGCTCCAAAGCCACAGCGAAACCCTGTCTCGAAAAACCAAAAAAAAAAAAAAAAAAAAAAAAAAAGTGTCTTATATTGTCCTGAAGTTATTTTTTAGGTCATTTTCTTCTTTTGCATCTATCTCTATTTAGTTGTTCAAGTCTTGCTATTGTAGGGTCTTTAGATTTTACTGCTGTTGTGTTGCTCTTTGTGGTGTTGTGTGTGTTCTTACCTTGTCTACTCATCTTTTCCTCTAATTGAGTGGCTGGGGCTATCTGTGAATCTGGTGATTAATTTTCTAGGTGCCAGTGAATCCAAGGCTCAGGTGGTTGTTCCTCGTGGTACAGTCACTCCTTGTTCCTGGAGGTCACTCAGTACTCCCAGGCTTTTCCCAGCTCCCATGGAGTTTGCTGTCTCAGGCCTAATCTGGCCTAGGTTTTCAGCTCAGTTCTGTTTCTATAAATGTCCCTGGTCTGGATCTGCTCCTGCAGAGGTCCCTGGCTTGGGGTTGGTTCTGCAAAGGTCTCTGGCCCTGATCTACTCCCTTGAAGGTCCCAGACTCGGGTATGCCCAGACCTGCAGAGGGCCTGGCTCAGGCCTACTCCCTCAGAGGTTCCAGACTCTAGCCTGGACGCAAAGAGGTTTCTGGTTTCTGCCTACTCCTTTTGATGTCCCAGACCTACACCCAGACCCACAGAGATTCTATTAGAGCAACCTTCCTAACACTGCAACTCTTAATACAATTCCTCGTGTTTTGGTGACCACACCCACACCACTATAAAATTAATTTTGTTGCTACTTCCTGTCTGTAATTTTGCTACTGTAATGAATCATAATGTAAATATCTGTTGGTCTTAAATGATCTCTGTGAAAAGGTTGACCCCCAAAGGGGTCATGACCCAAAGGTTGAGAACCTCTGTCTTTAGTGGTTTCCAGGGTTTCAATAATGTCATATTTTTCAGACCAAGAATGAAGCTGAAGAAAAGATAGCAGAGCCTACTGAGGAGATCGTAATTGTGGAGCTAGGCTCTGGAAATCCATGGCAGAGGGAACAAAGAGTGGAAGGAGCCTGCAGGAGACAAATATCCCTTTCCCCAGAAGATGCCAGCAGGGAAAGACAAAGGAAAGATGGCGGTGTTCTAAGGGAGAAACAGGTTAGAGGAGAAAAGCATTCATTTTTATTTTTTGATCTTAAGGTAGAAAATAGCTGAGTGTACTGTGGACAGAGTAAAAGGGCTCCCTGGAAAAGGAGCAGAGGGTGGCTCAGGGAGCCTGCTGAGGCAGCAAGAACAGAGACCCGGGAGGAGACAGGTTTAGTCTGCTCCCTGAACTCCAGCTGAAGTCGGGGCTCTGGGAGCCAACCAATGGCCAGACTGAGTTGATGTAATCACTGCTACAAAGCCCTAAATAATGGATAAACCTTATTTCTTTGGTGCCTTTTTTTAATAGCCCTGTATAAAAGGACCTTTGGAAAAAGGCCAATGTGTCTTTCCAAGGCTTATTTTTAAGATGTATAATTAATACAGAAAGGTACCACTGTACAGAAAAAACAACATATCTCATTTGCCTACCAAAGTAAGCCCTGCAAAGAAAGAGAAGGAAAATATTATTGTTTGGGATTCTGAGGCTTATTTTTTGTTCTTTGTCCATTAAGAACTGAGGTTTTCTCTTTTTTTCTTTCTTTCTTTCTTTTTTATTTATTTATTTATTAAAGATTTCTGTCTCTTCCCCGCCGCCGCCTCCCATTTCCCTCCCCCTCCCCCAACCAAGTCCCCCTCCCTCGTCAGCCCAAAGAGCGATCAGGGTTCCCTGCCCTGTGGAAAGTCCAAGGACCACCCACCTCCATCCAGGTCTAGTAAGGTGAGCATCCAAACTGCCTAGGCTCCCTCAAAGCCAGTATGTGCAGTAGGATCAAAACCCATTGCCATTGTTCTTGAGTTCTCAGTAGTTAGTCCTCATTGTCCGCTATGTTCGGCGAGTCTGGTTTTATCCCATGCTTTTTCAGACCCAGGCCAGCTGGCCTTGGTGAGTTCCTGACAGAACATCGCCATTATCTCAGTGTGTGGGTGCACCCCTAGAACTGAGGTTTTCTTTGGCTGGCTTTAGAGACACTGTCCCGCACAGTCCAGCCTGACCTCACACCCACCACGTAACCTGAGGGTGGCCACTAACTCCTGACCCCTTTGCTTCCACTTCCCAAGGCCACTAGGTTTTGGCAGTGCTAAAGATAAAACTCAGAGCTTCTTGCAAGCTACTCAAGTACTCTACCAATTGAGCTACATCTTTAGCAAAGGAAAATGATATTATAAATAAATAAATTGGGGCTGGAGAGGTGGATCTGTGGATAAACTACTTGCTTCATAAGGGTGAGCGCTAACCCTCATAAAAGCCAGGCATGCATGACAGTCGCCTGGAATCCCAGTGCTCAGAAGGTGGAAACGGAGGATCCCCAAGCTGGGCAAGCTGGAACTAGTTGTTCTAGATTCAGTGAGAGACCTTGCTTCAATAAATGAAGTCGAGTACAATCAAGGAAAAAATCTAATATCAACTCTGGGCCTACACCTGCATTCTCATGGGTGTCTGCCCACCCAGACACACACACACAAGGGAACACACACCGTATATACTTGCAATAAACAAACAAATAAATGAAAAGTAGAAAGAATGTATGGTGTCACATGCCTGTAATCCTAGAATTTGGTAGACTGAGACAGGAGGGTCACAAGTTCAAGGCCATATGGGGCTAAATAAGAACCTGGATTAAAAAGTGAATAAACAAATAATTAAAAGGGCTTATGTTGGGCCCCCGAATCACTCTGAAATTACCTAGACCTACATTAGAAAAAGTTTAAATAGAATTATAATAGCTAGGGTTTATTAAGAACTTACTATGTTAGTCTATGCTAAACACTTCTAATATATATTACATATGTACTATATATACATAAAAATGTGTTGAATCCATATATATATATATATATATACACATACAAATATAGACATATATAATTGTGTTGAACCCCTGTAACCCCCTTTGTGACAGATGTCATTAATTTCATTTCATGGGAAGGAAGCTGAGTGAAGCTCAGGGAAGTTACCACCAACAAGATCATTTAAATGCACAATTCCAAAGCAGTTTTCAATATCCAACACTAATGTATATACACTGAGGTTGATACCATTCCAGGAAGAGGCAGGCATCGCCCGGTCTCGGGGCAGACATAAGAAGTACTTATTTTTATTACTCCTATTACCTATTCAAGTACACAGAAAACCAGTCATGACATACTTCTCAACCTTCCTAATGATGTGACCTTTTAAAACACCTCATGTTGTGCTTAGCCCAACCCTAAAACTGTTTCTGTTGCTGCTTCATAGCTGTAATGTTGCTACTGTTACAAATCGTAATGTAAATATCTGATACGCAGCCCCTGTGTAAGGGCCGTTTGATCCCAAAGGGATCTTGACCCACAGGTTGAGAACCACTGTACTGGAGCCGAGCCTTTCAACCCGTGTGTTTCGGTGTCTGTAACAATCTTCAGAAAAGAAAGCCGAGGGAAGGCTCTTTAATTTAGAAATGGCTTATAGGATCATGTGGCATATCTAGCAACTGTGAGCTAAATCCCCAGTTCCCTGGAAGGAATAAAGTATGGTGTAAATTTCCGAGGAGGAACACGCTGCTGCTGGCATATGAGCTTGGTATATGAAGCTGAAAATCCTCCGAGTCGAAACCGAATTCCATTTATGAGATGGTAAAGTAGGATGTGTTTAGTAATTTCCCCTTTTGTAAAGAGGCGTAGTTGATGTTCTGAAGCAGACGGTGTCTGCTCCCTGACGTAATTGACGGTGTCAGCTTCCACAAGCACACTGATGTGGGCCTTTAAAAGGCCCAAGCGCCTCGGTTTTCTAAAGCCACAGGCAGTAACTAGAATAATGGGATATGGCAAAGCAGTAGCTCTACTTAGCAGAGAGGAGAAACATCACCGAAAACTCTCTCTGGAGGCTAGAGATGCAGCTCGGACACAGGAGACCGAGAGCCACAAACTAGGGCGTGGCTTCGATCTCCAGCACCACACACACACAGGCACACAGTCCCTCCATTCTGCCGTCACACAGACTTGGTATGGATCCAAGTGCTATAGCACTTTGCTGGATGGTGTGTGTGTGTGTGTGTGTGTGTGTGAGAGTGTGTGAGAGAGAGAGAGAGAGAGAGAGAGAGAGAGAGAGAGAGAGAGAGAGAGAGAGAGAGAGAGAGAGATTGTGTGCACAATGTGTGTGTGTGTGCCCTTTGAAGGCCCTGGAGCCCATTTGAAACTGGAGTTACAGGTGGTGTGAGCCACCTGCTGTGGGTGCTGGGAACTGAGCTCAGGTAAGCATGCTTAACTGCTAAGCTACCTCTCCAGACTCCGCCCCCCCCCTCCTTTTTTTATGTCACCAAGTTGGCTTGGAACTTGCTGTATAACGTAAGCTAGTCTCAAACTCAAGATTCCTTTATCTCAGGCTCCCAAGCGCTGGAATTACAAGTGTGTGCCACCATACCCTGCTCTGCTTTCTGTAGAACAGGACTATAGAGCTGGAGAGAAGAGCGGGCATGCCCAGCAGCCCTATGTCACACACTGGTTGTTGGTAGTGTTCTCAGCTAACTCTTGCCTGGCTATATGAATAAGAACCCTAGCATTTTCTCCCAGGCATATTGTTAGTGCCGGAAACACTCTTCTTCATCTCTCTGAAATTATTTCCCAGTTTCGCTCTAAGCTCAAATCCTGACATTCATATATTGAGACAAAGTCCTGTGTCTGTGAACTCCTGATGGATTCTTTCAAAGAAAACCATCCCTAGGGGAATTCGTCCAGCTGTCTTACCATCTATGTTATGGATAATAGGAGGGGAAAAGCTAAACAAAGGAGATTAGATTCAGAGTTCTTCTTCTGAAAAGAAAAAAGGGGGAATGCTGTGAGGAAATGCACTTGTACACTGTAAAGATTTATCATTCATGTTGGTTCAGTAAAATGCTGATTGACCAGTAGCCAGGCAGGAAGAATAGGTGGGACAAGCAGACTAGGGGAATTCTGGGAAGAGGAAAGGCAGAGCTGGAGTTACCAGCCAGACACAGACGAAACAAGATAAGAATGCCTTACTGAGAAGAGGTACCAAGCCAAATGGCAAACATAGATAAAAATTATGGGTTAATTTAAGTTATAAGAGCTAGTTTAATAATAAGCCTGAGCTAATAGGCCAAATCTCTTGTAATTAATATATATATAAGCCTTTTTAGGACTGAATGGCTGTGGGACCAGGAGGATCAGAAACTTTTGTTTACAATCTAGATCCAATTCATAATTTGCAGAGCCCAGGGGCAAACAAAACTGTAAAAGTCCTTGTTAAAAAAAAATTATCAAATGGGGGTAGAGAGATGGCTCAGTGGTTAAGAGCACTTACTGCTCATCCAGATGTTCTGAGTTCAATTCCCAGCGCCCACATGGTGGTTCACAACCATCTGTAATGAGATCTGGTACCCCCTTCTGGCCTGCAGGCATACATGCAGACAGAACACTGTACACATAATAAATAAATAAATTCTTTTTTAATTTTTCAAATGCCAGTGAGATGACTCCATGGATAAAATCCTTGCAGAAGCAGCCTGACAGCCTGAGCTCAAACCCCAGACCCCATGGTGGAAGGAGAGAATCAGCTCTCAAAGGCTGTCCTCTGGCCTCAACTTTCTTTGAATTGATGAGCTAGAATACCGTGCATTTAACTTAATTGTCCATTTATTGTAACTTAGACTCTTCTATTTGAATCTCATGCCTACAGTCCTAGTTAACCAGTAAACTGAGGCAGGAGGATTTTGAATTCAAGGCCAGCCTGGGTCACATAACAAGCTATTGTTTAAATTTCTTTTCTGCAGTCTTGAACTACCAGGAATTGCTTAAGAAGTAAGGTAACCATGGTTTTTTACAATAATTAGCAGATAAGCAGTAATAATGATAATAATAAATATAAATAAAATAATAAGAAGAAAACAATAATAACTGCTTAAATCATCTAATTTTCTCATATGTTTAGTTATCAACATTTAGATTTGAGCTGTGGTTAACCAGGCCAAAGCCTGATAACAGGCCGGTACTCAGATCATGGATAGAGGCCTGTTATCAGCTGTGGAAACAAAACAGGTACAGAATCTTGAGTCCAAAAGAAAATCCAAAACAAAAGAAGCAGGAAGTCACCTTGTGCTAGAATCACAAGTCCACAAGGCAGGACATGTGTTTAAGCAAGAGAAAGCAATGCAGCCTGTGATATTCCATCTAGGTATAGCCTGCTGCACAGTGCACAACTGATGCAACTCCATCAACCCCTCTAGGCAGAGGGAGCCAGGGTCCCCACTCAGGGGGCAGCTAGAATTTAGGATGAAGGCTGCCTGGCCTGGTGACATTGCCAGAAGAAGGCCTGTGGATCAAGGCAGAGCTGTGATCACCACAGGACACAGGACTGGAGCAGATAGTAAGAGAGTTAATGGCCTGGCATTGCTTACAAGTGAGGTTGGCACAGGAATTAAACTTGATCACATTGATGTATTTGTACCAACTCAGACCTTCAACCCAACTGTTAAAATTTAAGGAACTTTGAAAGACAGCTGTTAGACAGGACTGTGACTAAAATCTATCCTATAAAATCATAACCAATAATGTATTGTTTTTAAAAAAGTAATACAGATACCATTACAGAAAAGCACAGTCAATCAAGATGCAGAGTTGTGGAGCTCGAGTTTCAGCTGATCCATCCACAACACAACCCCTACAGCTAAGGGCCAGGGACCACTGTAGAAGAGGGGCAGGAAGAGCAGGCGAGCCAAAGGGTCAAGGAGTTTGCTGTGGGGTGACATAATAAAGTTTTACCAATATGGCTGTGTAAGCACGAGCTGAACAAGGAGAGGCAGAAAGCTCAGGGAGCCTCAGCCACATAAAGAACTCAGTCCTACATGAAGAACTACAGGCATGTTGTAGAACTATGGCGTGCTCCATACTGAGGGCAGGAGAAACAGTCTTCCCAAACAAAGAACGAGCACACCAGTACCAAATATTCAGCCCCCAAACACACATACACATAACAACATTATACACACATGAGCAGGATGTATTTATATATTTATATTTTAAACATACATAATACATGTGTATATATGTGTGTATGTATATATGTATGTAATAATTATATATGTAAATAATAATTATTAAAGAATAGGAGGCCATGAATTTGAAAGAGAACAAGGGGGAATATATGGGAAGGCTTGGAAAGAAGAAAGAGAAGTAGGGAATAATATATTATCTCAAAAAATAAAAAAATTATTAAAAAATGAATAAACACCCAGAATATTTTTTAGCATGACATAACATAAAATAGTAGGCAAGTGAGAATTTGTCACCTATGCCAAAGGGCACAAGGGTGTTGTTTGTGTCATTTTCTGTAACTGCCACACCCTATTTCTGAAGCCCAAGGACTCATCTTAGACTCCTTCCTTCCACCCACCCCTTAGTCACTAAATAGTCCCCACGTCCCAGAAGCAGCATGTCAGTCAACTGCAATGACATTCAGTTTCCTTCCGTCCACACCACCCAACACTTACAGTATAGCACAATAGAAATGAACGTCTGGAAAAGCAACACGAGAAGCAAGGACTCCAAAACTCAGGCCCATTTCTTCCATTATATTTAACAATTATAAAATTATGACTTGAGCTTGTTGCAAAGATTTTGAAAGCCTTACAAGTTTTGCACTTATCTGACAAACAAGTGACAGGCTATGCCAGGCTACCAGCCATACTTTGAGAAACATGTCTGATAAAGACATTGTAAATTGAAAACAGCAAAAGTCAAAAGTGCATTGATAACCCTAGCCTACCGAGTATGATAGCTCAGCTCCACACTGCACTGCACTGTGTCTGTCAGTCCTTATGATCATGTGACCTGCTGGGAGCTGGGTTTGCCGCTGCTCCCCAGCACCATATGACATCATTGTACAGCATTACTAGCCCAGGAAAGATCTGCCTCCAAAACTCTCCTGACTGGGTGTTATTTTCCTATCCTTGTAAATTTTAAAAGAAATCATTAGTCATCATAAGTCAGGGACTGTTTGCACCTTTAACATCTTTAGAACACCCCAGTTCTTCCTTTCGTTCAAGTCCTGTAGGCCTTCCTCAATTCTCCTATAAGCAGCAACTTCCAAACGACCTCCCTACCTTTCAAGTCTTACACCCCTCCAGTCTACCTCTGCTTCAGAACCAATGAGATCTTTTCGTTTCTAATTGAATTATGTTATTCAGCATCTGAAACCTAATCAGTGGTTGCCTATGTCTTTAGGAAAGAGTCTAGAACTATGCAGTATTGGGTTTGCCTCTTTCTTCACACGACCACATCCACATCCTCACACACTACCCCACACCCCCACCACATAACCCCTCTCATACACACACCATGCACACACAGTGTGGGTGGTGCCCCCTCTGGGCAGGTGGTCCAGGATGCTGTAAGAAAGGAGGCTGAGCAAGCCAATAAAGAGTGTGCTACCTGGGTCTCTCCTGATTCCTGCTTCTAGGTTCCTGCCTAAAGTTCCTGCCCTGACTTCCTTCAAGACAGACAGCACTCTGTAAGTTGAAATAAACCCTTTCCTCTGAAAGTTGCTTTTGGTCATTGTAATGGTCTGTCCTGTCCCTTTAAGAGACAAGCCATGCCCATTCCCTCCCACTCCCCCTCCACCCAGGTCAAACTGATCTTCAGCTTCCAGCCTGAGTCTTTCCCTTTCCCTGTCTCTCTCCCAATGAGGCAGCTCCTGCCTGGATCTCTTCTCCCCACTTCTCCCCTTCCTCCTCCTCCTCCTCCTCCTCCTCCTCCTCCTCCTCCTCCTCCTCCTCCTCCTCCTCCTCCTTCTTCCTCTCTCTCTCTCTCTCTCTCTCTCTCTCTCTCTCTCTCTCTCTCTCTGCCTCTCTCTGCTCTTCCCCCTTCTCCCCTTCTCCCCTTTCTGATTCCCTTCCATAACCCACTAAATAAATAATCCAATCTCAATCTTCATGGCCTGCCCATCAGTCTTGATCTCTCACCTGCCACGCGGCTCCCTGCCTGGGACTCACTGCCCCTCATGGCCTGTGCTGTTTTATTTTTACCATTACAGTCATGGTATGTATCCCAGCACCAGAAAAGCAAACTAGAAAATAGAAAAGAGTAGGACCAGGAAGAAGGATTAGGAACAACCTTCAAAAGCCTGTCCCCAGCACCAGGTAGAACATACTTCGACTTTCCACAGTTCCCCAAAATACAACCAGATGGGACATGAGCATTCAGAACCTGAGCCTGGAGTCTGGAGAGATGGCTCAGTGGTTAAGGGTACTGTCTGCTCTTCCAGAGGACCCAGGTCGGACTCTTAGCACCTACACGGCAGCTCACGGTCATCTATGACTCCAGCTCCAGGGGCCCTAACTCTCTTTATGGGCTCCAAGAGTGCTTTACACACTTACACACGTAGTGTGCAGACACACATAGTGTGCTGACACACATGCGGGTAACATACCTACACATATAAAAGCTAAATAAATCTCAAAAAAAAAAGAGCCTATGAGAAGTGCTCAGGTTCATAGCACAACACGCAGGGCCTTGCACAGCGAATGACACACACCCGTGCACCCTCCTTTTCTTCTCCCCACCCCCACACACTCCTCTTGTGACAAAGCTGCACACTTTTGCTCATGTCAAGCTCTCTACCTGCAGCCTTCCTCCACCTTTTCTCTAAAAACAGGATGGGTCTGGTAGAAAAGGAGGAAGAAGAGAAAGAAAAACAATGACCTACATCCTTATCAAGATTCAGTTCAAAGGTCATGCTCCCTGTGAACTTTATCTGACTCCATCTCTCCTGCCAACCCCTGCCAGGAAAAATCTGCTATTTACACCTTTGTGCGGTCAGTAGTTCCCTACTGCACGCACGCACGTGAACGACTGTAATGCTCAGCGCACTGAAGTCTCTCATTACGTCCTTAAGCTTCACTTGGACAAATAACTCGTGTGTGCTTCTTCATGACTTCCCAGGCTCCGCAGCTGCCAGCACGCTGTGAGCATTTGGGAAAGGGTGGGAGGAGAGAAGGAACGTAGAAGCAGATGAGAAAATAACAAAGTTGAAAAGTAAACACTGGGTGAAAGAAAGACAGTATGTTCACCCTGCGGAGGAACTTTAATCTATTCTCTTCCTTATCACTTCTTTAAATGGGGGTGGGGGTGGACCTGGTGGGAGTATGAAGAGCAGTTTTTAAAATCTTTCTTCTACACAGACAAGAGGATAGGGAAGAGATGGACAAAGAGGAGAGATGGCTGTAAAGATACTTCAGAGGTGGATTAGCAAACCTTTCTTGATCAATAAAAATGTGGATGGCTTTAAGGAATCTATCTGTCTTATTAGTGTACACAAATCACTATCTGATATATGAAAAAGCACCATAAAATAGCACAGTAGTTAGATCTTGGGAGAAATAAGGCCTTTCGGCCTCAGCTTCCTTGACAGAAAGTTAATGACATTTATCTTATAGGGGATGATCGGGATTCAGTAAGATTATGCTTGAGAAGTGGTTAGCACAAGCTAACATAGTAAGTTCCTGTTAGTGTTCACTACTGTTTTTCTGTTTAAAATTTCTTGAGTCACTGGAGCCAGCTGTGGGTGAGGGGCATAAGAACGAGGGCCGAGTTTGGAGGGAGGGTGGTGCCAGAGGGACTTGCCTTCTGCTCCGTGTCTCTTTCAGAACGTTCCATGGGACTCAGGGAAGACAGCAGCCACATAGCCACACTGCCTCCCCATCTCCATTCACCAGCCTGTCTGCTTCTCCTACCCCTGATGGGCAGAGCACTCTGCTCCCCAATACCTCAAGCCAATACCACATCTGCTCCCCAATACCTCAGGCCCAAAGGAGCCTCATCCTGCACCAGCTTCTGCTTCCTTCTTCCCAAATGTCCTTCATCATAAGAACCGTCTACCTGTTGCCTACTCTTGCTTTTCTAGAACAGACAGGTACTAGAATATATGTGTGTGTGTGTGTGTATGTGTACGTATATATGTGTATATAGTGTGTATACAATCAGCAATGGTTCTTGCTGATATATTGGTATATATGTATTATACTGATGGGCTGGGATAATGGCCCAGTGGTTAAGAGCATGTCATTTCAGAGGACCAGAGTTTGAAGCCCAGCACCCACATCTAGAAGTCCATGGCTACCTGTAACCCCAGTCTTTTTGGAGTCCTGGGGCATCTGCATGCACACAATACACAAGCAGATGAGCAAACATAGACACAAATAAAATAAGTCTTTTAAATATGTAAATAAAACACAAGGATACTATATTGAGCCAAATGTGGTGGCTCACACCTACAATCCCAGCAGTCAGTAAGCTTGCCAAAAGTTCAGGGCCAGCCTGGGCAGCATGAGTTCTAGGCAAGCCTGAGTTGCACAGCAAGACTGAGAGAAAAAAAAAATACATAAATACCCAGCAAACTTAAAGTCATATTTGCAAGTAATCATTGTTAACAGTATGAAAATTTGCGATGAGAAAAAGTTCCTGAGGATATATTGGTAAGTGCTCTTTCTAGCAGCCTTTCTCTGTATGTACCCATGTGCATAAGCGTCTGTTTCACAGAAGCCTTTCAACTTTAAATTCTATCCTGAATATTTTCCATGTTTTATTTTTAATCCCTGCAGCACAATGTTAAAGTAAGTATAAACAGCCTATTATCTGTATGACTCACGTTCGACTTATTGAGTCATCCCTTACTACTGGATCGCTTTCCACGGTTTTGTTAAGATAAACAGAGCGAAGGAGGAACGCCCCTCCTTCCATCCCTTCCATTTTAGATTGTTAGGAAAGTCGCTGGGAGCAGGACTCTTGCATCCAAGGGCGCCTGCAGCTTTTAAATGCTTTAATGCACTCTGCCAAGCGGCTTTCCAGGAAGCTGTGTGAGAATGCATTGCTACTCACCATCACTCGGCTTTCCTCTCATTTTATTGAAAGGATTTTTTTCATCTGTAATCAAACATGGCATTTCATTGCTTTGTTCTACATTTCTATGATTAACGGTGAAGTTGGAAAGGACAGGGCTGAGGCTCAGTGACAGAGTAACCAGCCTAGCATGTGTGAGGCCCATGTTGCATGCCCAGAAACATGGGTGGGTGAAAACAAAATAAGAACCAGAAACATGGGTGGGGACGATTTTCACGCACGCGTGCGCGCACACACATACACCACACACACACACACACTTATGTTTTTCTTGGCGAGGCATTTCTTTATATTCTTTGTCCATTTAGTCGATAGACTGCTTACATTTTCCTGGATGGTTTTGATGAGCTCTTTGTAAGAGGAAGGTGTTAGGTCTCTTGCAGTGAAGCTAACTGGAAATATTTTCCTCACTTGCTTTGTCACTTGTTTCTGAGCTTCAGTGTTTGTAGAGGTGATGGGAACTGCAGTGGCATTTTTCTTATTTTCACCTCTGGGATTTCCTCCGTTGCTATTAAACTCAGACCCTTCTCCATCCATATTACCAGTTTCATCCTCAAGACCTTTCTGGAAAGTAGAAATTAAAAGTCTCTTTCTGGTTGGCAGAGGCAGGCAGATCTGAGTTTGAGGCCAGTCTGGTTTACAGAGGGAGTTCCAGGATAGCCAGGCCTACACAGAGAAACCCTATCTCAAACAAACAATATAGCACAATACAAAAACTTCTCCTTCTCCAGAAATCTGTCAACCAGGAAGTAACACAGATGTACACAGAGCTACACAGCTTGAAGGAAGGCAGCTTATCCCAGGGAAGGGAGGGAAGGTCAAGATGACGTCAGGGGCTACATTTAGCTGAAACAGTTCATCACTTGGTTTTATTGTCTTTTTTTAAAATTTGAGCCATTTAAAACGCGCACAGAATTGTGCTGCTTCTAGAACACTTGTGAGAGGAACGTGATGGCTCACGCTAGAACACTTGTGAGAGGAACGTGATGGCTCACGCTAGCTCATCCATCCCTTCCTCCTGACTCTGAAAGTTACACAGCAACTAGTGAACGCCCCCAAAGCGAGCATCGTTTGGTCTTCTCACAAGTCAGTCCGACACTGTCTCAGTCTCATGTGTGAATTCTCAGACCAGTGAAATGGCTCCGTGGATAACGGCCCTTGTGTTCAAGCCCCAGAACATGAGTTCAGTTCCCAGAACCACCTGGTGAAAGGAAAGAGTGCTCACTCCTGCAGGCTGCCCTCCGACCACCATGCCCTTGCCTCAGCACACACACAAATGTGCACAGAACCAACGAATCGAGTAATTTGGGGGAAAAAAAAAAAACGCTAAGGAAATTCTGTTCAGTTTTGGTCTTATTGCTATGTTCCCTGGATTTTAGAAAACACCTCACAAAGAAATAAGTGAATTGAAAAAGTAGAACAGGAGACAGGCAACCTGGGTACAACCACGACAACTGCTACTTAGTGTTAGTGACGGAGGCCTCCAAATATCAATCAGCTCAGCTGACAAGGGCGTTGTTTGCTTAGGGAGCCTCCACAACGACGATTCTCCACTGTGTGTCACGACCCCCACATGGGGTCGCATATGGGACATACTTACATTACGACTCATAACTGTAGCAAAATTACAAAAACAATTTTATGGGTGGGGGCCACCACAATGTGGCAGCGTTAGGGAGGCTGAGAACCACTGCTCCACAGAAATGCTTTCTTTGCAGGGAGCTGGAAATGCAGGGTACAGAAACTCCCTTCCAAGCCTGAGGACTTGAATTGGACCTCCAGGAGGCATATGCTATAATGGGAGAACCTACTCCAGGAAGCTGTGCTCAGACCTCAGTGCTAGAGCCATGACATGCACACATGCTACATACACATGCTCCATACATATACACACATATCGGATAGAACTGGAACAGCCTTTTTATAAGAACACTTTTTCAGTGTGTTAGGGGGTTTTAAAGATGTCTATACTTTTTATACAGTAATTCCATTTCTAAAAATCTATTTTAAAGGAATCATTAGAAATATGTGTCCCCAGATGATCCACTACATTAAAACAAAAACAGGAACATTAGTACAGAATTATTGGCAGAATCTATAATCATACATACGTTCCAGGATATTATATGCTCATTAAAATCATGTTTAAAAATGTTCTCGTGTCTAATGGTTAAGAATATGCTTCCTAAACCAGGCCATGGTGGCACACGCCTTAATCCCAGCACTCGTAAGGCAGAGGAAGGCAGATCTTTGTGAGTTTGAGGACAGCCTGGTCTACAGAGTGAGTACCATGACAAACTCCAAAGCTACAGAGAAACTGCCTTGAAAAACAAAACAAACAAAAAGAGAAAAATATGCTTCCTCCATTGTAGGAATATATACATGGTAATATATACATGGTAATATATACATGGTAATAAATATATACCTTGATATCCCAGCTTTCAGGAGGCTTAGCCAGGGAGATCATGAGTTATAGGCTAGCCTCGACTATGTAGTGAGATCCTGCTACAAAACCGAAAATGGGCTGGAGAGATGGTTCAGTGGGTAGAAGTTTTTACCCTACAATCGTGAGGACCCAGGTCTGAATGCCTTCACGCATAAAAGCCGGAGGTTGCTATGACGTGCCTGTAACCCAGGGAGAGGTAGAGGGTAGCAGCTGACAGACAGCTTCTGAAAGCTGCCTAACCAAAACCATGAGCTTCTGGTTCAGTGAGAAGCATTGTCTCAAGGCAATAGAGGAAGATTCTCAAATCATGTTTTGACTTCTACGTGAATACACAAAGGCGTTCACATCTGCATACACACAATACATAATAAAGGGAAACTTATGCTTCCTATATAGTGTTATCTTTTAAGGAAAAAATCATCTTACAAAAGAATCATACAGACCTAAAATTGTGACAAGTTCTTTAGGTATGTGTAAGGAAACACACAAATCTATAGTATCATTACAGATTCTCTTCACATTCTGGATTCTCAAATTGTTCTATGATCCACATGTTCTATCGTAGGTCAATGGTTTTTTACAGATGTTTGTTCTGTACAATGAAAGACGAATCCTTGCAACTGACTGCAAGTTCACCGACTATTCCCAGATGCCTTTCCAAAAGACTAGGTGACAGTGACAGGCACAATGTCTACTGAGCCCTTTATGGAAAGGATACAAAGTCGTGCCTTGTCTTTTCTTAAGAACTAAACCAAGAGCTCGAGGTGTAACTCCATTGGTAGAATGCTTGCTTAGCATGCATGAAGGCCTGGGTTTATTCCTAATACTTCATAAAACTGGACATGGTGACACACCTACCCTAGCACGAGGTAGGTAGAGGCAGGAAGAGTCAAAAGTTCAAGTCATCCTCAGATATATAGCAAGTTCAAGGTCAACCTGGGATAGATAAGACCCTATCTAGGTAGGTAGTTAGGTAGGCAGGCAGGCAGGCAGGCAGGCAGGCAGGTAGGTAGGTAGGAGGTAAGTAGATAGAAAAACAGATGGACTGTAGTAATAGGGAGCAGCGCGGCTGTGACCCTGTACCCCGCCGCCCGCATGGCTTAGCTTATGCCCCGAAATAACAACACACAAACTGTATTCATTTAAACACTGCCTGACTCAATTAGTTCCAGCCTCTTATTGGCTAGCTCTTGCACTTGGACAAGCCCATTTCTGATAATCTGTATAGCACCCCAAGGTGTGCTTACCGGGGAGATTCTAGCCTGTGTCTCTCTGGAGTGTGAACATCATGGCGACTCACTGACTCAGCTTCTCTCTCCCAGCATCCTCTTCTGTCTACTCCGCCTACCTAATTTTCTGTCCTATCAGGGCTCAGGCAGTTTCTTTATTGAACCAATGAAATCAACAGATTGATATATGACACTCCCACATCAATGGACAGAAATACAGACAAATGTAGCAAAATACTAATTGGTCTTAATAATAAGATCCCAGAGTCAGATACAGGGGTTAATGCTGAAGATCAGAGAAGCAAAAATCCTCCTCAGACTGCACCTTCAGACTGCCCTGAGATCCTGCCTTTTCCCGCCTTATATTCCTCTCTCCACCCAGCCCTACCACTCCTGTCCCCACCTTCCTAGTGCTGGGATTAAAGCGTGGGATCCCAAGTGTTGGGATCACCTTTGAGTGAGCTCTGTTTCTCTTTTAGACAGATTCAATCTCACATAGTCCAGGCTGATTTTGAACTAAGAGAGATCCCTCTGCCTCTGTCTCCCTAGTCCTGGGATTAAAGGTGTGTGCTACCACTGCCTAGCCTCTGGTGGCTTAGCTCTGCACTCTGATCTTCAGGCAAGCTTTATTTTGTTAAAACACAAATCACACTCAGTAGGCAGAGGCAGGCAGATCTCTGAGTTCTAGACCAGCCTGGTCTACATGAGCTTGTTCCAGGACAGGCTCCAAAGCTACAGAGAAACCCTGTCTCAGAAAACACACACACACACACACACAAATCACTACAGATAGGTAAGTAGGTAGGTAGGTGGGTAGGTAGGTAGGTAGGTAGGTAGGTAGGTAGGTAGGTGGGTGGGTGGGTAGATAGGTAGACAGAGTAAATAGTATTCCCTTCAGTTCAAGGCCAGTCCGACCTACACAGTTAATATTTTGTGCTTTGAAAAGTTGAAGCCCCAGGTTTTGCATTTAAATTTATCTTCCCCAGTTCACGTCTTTACCTCCAAGTCACCTGAGTCACCAAAAGTAAAGGTTTGCCTCCAACCTGACAGCTCATTCCTTCACAGGCCCTCTGCTTGCCAAAAGACCAGCCCCACCCATCTCAGCGGAAATGCATCTCAGATCCTGGTTCAACCTTTGCCAGGTGAAGACGTTCCCGTAGGCCAGCACCTGCGGCTCATGCCTTGCTCTGATTTTATTACTGATGACTGAAAATATTCCAAACGATGCCCCCGTCCTACTGTCATGTCGTGGTTGTTTCCGCTGGAGTTGCGGCTCAGGAATTGTGGTCACGTCATTTTCCCTTCCTCTGCCACCCAGGGTGTGTTGAAAGCATCCCATACATTTATTTATCCTTCATTCATTTTATGTATATATACTAAGCGTCAGTATTTGTTAATTGTCCCCAGATCTGCATACTCGCCCGCAAACACAGATTCCCAGGGAAACCAGCAAAACAGAAGATGAGGAAGCAAAGGAGATGCCACCAATCTTTGAATTGGGTTAGAAGCCTCATTTGGTGTTTGTTATCATTTGTTTGGTTTTAACTCATATGGGATTTTTCAGGGGGTGGTATTTGGAGATTTTGGGGGTTTATGGAGTTTTGTTGTTTGGGGAGAGGGGCAATCTTTCTCATTTCCCTTAGGCTGGGGAAAATAAGTTTGCTATTTGTCCCAGCTTTGCTAGGAACTGAAGAGCCCATGGCCGGGTTCAGAGCAGCCCCACAGCTGCTACTGTGTTCTATCTTACTGGAAACACGGAAGTTCAAACTGCACCAGCTTAGTCCTTGTGCGAAAGAAGTTAGAGATGTTCAAAAATGCCATTATTTATTCATTTTCCCTGCAATGGCTCAGTGTGACATAGCTCTACATTTGAAGCTATATAAACTATCTTAAGCATGAGAATTCCTGCTAATAAACTTATCATTTCACTTGTCACTTTACCACTTAAATTATAGCTTCCTCAGCAGTACGTAAGGGATAATGATATACCATTCACCTGGACTAGTGTCCGGATCTTATGAGAAAATACAAAATAAATTCTGATTTTACACTCCTTCAGGAATACATCCTAAGGCTGCCAATGGGTTCCTTCTCCACGATTAGGACCAAAACCTAAATACACAGTATTGCCACATAGTATCAGTGTCTTGGTTCAGATGTAAAATTGCAGCTTTCATTACTTTTTCTTGATATAAGTCATGCTTACTTCTTGTTATAATCTTAAATATTTTCCTTCAATTTACTCATTCAGTTTTCTAAAGCAATGAATTAGAATATTCCCTGGTATTGAACCTCCTCATTGGTTATAAGGTTCCAATTCTATTATTTTTCCGAGGTATAGCAAGCATATAAATATATATTTCCAGTTTACATTTTCATGTATGTTTAACATACTGTAAATTAGATGTCGGGTATTCACCACTGGCTCTCCTCAAGTAGTAAAACACAGGGCTGCAATGATGGCCCAGCACTAAAAGCATGTGCACTCTTCAGGGTACTCCAGCTGAGTCCCAGCACCTACTTGGTGCCTTACAATCATTTGTAACTCGAGTTCTAGGAGACTCAATGCCCTCTTCTGGCTCCGTCAGTTGCTGGACACACAGGGTGAACACACATGCAGGCAAAATACTCAGAAACATAAACTAAAGTTTAAGATGCTAACATTTTATTATATTCATATAAGAAAAATATATGAATATTCATTCATACAGCCATAGCCCTTTATACTCCTTTCTCTTTTTTAAAGCTATTTTTTAATAATAAAATAAAAGATAAAACAAAAACTTGAACAAAACAAACAGAATAAAAAGAGTTCACTAGAAGGCACAAGAAACAGAGACTGTGATTTGAAAGCTCAGGAGTCCCATAAAAACACTAAGCTGGGCCGGGCGGTGGTGGCGCGCACGCCTTTAATCCCAGCACTTGGGAGGCAGAGGCAGGCGGATCTCTGGGAGTTCGAGACCAGCCTGGTCTACAAGAGCTAGTTCCAGGACAGGCTCCAAAACCACAGAGAAACCCTGTCTCGAAAAACAAAAAAACAAACAAACAAAAAAACACTAAGCTGGAAGCCATAGCATCTGTACAAAGGACCTCATGCAGACCCGTGCAGGCCTCTGCATGCTGCCTCAGTCTCTGTGAGTTCACATGATACTCCCCTCTTAAACAGAGAGAAAATGGGGCTGGAGAGATGGCTCAGCAGTTAAGAGCACTGACTGTTCTGGCAGAGGACTCAGGCTCAACTCCCAGCACCCACATTGTGTCTCACACCCATCTGTAAAACCAAGCTCTAACGCCGTCACACAGACATACATACAGGCAAAACACCAATGCATATAAAATAAAAATAACTTGATTTAAAAATATAGATAACTTTTAAGTTAAAAGACATGAAAGACAGACTGATGAAGCAAAATGTGTCAAATTAAAGTTTCAGAAGAAGAAACCAGTGAGAAAGGCAAATATGAAACCCTACTAGCTGAATGCCCCAAATGATGAGAGGTGCCAGCCCCAAAATAAAGTCTAAGGCAGTGGTTCCCAACCTGTGGGTAGCCGTGCCTTTGAGGTCAAATGTCCCTTCTACAGGGGTCACCTAAGACCATTGAAAATATCAGCTATCTACGCTACAGTTCATAACAGTAGCAAAATTAGAGTAGCAACAAAATAATTTTACGGTTGAGGGTCCCCACAAGATGAGGAGCTGTATTAAAGGGAAGATTGAGAATCCTGGTCTAAAGAACTTCAAGCAAGGTGAATTTTGAATTTCATTTTTTGTTTTAACCTATTTGAAAAACAAATTAAGTAGTTTTTTCTTTCTTTTCTTTTTTTTAATGACCAAATAAGTAACTCAGTTCAGAAAATGAATTAAGAAGAATGGTACCTACAGGTGGTTGCTTTAGTAATATTTACTTTTATAAGTTAACTTTACTTCCGGCAATACACACAAAGCCTGCCCCACAACACCCGTCTTCCTCAGTAGTTCTAGATGTGAAAAATGCTAATCCATATCGCCCTGAAAATGTAGGTTAAGGTTGCAAAAAGTACAGCGTATGTAATCATCTCCTGTATAAAAGGGGAGAAGCGTGAGAGTTTTAGCTGAGGCCCTGCCTTAATTCTCCAGAACTTCAAAGAAATAAAACCTTGTCTTAGTGGCAGTACTGGCAAAGACACTGGCAGCTGAGGCCTTTCTTCACCAAAATTGTCTTTCAACCACAGATACATGACTTGAAGCGGGAACCTGAAGTGCAGTAAATCTTGAATCAAGAATTGAATTCAAAATGAACTAGGCTAATCTACAGAAACGCAAGAGGAACTAAATCCAAGTATGGTAATAACTTTTCACACCGCCAAAATTTCTCAGAAAGTCATTGGCTTGTGTGACTGTGTTTTGTCTTTAGGATGAATTATATTTCCCCAATACTTCAGAAAACTTTGATTCAACAAGATGCTATGTACCTAAAAACAGCAAGCTGGATCACAAAACAGCCATCCAACAATTCTTTCCAGAAACTCAGGCACTCAACTGAGCCCCGCACTGAAGTCAGGATTCTGAGAACCAGTCATTAAGGGGAAATTCCAGAGAAGCTAGAGAACGAGACAGCCAGCACCAGCCAAGTCTAGGGAAGCAATGCCCGAAAAGAAAAAAATTAACCCATTCTCTTGATCTTTTGTCGTGGTGGTTTGGGGTTTTTGTTATCGTCGCTTGCTTATTTTGTTCATTTGTTTAACTTTTTCTCATCATCTCATGATCTTTTAATTCTCCTGCGTCAGGACCACCTTCCTATATTCTTTGCGCCCATCATCTGAATATCTTATCTGTATTTCCTTCTATTACGCCTCCCACTTGAGTTTTTTGTTTTGTTTTGTATCGTTTTGTGTTGGTTGGTTGCTTTGCTCACTTGCTTGATTTTTGAGACAGATACTCTTGTAGTCCAGAGCAGCCTGGAACTCCCTGGATGACCGTGAACTGATCCTCCGGTCTTCGTCACCCAAGGGCTGGGATAACATCTGTACAGCACCACGCCAGGATGCTTCCATTCTGTGGGTCGCATACTCTATTTCCTCTCTCTAGCTCCTGGCTGGCTGCTGAGTTGGTTGGTCCGGGATTTTGTTGTTGTTGTTCCTTTTTAAATTTTTTCCCTTCCTCTATCTTTTCATTTCTGACCCAAAACAGATGTTTCTACTCTTATGAAACATAATTTTCTGTTTCTTATTAGCATCATCCAGTGCCATAATGTGCATCATTCATCATAGTTGGAGAAGATGATGCTCACACGGGGTGTTAGCTCTCCATGACAACATTCCTGACAAAGTCAGCTTACGGGTGGAGTGATTTATTTCAGCTTACAATTTCAGAGATTTTAATTCATGGGTGATTTAACTTCAATATTTCTGGAACTACGGTAAGGGGAGGTATCACAATGACAAAATTACTCACTTCATGGTATACAAAGAAGCACCCAGAAAAAGGAAGAGGGACCCTAATGTACCCTTCAGGAGCATGGCCACACCCACCTGACTCGCTCCTACCTCCTCAAGGTGCCACCACCTCTGCATAGCACACCACCAGCTGAAGAAAGACCAAGCCTTAAACATTAAGTCCAAACCACAACAAATAGTCCTCAAGCCCTTTTCTACTATTATTTTGAAATGTTAGTCTCATTTTCTTACCGTGACCACTCTGTAGTTTTCAAAATACTTTTAATGAGCATTGTTAATCAATTGAAAATTCATTAACAATGACTTATTTGTTCTATTTTATTTTTTAACATAACAAAACAAAATATAATAAGATAACATGAAAACCATCACATCGAGGCAGGACAAGGCAACCCAACCGAAGGAGTCCCAAGAGCCATTACTGACAAGGTGATTCCTGCTAATTCTCCAGCATGGTACTCGTTTGTGTCCTCATGTTCCACACTCTATCAGGAATGGGCTGTGTGGTCAGTAGAACATAGCGGAAGTGATGATACACTACTTTCAAGGTCAGACCATAGGATACACTGCAATTTCTCTATTACTTACCTTGTTACTTGCTCAAGTAGCTGTTAGGAGGGGTCATGATAAAGAACCAAGGATCCCTGCCCACAGCCTGACTGAGTGCCACCATGCCAGTGTGCAGTATGGAGGCGGGGCCTCCCGCTCATAGCAGTTCCTGATGATCACAGCCCTGGTCGATGTCAATGTATTGACTGTGACCTTCTAGCAGATTCCCAGCATAGCAGGCCAGCTAAGCTGCTCCCCAGTTCCTCACAGATTGTGAGGGAAAAGAGAAAGCTTCTAACAATTCGTTATGACGAGACAGATAATTAATGCACTTGCCTCTTTTGCATTAAAAAAATACGTATAGCATTTCTTTCTACATTCCATTAATAGTAAATATACACACACCAGGTCCAAAAAGGAAATATCTTTTACTTCTGGAACTTTCTTTTTAATTTTCCAGTGTTTCTGGGTTTCTTTTCTCATATAATACATACAGTCTAAAAATAATAATTTAATATGTAAAAAAGTCTAAATTGTATAAAGCTAGGTTTTTGCTAAGTATAGTAGTAGTTCACACCTATAATCCTTGGGAGGCAGAAGCAGGAGAATCAGGAGTTAAAGGTCATCCCAGGCTATATCAAATCCCAGAATATTCAAGGCTAACCTAAGCTATATATCAAAAAATAGTTAGATCAAGGTTTTTATGACAAAGTATAAGATCATCTAAATAACATCATCAAGAAAAAGCAATAAGATGTAAACTGGAAGCTAAACCCCACTGCACCGTGACAGCGCATTGCATTCGTCCTAAGATACTTTCTCTAACTACCCAAAACCTGGCACCAAAGAACATCCCTTTTTGTTCTTGTTTTAAATACATTACCCATACATTCCTTGCTCATAATTACATTTTCAAATAACTGAAATTTTGCTAACTCATATCAATAGGTATTACTATGTAACTTCCATGGCTGATTTTTTTTCCCCAAATTGAGCTGTGAAGTCATCCTTTTAATAATCCATTAATGCAATCTAATAATGCTATTAACCTAAAACGAACACTGACCATCAAAGCAACCCTCCAATCAGAACTGAGCTCCAGTGTGATATCACTTCATCGAATCCCTAGATTCCCTCTGGGTCCGGCTAAGCCGTAACCATGACTCTTTGCTTGCGAAGAATCCTGGTGGATATAATGTGATCATCGTTTACATGATCCAAGATTAGGCTGATAATAAAAAGGAATAAGATCACAATATTAGTCAAGAATCCTTCAACTTGTGTTTCCCTTATAAAAGAAACACACTGCTAGATTCCCCGTGGCCTGTGAGGATTTTGGTAATCTCTCCGGATCAGATGTGGAATGAAATTCATTAACTGATTCAACAAATATTTGTTGTGCCCTGACTATGTGCCAGGCGGCATGGCAGAGCTAGGAAGCCGCAGTGAGCAGTGGCTGCTGCTTCACGGGCTTCATACGGCAATGGCAAAACCAAAAGGGGGATGCACCGGGAGGAATTCATAGCTGACGGGAACGAAAGGCTTGCAGGAGAGATGGAAACAAAACCTGTGGGTCATAGAATCCTGCACACGTCGAGTCTTTCTGGCAGGTGATATATTCTTTCTTTTTAATACCCCAAATGCGAGACCCAATGAAAACACAGTCTGATGTTCTCCACCCTCGTCCATTAGTGTCCACTGTGGTCCACCAGACTTGGTCCTGGCACAGATATGAGTACCTTTCTATGCGGATTCACCCTCTCTTTCGCCCTAACCTCCCAGACACTCAAGCATCCTGTGGGAAATATCAGGTGTCGTTTGGGTTCGGAAGTTATATCTCATCCCCAGAGATTTTCAACATATTTTGAAAACTTGCTGTCACTGGGTGTTTGCGAAATGTAAATTTATTTTCGCTATCCCACTAAAGATGCATTGTCTACCCATCACACTCTTACATTAAAATATTGGAGTCTGACCAATTCAAAGATTGCAAAAGCAGCTATGATGCCTGCTGTTTGTGGTGGAGTCCTGCTTCCACGTCCCTGACAGTAAACCAACATGTGGCTCTATGCCAGCGAAGCTTCCCACCCACACACACAGCAGACTCTGTCCAGAAAGTGGATGGTTTAACCAAGAACCTATCAGAATCTATCCAGCCCCATCCATCTCAGAAAACCCTGGTATTCGGATCTAGGAGCTCACCCTCTCTGAAGTCAAAACTGAGTTCTGGCGTGGGGGCCTTTTCCTGCCGCCACTCAGGTCCGCCCATCTCACCCGGACCACTCAGCTGATGGACACAGGCCCTGCCCTCACTCTCTAACAGCACCAATACAAATGGCCTGCACCAAATATTTTGGGAGTTGGGTCACTCGAGGGTGGAGAAGGAGAGTGGGGGGCTGCGAGCCGACCCGTCTTCCCATTGCCTCAACCCTCTCCTCCTCCCCAGGCTCCAAGCTTGAAGTTCCTGCCAAATCCCTGCCTTTGTCTCAGAAACATTCCGCCCACACCCCAACCCCTCAGGAGCTCTCTTCTGCTCTCCAAACTCTCAGGGTATTTTTCAAAGTAAATACATTTCCCTTTCTGAGAGGAATTCTGGTGCCAACTTTAATAAAATAACATTCCTCAGCTTTATCGCATATGATGCACCAAATTTTATTATGATTTTTTTTTTTTAAATGTTAGAGCAGCTTCCAGCGTTCGAATAGACAGCAGGAGGTTTCCGTGTATTTTAGAGCTCGGGAAAGCCTAACTTTTTCCCAAAAATAAAATCGTTTAGAAACAAAGGGAAACTACAAACCGAAGTGCCTGGAGGAGGGGGCGGGACCGGACGGGATGACGACTAACAATTGGTTTTCCATGTTGGTTCCTAGGGGGCCTTTAGAGGGGAGTGGTTTGTCATGAGGGTTTCCACAGCCAAGTTACATAAAACAGAACACCCCCTTTCATTTTCTAGACGCCCGTTGTGTTGGCAGCGAACTGCGCTGTGCTTTGGGGACACACACACACACACACACACACACACACGCACGCACGCACGCACGCACACGCCCTTTGGTTTGCGGGAACACCGCGGGGTGTGGCGCTGTCCGATCCTCTCTTCATCGAGGGACTGAAGGACTGGCACACACGAGATGACATCACGAATTCCTTAAATTTCATTAGGAACAGCCGCTGCTCTCTCACCCCAGGCTGGGCTGTGAGACGCGCTTTTACTATTATTATTATTATTTTTCCTGAAGGAAATACAAAATTGTTTCTAAATATAAGTTAGTTTACTGAACCAGCAGGAGCCAGTGCCTCTGAGATATTTATTTCTGTGATATATTGGAATGTGATTCCTCTGGCTTTCACAACTGAATGTGAAGAAAGTTGAAGGCCTTTTTTTTCTTCCTTTCTGGAGATGTTTTGTGGAGACATCAGGCTCCCCGCCATCACTTGTTCCTCGGCTCAGTGGGTAATGGGGTATATAAACTGCCTTGTGCAATCGCAAGGAGCATAATTTCCGCATAATTTGGGGAGTGTGGTTATTATTCAAATATTTATATGCAATTATTACAGCTGTCCTTAGAATGAGTTCATCGGCTCTACGTGTTCATATCAAGCCTCCCTGCCTTTCTTAACTCCACTCTTAATTTCTTCTGATTGGCCGTTGCTTTATCAGCACAGTGGTTCTTAATAACATGGCCACTTCTGCTGTTTCCACAGAAGGGAATACTGATCCTGAAGGAAGAACTGTCAAACCTAATAACTTCTACATTAGTACCAGCTTGCTCCCATTGAGAAACAATGCATCGTGTTGTTTGTTTGTTTGTTTGTTTGTTAAAATAGGGTTTCTCTCTGCAGCCCTGGCTCTTCTGGAACTCACTTTCTAGACATGGCTGGCCTCAAACTCAGATATCTACCTGCCTCTGCCTCCCCATCAGGGGATTAAAGGCATGCAACACCATGCCCAGCTGAACTCAGGAGTCTTAAACCTGCTGTGTATACATCTGCTGTAGCACTGAGCTACAACCCTGGTCCTTAGTGTCCTATTTTTCAAGCAAAACGACTTAGCAAACATCCAGTCCATAAGATTTTCTAGGCTGACAATAGAAATGAGCCTCTAAAGCAATTCTTCCTGTGCCTCTGTTTGACCACTGCGTTGAAAAGCAAGCCCCAGGAACGCCACACAGAAGACCTAAATTGATGGCTTTCCTCACCGGGTCTGTTCTGAGGGCTTCAGTCAGTCATCTGATCCCCACAGCTGTGGACCTCTTCAGGCATCCAGGCCCCCCACCAGCTTCACAAAACTCGGGCTCCCGGGGAAGACCTAGGAACAGCGTAATCTAATCTAGCTAGTGCCATGATTAAAAAAAAAAAAAAAATTAAATGGCAGTTGGGTGGGTAGGATACAGTTTTGAAAACTACATTGTGAATTTATTTTTAGGGTTGTGGAGCATTCAAATCAAATTGACCCTTGACAATGCCTTTAAAGAGAGCGCGCTGTGTTCCCAGCTTTTTAAAAATAAATGATTTTCAAGAAGGTTCTGGGCCACTTGCAATGTACTGAGAACTGTTTGAATATGGATTCTATTAAAAAAAAAACAGTCATTAAATCCCTGCCTTATACAAGAAATCATGAGGATCACAAGATGAATGTGCTAGCCCTCTCCCTTAGGAAACATATGGCCTCAGGCAAGATGAAGAAGGTGGCAGTAATAAAAATAACTCTGACTGATAATTACTGTTTGCTTCACATACATTATCTTACGTAACCTTCATGACACCTGCTGTAAGGAAGGACAATTACTAATTCTCATTTGCAGATGAGAAAAGTGAGGCAGAAAAGTAAAATAATCTTCCCAGGCTAGAAGACAGACCAAGTAGTGAAACCAAGACTTAAATTTCAAGAGGCTAGCCGGACTGTGGTGGCGCATGCCTTTAATCCCAGCACTTGGGAGGCAGAGGCAGGCATATCTCCGTGAGTTCTAGGCCAGCCTGGTCTACAGAGCTAGTTCCAGGACAAGCTCCAAAGCTACAGAGAAACCCTGTCTTGAAAAACGAAAAAAAAAAATTTCAGTAGGCTGATGCTGGCCTCCCCGCTCATCACGGCTAGGCTGTGTCCAGACAGATGTTGCAAAAACAGAACTGTGGATAGGGTTTGAGCCGTCAAGGAGGACAGAGTTTCGGACAGACATGAGAGAGATGTTTTCTTAAAGATAAGACTACTGTAACAATACAAATGAAAATCTTGGAAGACTTTTGCCTTCACGCCCTCCTTTTTAAACTATTTTGTATTTCGTTCTTGCTTTTCTTCAAGCTCCCAATGTCTTTGCCATTATCCTTCTCAGCTCCTAGGGTCTTGGTGTTTTGCTGAGAGACAACAAGCTATGAGAAAAGAGCCGAGAAACACTGCCAAGGCACTATCAACCAACCGCGTCCCTCAGCCTCCTCTGTCTCTTTACCCCACACTAGTGTGCTGCTGAATGAACTCTGCACGCTCTCATCCAGGTTTGCTCCTCCACGCTACACCAGGTTTTAAGCTATCTCACTCTATATTCCAGCCTGGTCTAGAACTCTAATTTGAGGCAGTCCTCCTGCCTCAGCATCCTAAATGCTGGGATTATGGGTAATATACTACCACTATGCCCATCTGATTATTTTCTTTTCAATGATTCCGTGTCTAACCATTGGAGAGCCAAAGTTTGTCCTTCTCTATTTGTTCTTATTCCCTTCATGATCTCATCTGAGCAAGTGGCTTTCAATATCCCTTGCATACAAACAACTAAAATTTGTATCTCAAATATAGATGCATTCTAAATTCCCAAATCATATATCCAATTGCTTCTCTGCTGAATGAGCCCTACTACCCAGCGGTCTAACGGGCATCCAAAGAAGGGAGTTTCAAAGTGTGATTCCCTCATCTCAAACTACTTATTCTGGCTATCTTCCCCCTCCCGAATCAACAGTAATTTCACTCCTCCAATTGCTCAGGTCAAAATAATAGAAGTAAATTTTATTCCTTTCCTCACGTGGCAAAGATACATGAAGAAGCTGACCATTTCCTACACCTTGATCTCTTCTAGTTGTCTTCCAACAATCATGATGTCACATCTTCATCATGTCGCTTACTTCCTCCTCGACATCCCTGTGGTGGTCCCTGCCCTGTGGACCACTATACAGCTGCTAGCAATCCTTCTGTAACCTAAATCAGAGCATAGCACTCCCTGCTGTCACCTCCAGACTGTAACTGGAGACTGTGCATTCCTTTTCCGGCCGCCCAGACCCAAATAATCACACAGAAACTATATTAATTACAACACCTTTTGGCCAATAACTTGGGCGTATTCCTAGCTAGTTCTTACATCTTAAATTAACCCATTTCTATTAATTTATGTATCACCATTAGGCTGTGGCCTACTGGTAAGATTCTGGTATCTGTCTTCTTCGGCAGATACATGGTGTCTCCTTGACTCTGCCTACTCTTTCTATATATCCCTGTTCAGATTTCCCACCTTGCTTTATTCTGCTCTGTCATGGGCTGAAGTCGCTTTTTTATTAACCAATGGTGATAAAACATATTCACAGCATACAGAGGGGAATCCCACATCACCAAACCTCATCTCATTTGCAGAACAACACGCAAAAATCCTAAGGCTGACCTACAAGGGGTGCCTCATCTGCTTCCCACATTCCTCTTGAGTTCTCTGCTGTTTCTCATTTTCCTCAGATACTCACTCCCAGCACACAGGCCTCCTCGCCAGCCTCTGAACACAGCACACTCCCCTTCCACAGATGTCAAAAGCCCTCCCCACATCACGTCACTTCTCAAATTTAATGTTTGAAGGAAAGTTATCCACTCAACTCTTATTCCCCCACAACTAATACTTTTGTTATGTTCTATTACCTTGCTTTGTTTTGGGTTCTTAGAACTTACCATGGGTGGAGACGGATTGATGATTCATCCTTTGATGTAGACCCCAACAAATGCTTATTGAATTAGTGACATTAAAAGTTGGAGAGGAAGGTGAGCGCCAATGAATTGCGTTCCATGGCCGGGCGGTGGTGGCGCACGCCTTTAATCCTAGCACTTGGGAGGCAGAGGCAGGTGGATCTCTGTGAGTTCAAGACCAGCCTGGTCTACAAGAGCTAGTTCCAGGACAGGCTCCAAAACCACAGAGAAACCCTGTCTCGAAAAACCAAAAAAAGAAAAAGAAAAAGAAAAATTGCGTTCCATGGACACAGTATAACAAGGGTTGCCAACTTGATTCCAGAGGGAAAGAAGACAGAGTTAGAGACTAATTGAAATGTGTCTGCAACTCAGACCGACAAAATCAAGATATTTGCACTGATAGCGGAGGAAGAATCCAGAATCCTGTTCTCTGGATCTCTTCCTGCCTGTACTCACTGAACAATACCAGACTGTATTGGTTACTGGGTTCCTGGCAACTGAATAGAGACTTCCTGTTTGCTCACCACTGGAACTTTCTCCTACATCTTCTTGCCTCCCCCCTGCCCCAACACAACTATACAAGCATCCTACTCATCTTTCAAGCAAAGTCTACTAAACCAACCCCTCTCTGCCCTTGTCCTCCTGCTTATGAACTTGATATGTTTGTGCCTTCTACCTCACATTTAACATCACCCACAACATGCTGGTCCATTTTTACGTTCCATGTCCTCCTAGGTTTTTTTTTTTCCCTTTGGTTTGGTTGGGTTTTGGTTTCTCTTGTAGTACTGAGGATTGTACCCTTCAGGTTTTACACGTAGGCAAGTAGTGTATCACTCACCTACACCCCGTGTTTGCTATTCTTTCCAACTTTTTAAAAATTAAACTTATTTTTAAATTTCATATATGTGTACTGTGTTTAAAACATTTCTCCCTCCCTTACCTCTCTCCAACCTCTTCCATAACATCCCCCAACCCCAATCACTCTCAAATTCATGTTCCCTTTTCTTTAATTATTATTGTTACCAATACACACAGTGCATGTGTGAGAGTGTAATATGTAAATACATACACATATATGTCCTGCTGGGTCCATTTAGTATTACACACACACACATATATACTATTGATCAGCCATATTATATTATATTATATTATATTATATTATATTATATTCAAAGAGAGAGAGAGAGAACTGACATCATTCAAGAATGAAAAGAAAATTAAGCCAGGTGTGGCATGACATTCTTGGACTCTTGATAACCAATTAAGGGCTTCATCCCTGAAGAACACTAATTCTTTCTCAACAGTTGCTAATTGCTGGAATTCTCCATCTAGGAGTTGGGCATTTCAGCGTGGATGGGAGGAATCTTATTAGCTGTCTAAAGAAACAGTTCTAAATCTTCTAAAACGACAGTGCCTCTCCTGCACCCTGTCTTATCACTTCGCAGCATTTCTCATGATATCACCAAATATTGTAAGCGCTTTTTCAAATATTTCAATTCGTCACTAATTATTAACTAATTAAGAGCACAGACATCGTTGTTCAGACCCCGCGCTCGCAATGGCATATAACATATATAAATAATCATAATAATGAATAAGAAACTGAAGTTCCTAACATGGAGGACTGTATCTGATACAAAGACCATAGCACTTCGTCCTCAAATCCACTTTATCTGCGCCATTCATTCTCTTTGTGTTATACGTCCTCGATGTGGGATATCCTTCTGTACGCTGCGAATATGTGTTACTTTTATTGGTTGATGAAGAAGTCCCGGGAGACACCAAAAGCTTCCAGAGGAGTAAGACGTCACAGCATTACCAGTAAGCCACGGGCCACGTGGAGATACACAGATTAATAGAAATGGGCTAATATAAATGTAAGAGGTAGCCAATAATAAGCCTGAGCCCCATGGCCAACAAGTATAATTAATATTAAGCCTCTGAATGATTACTTTGTAAGTGGCTGCAGGACTGAGTGGGATACAGAAAAGCCTCCACCCACATGCCCTATATTTAAACTTTTTATTTTAGAGCCAGAGCAATATACTCTACTGTAATTGTGATCGCAAACGCTCGTATGAATTTTGGTCAAAGATATTTTCTCATCCACTTGTTTTTATGCAATTAGCACATATTTATCAAGTGTCCACTCCACGCTGAGGTGTGCAGGATAGGAAAGTCAGTCCTCGAAGCACAGGCAAGATCAGACATACCCACTAGTGTTGTCACATCAATAAGTCACAGTGAAAATTCAGGAGAGAGAAATCTTTAGAGCCGCTATGAATACAGAATGTTCCAAAAGATCCAAGTGGGACCTTTTAAAGAAAAATCATTCGTGACCTGCGTAAAACAGCTTGAGACGCACACACAGCCAGACTTTGAAACTCAAGGCCTCTGGCTTGAAACCTTTAACTTCGAAGCATACCCAGCCAGCGATCAGTTATTCTAGCATTTTAAATGTGAAGATACTGCCTGACCTCTCCTTGACCCTCACCTCCACTACACACACAAACACACACACACACACACACACAGAGAGAGAGAGAGAGAGAGAGAGAGAGAGAGAGAGAGAATTGACTTGACTAAAAAAATGAAAACATTATTCAAGAATGAGAAGAAAATTAAGCCAGGTGTGATATGACATTCTTGGGCTCTCATCCTTGTTTTTTTTTGTTTTGTTTTGTTTTGTTTTTAATTTTAAAGTTAGGAAAGTCTTTTTCCTTAGAGATGGAAGTCTTGCTAGGTAGCCCAGGCCAGTACTGAATTTACTCTACAGCCCAGGCTGGACTTGAATCAACAACTCTCCTGACTCAGTCTCCCAAGTGCTAAGATTATAGACATATTCCATCAAGACTAGATTGTCTTGTTTATTCTATCCCAGAGATTTCAGCTGCTTCATATTATATAAAATTGTCAAGATGGCACTTTTTTTAAGCAATGGTTTCCTTGTTTATGAACAGTGTTCTCAACATAGTGAAGGTAGAACAATTAAAGTCTTTTATGAAATTTAATACTGAAGAAGAATAGAAGGTTTTGAAAGTTGATTTAAGCCTTCATTGAATCAACATTTGTAGTGGAGAAAAATCTCAAGAGTTCTTTCCATTGATTTAAGTCTCTGATTTTTTTACTCAAAGCATTTGTAATTTTCAGATTGATTCAGATGGAGACACACAGACAATTTGTTCATGCAAATAGCCATATTGGCTCATGACTTAAAGAGAAACAAGATAAAAGAAGAAATGAGGCGTGGCGACAGAAAATTATACAACTAAACGAAGCTAAAGCCTGTCTCCGTGCAGCTCAAGCTCAACAATATCCAGTCTTAATATAAACATGTTTTCTCCAATAACAAAGCCGAGGCCATTACTGAATCCTAAGCTCCGACTTCCTCTTTCCTTCCCTGCTCCATACCAAGAGCAGTCCCCCGCTGTCTCTAGCCACCAGCAGTGTTCGTGGCACCCTGTTTGTTTAGGATTTAGACCTTCTGCAGAGAGCTACTGAAAGAGAGAAGCAGGTGTTAAATTAACCTTGTGTTTGCTCTTGCAGCGCCACCTCCATGTAGGATCAGGAGCAGATCCAGCAGATCCTGCCTGTGGGCAGGGACTCTCACTTCGTGTGTGGCCTTGGGTACGATGTAATACTGAAACTAACTGTGTGGAGACAAATGAAAAGAAAACAAAAGAGAACTCATAGGAGTGTCATTTGGACGAAGCCAACTTTCTTTAAAAGCCATTGTCAATGACAGTTGTATCTAAGAACCAGTAGCAACTAGAACTGGGTCTTGTTCTCTTAAGAATTTCTCACATTTGCTGTGATGGAGAACGATATTGATGAGTCTTTCTTCTCTAGGCCATCGTGTGGGGAGGAGGGTGAGAGAGTGAGTGTGTGTTAGTGGGGGCGGTGAGAGTGTGCATGAGTGTGTGTCTGGGGGATGTGAGTACATGTGTGTGCTCTCGTAGGTACGCACTCATGTAGAGACTTACCTGCACTTGTGTGGAGAGGTTGGAGGTCAACCTTGGGTGTCAACTCTCAAGAGCCAGCCAGTTAATTTTTTAAATACCGTACATATGCTTGCCACAAAAGGCTGACAACCTGAGTTCTTCACAGCCAGCATAAAAACTCATGCAGTAGCCATACATGTAATCCCAGCTCTGCTGCAAAGATGAGAGACAGAGGCAGGAGACTCCACGGGCACTCCTGGCCGGCCCGTACAGTGGTGAGAAGACAGAGTTGGGCTTTGATACTGTAACAGGTCCCCGGAACTTAGCACGGCTGATGCCATGATGAAAGCATCATTTGGGCCATTCCATCTGATAGTGTAACCTGCACACAGGCAACACCACCTGCCAAATGAGAACAAAGGCCTAATCCATCCAAGTCACAGTGTTGGGAAAATCCCTAAGTGTGCTAACCCTGCTTTTTGGCTTCTGTGGTTCTGATTCTGGCTAACTGTTCTTGCTAACTGAGGTGTGTCAACCCAGGATGTGGCTTTTGTACTTAAACGCTCACCCTGAGAAAGACTCAGGGCTATACTAGGATCCTGAACATCCAGTATATTTTCTGGCTGCCTAATAAAGACTTTCTATTGGCTTGAACCCGTGTCCGAGTGGCCTTCTCTGATGGGCACCTCACAGCACTGCCGGGCTCCTGCCCTAAGACCCCTTGGCTCTCTCTACCATCACAGTTCATTCCACAACAGTGTTTCATGTGCCAGCTATGCATCAGGCCATGTTCTCGATCAGAAAGCCAAGAAAACAATACTTTTGTCTGAAGACGATTGATGTAGATCAATGACAGAACACTCTCCTAAGTGCTGGGTTCCAGTCCCAACACTGAAAAGAAATACATGCAATATATACATGCCCTCAGACCCGGCTGTTTCAGTTACTGTAGATTTATCAAGAAAAAGCTTCTTATATAATGTATAGTTTATAGGGCCATAGAATTTTAATAGCTAAGGAAAAAAATAACAAAATAGGGCAAGGGGATAAATAGGAAGTGGCTCGATTGAAGAGAAAAGGAAGGCTCTTAAATAGTGTGGCCAGAGAAGATATCTCTTTTTAAAAATCTGAAAACTGAGGGAGTAAGTCAGGTGACTATCCTCAGAAAGAAGATCCTATCTGATCACAGGGACCTCGGAGGGCAAAAGCCAACCCTAAGGGACAGATGTGAGTTTAGGGAATGGTATGACCATTACACATCAACTCTTTAGTTGGTTGAGTTGGCTTTTTAAAACTTTATTATTACTGTATGAGTGTGCATGATGTGTGTGCATGATGTGTGCACATGATGTGTGCACGCATACAGGTGCACACGAGCTTTTAAACATTATTATTGTTGTATGACTGTATACGAATGTGTGTGTGTGTGTGTGATAAGCTTGTCCGCACAGGTGCACACGAGCTTTTAAACATTATTATTACTATAATTATTATCTTATGAGTATGTATGGATGTGTGTGCATGATGCAACTGTGCACACAGGTGCACATGAGCAGCTGAGAACCCATGGAGGTCAGAGGGCAACTTTTTAACCAGGATGCGTCTCAGATTGCCAGATTTGTGCAGCAAGCACTTAATCGTGACCTCTTGCTCCAATCTTCTTTAGTTTTTTTGAGATGTGTAACTAGGGCTGTGCTCCAGCTCACTGTGTAGCAGAAGATGGTGTTGACCTTTGGATCCTCCTGTCTTGACCCCTCAATTAGTAGTGTACACCACCAGGCCTGGCAAAGTTTTAAAGGTATCTACTAACTTCCTTTTGTTATATGGTTTGACTTTGCTGCTGCTGGAGACCAAACCCAGGGCTTTGGACACACCGAGCCGTGTTTTCCCACTGACCCAGAGCTCTGCCTCCATTAAGCATTAGTTTTCTTGCTTATGATTAATTGTTGACTTGGCAGAGACTTTGGGGAAAGCACAGCTTCTCAAAGCGAGTCCTCTGTCAATCTTGTTGAAGGAGCAAGCATACAGAGATAACATAATATTATTCAGCCATGGAAACCTTTCCTTAGAAAGCATCTCAGGGGATTAGTGCTGCACAGAACACTCTGGAAAATGCTGCGCCACACCCTGCATTCACTGGAGAGAGGAAACTGGGCTAGGCTCTAGAACGCCAGGCTCTGTGTGAACCCGATGGAGGCGCTCTCAGGAGCGCAAAACCCACGTCGGACAGCGAGGGACAAGCTCTGTTTTCCCACAGAGGCTGTTCTTCCTCCTTGTTTTCTGCCAATGGTCTTAAAACATCTTTGGCAGGGTCCCAGCTGCCGCTCCGGTGTTCTCTACGATTTTACCCTGCTTTGCTGGCTGCCAAGTTCTGCTGACCCCCTGAACTTGCCTAGTGCTCTCACTGGGGACGTGGGAAGGCATAGGAGTCTACTCAGAGGACGCTTCTGTCTCTGGTGGATCGATAGAGAGACAGACGTGGGGACTGTGTTGCCGGAATAGCGTGGAGTCGGTGGTCTCTCCCCCAGCTCAGGTCTTGTTACACCCTCTCTGAGCTCCAGCTGGTCTGCACGAGTCCGAGTCCGGCGGAAAGCACCTGTGGAAGAAGACCCGCGAGGAATGCTTGTGCGTAGACTTGGGAAGGACTCCGAGGTTTTCTGCCGGAGCCAGGAAATGACTAGGAAGCAGCTGGGCCGAGGCTGGGCTAAGGGCCCAGAAGCAAACTGGAGTGGGCTGATCCAGAGATGTCAACAGAGGTCAGCTGGACCTGTTAGACTAGAGGAGAGACTGAGAGGCGAGCATCTGGTCAAAGGTGTCGCTCGGCAGGCTTGGACAGAGTGGCCTAAGTACCAAAAGCGCTGTCTTGTGACTGTGTTTTAAAAAAAAAAAAAAAAAGTCAGTTATATGCACAGAAGTTAATTCGCTATGTGTGTGACTCTAAAACACATAAAATTTAAGTGATCAGGCTGAAGGTATAGGTCAATGATAGATCATTTGTCTAACATGATCAGAGTGGGTTCGATCTGTACTAAATGAAAAGAAAGAAGGAAAGGAAGAAAAGGAGACAAGAAAGAGAGAGGGAGGGGAGAAGGAAGGAAAGAAAGAAGAAAGGAAGGAACGAAGAAAGAAAGAAAGAAAGAAAGAAAGAAAGAAAGAAAGAAAGAAAGAAAGAAAGAAAGAAAGGAAGGAAGGAAGGAAGGAAGAAAGAAAGGGAAAAAGAGGGAAGAAAAAGGAAAGAGAGAAGAAAGGAAGGAACGAAGAAAGAGAGAGAGAGAGAGAGAGAGAGAGAGAGAGAAGGGAAGGAGGGAGGGAGGGAAGGGGGAAGAAGGGAAGGAAGAACTATTTTAACGGTACTGCTGGGAGTTCGCTGGGTGTCATCTTTTACAATGGTCATCACCAGCCAGCATTGTTATTCCTATTCCACAGAAGGCAAAACTGAGATTCAGAAGGACTAAGTGACCTGCCCAACGTCAGCAAGCTAGTTAAAGACCCATCAGGGAGGCAGAACCAGATCTCTCTGATTTGAAAGACTGTTTTTCCCTGTTACACGTTGTTACCATTGCACCTTGGAGTAATTAGAGTTGAGTTGCTGAAGTACTAAGCGACTGTTACATTCCTTCCTTCCACACCCATTCACCCACTAATAAATTAGTGTATTCCATAGAATCCACACATTCCAGGGGCACATGGACACAAAACCCACGAATTTTATTTTTTTAATAAAAGGAATTTATATAATGTAGGATGGGTTTTCGGTTTAATTATGTGATTGGGTGGTTTTGGTTTGTGTTTGACTTTGATTTTTTTTATTTGAGTTGCTTAGGTTTAGTATGCGGTTGGGTGGGGTTGAGTGGGGTTGAGTTGTTTTGGTTTTGAGCCAGGGCCTCAAGCAGGCCAGGATGACCTTGAACTCCTGATTTCCCCACCCCCACCCCCTCTGCAGCCTCTTAAGTACTATAATTAGTTACAGGCCTGAGCTACCACGCCCAGCTATAAAGTAATTTTGTATGTATACATACGCTTCTTTACACTTTAAATTGACTCTCGATTGCTTGAACTACCTAATTTAACATAAAAAGTTGCCATGCTCCATCATTTGGAGAAAAATGTCAAGAAAAATCTATACACACCCAATCGTTCAGTACAGATCAATTTCTTTCAAGTCTTTTCCGGTCACAGTCCATTGAATTCGTGGATGTGGGGTTTGTGAGCATGGGGACTGACTTTGTTTTATTTCTTTTAAATCTCCTTTATCAGATGTTGGCAAATCAATATTGATGTTGGTTGATCAATAAACATCTGTGTGGTGCTTAAGAGAACTAGAAAGCAAATGATGATTTTTTTTTTTTTTTAAGAATCATTTTTCCATGACATAAAACCGGCCTAGTCCAGCTCCTCTGAAGTTGCCCAACTGCTAGCAGCTTGGGGGCTTATGTGAAACAGCCAGGCCAGGCCTTCCTATGCAACGTGAAGACTCCACAGAGTGCCCGTGCCTCTCGGTATCCCTTGGCGTTCTCATTCTCCCTCTCTTCAAACTGCTCTTTCAAACTGGGCAGTGGTGGCGCACGCCTTTAATCCCTGCACTCTGGAGGCAGAGGCAGGTGGATCTCTGTGAGTTCTAGGCCAGCCTGGTCTACAGAGCTAGTTCCAGGACAGGCTCCAAAGCTACAGAGAAACCTTGTCTTGAAAAAAATGAAAAAACAAACAAGAACAACAAAAATCTTTTTTTCTAGATTGCTTAGATGATCTAAATTTTATTAATAAAATTCATCTCTGTAGCTGAGTGGTAAAACTATTTCCCTGGCCTTTTCAAGGTCCTAGATGCAATACCCAGTACTGTGGAAATTTATCTGAGCCAGGCACTCAAGAGATAGAGACAGACTATCAGGAATTCAACACCAGCCTCTGTTACTTAAGGAGATCGTGGCCAGCTTGGGTACACAGACCCTGTCTGAAAAAATAAAATAAAAGCAAAAAAAAGAAAAGAAAAGAAACCCAACACTGAAGAGGTAGAGGCAGGAGGATCAGTATTTGAAAGCCTTCATCAGCTACATGATGAGTTTGAGGCCCTGTCCTTAGAAGAAAGAGCAATGGTGACAAGGAGGGGGGTAGAGAAACCTATGAGAAAAACACCAAAGAGGAAACATGTTTGGTCTTAGTTTCTGAAAACTAACAGTCAGATAATACAAAGAATATTGTAAAAAAATAAATAAATAAAAAATTTTAAAAATACTTTCCTGTAGTTGCATTAACGGTCCGCATATTGTGCCCATAAATTGCAAAATATCTGCAATTAGTTTTCTAAAGGAATATATCTACAATTGAAAGGTAAATTGAGAGACAAAAGTACCTCATTTACATTGAATCCAAGAAGTTAAAAGTATACCTTCTGTAATTTAAAACCATTTTAACTCAACATTAAAGCTACTGCATTAACAATTCCTTTGTAGTAAAGCGACTTTAGTTACTGGGGCTTCCCACCCACTCTTCTCAGCCTTCAGGGGCGAAGGCAAAGGCTCACAAAGCCTACCCCACTTGCACGAAAGTCACACGTTACCCCCCTCCCCAGATGCTGGTACCACTGAGTGAGAATAAGACCACTACCACAATTTTTGAGACAAATTTGGAGCACGCTGTAGCAAATACTAGCCAGGACAGTGGCCCCTGGCCATGTCCATACCCAGCCAGGATTCCCAGAGAATGGCCATGAATTACCTTAGTCTGGTGCTCATATGGCAAAACCTGCAAGGCTGACATACGTCCCTCCTGCATCCAATGAGACACAAGCATACATCCTGATGTACTTCCGGCCTGCGTACCGCCCCCCTATGTGTGATCAAGCGGATCCTATGCGGTTGGGGCAACCCACCTTGTGTACAGAAGTGAAAACACATAGCTTGTCTTCTTACATGAATGACAGCCCCCAGTACTCCAGGAAGGCCGTACAGGTTAGAATCATTTCTGTTTTTATAGATCTCTCAAGCACAGCATTTAAACTTGAAGCATGCCTTTAGCTCTCACATCCTTTCCGCGGTCTGGGTCTGTGTAACCACCGTCTCTATTTGAGGTTAGGTCTGTCGCGACTTAAAAGTTTGGACTTTCTGGCTGGTTTGTTCCCTACTAGGCCTTCAACTTAAAACTTCACAGGACTTCTGCAGTTTCAAATTATTTATGTTAGCATGTGAACCCAAAGCAACATCAATTTTATACACTGCTAGATGCATTTCATGGTGATCTGAGGGACACTAGAATAATTTCTGTTTGTCACTAAAACACAAGGACTCCACTACCAAAATATATACACTTGGAGGGTCATGATATTGCCATCTATTAAAATGAGAATATTTACTGCCTGTGACACAGCAGAGTCACTTGGAAGGGCTTTAATTTATTAAGACAGATTGCTAAACCCCATGAATATTCCAATGTAAGGTCCCAAATTTGCATTTCAAACAAGTTCCCAGGGAGCACCAATGTTTCATCTTTGGACCACATTTCAAGTACTTAGTGTATGTCAGACACCCACAGCTGGCTACAGTGCAGAGAATAAAAGGCTTAGCCCTAAACGGAACACATAGGCTGCACGGTCCTCCAAAGGCTCAGGAGCTGTTGCAGAAGAAGGAATGGAAAGAGAGTAAGAGCCAGAGGCAGTGGTGGCTGTAAGGAAGCAGTCACATATCTAAAGGTCTCAGCCCAGTGCAGAGAGAACGAGAGGGGACAGTTCTGGGAATCATGGTGGCTGGTGTCCACACTTTGTTGTTTCAAGCCCTTCTCTCCTTCTCAGACTTCGTTTTCTTTCTGGTGTTTTTCTCCTCCCTCCTCCTCTTCAGTTGTGGAATATTTGTTGAAAATGTGTTACATTCATTTGTGCTGTGGAGTATTTGTTTAATGATGCGGAGGTGTTTTACATTCTTTATGTTTCATTTAACTCTGTGAAGCTGTGTTACTTTGCCTGTCTTTTAAAACACCTGATTGGTCTAATGAAGAGCTGAATGACCAATAGCTAGACAGGAGAGGGACAGGCAGGGCTGGAAAACAGAGAGAATACATAGAAGGGAGCAAGAAAAGAAGAAATGAAGTTGGTGAATGAAAACACAGCCATCCATGAAGAAAAATGAGAGAAAGATACACAGAAGTAAGGCAAGGAAAAAGCCCAGAGGCAAAAGGTAGACAGGATAAGTTAAGAAAAACCAGCTAGCAACAAGCCAAGCTAACCTGGGCATTCATAAGAAAGATAACTCTTTGTGTGATTATTTGGGAACAGGGTGGCGGGCCCCCAACAACGAAGAGTCAAGAGTTTTGCCAGGCAGTGGTGGCGCACGCCTTTAATCCCAGCACTCGGGAGGCAGAGGCAGGCGGATCTCTTGTGAGTTCGAGGCCAGCTTGGTCTACAGCGCTAATTCCAAGGACAGCCAGAGCTACACAGAGAAACCCTGTCTCAAAAAATAAATAAAATAAAATAAAATAAAATAAAATAAATATAAATGGAACACCAGAATGGGGTTACAAAAAGTACACACGTGTTAACATTTGCCAAAGTCCTGCTTCTTACTGTCTCCCCACCTTCCCATCCCCCACACCAAACACTGTCACAGTCACAAAATAATTACGAAGTTTGCAATGAGACGATAATTTGTAGTGATTCACTCATGACAAGAAGCACATTTCAGGCTCAGAAAGCATCCTGCCGCTGACAATGCACGTGGTTATATTTGGAAATGGGTGCACACATCTAAAGCGTGTGATGCATCTAAAGTCCAAATTCAGTGTCATTTTGTGAATAAGACTATACCCACTTAAATCATGACCTCAATCACTAGCCAAAAGGTATATTTCTATTTTGAATTTTTTTTTTTTTTTTTTTTTGCCATCCAAATCATCCTTCAAAACAGTGTTCTCAACCTGTGGATCGAGACTTTCATAGGGGTCTCCTAAGACCACAAGAAAACACAGATATTCACATTACAATTCATAACAGTAGCAAAATTACAGTTACGAAGTAGCAACAAAAATACTTTTATGGTTGGAGTCCCCACAACGTGAGGAACTGTATTGAAGGGTCGCAGCATTAGGAAGATTGAGAACCACTGTAGAAGAAGGAAGAGGAGAAAGGAGGAGAAGAAAAGAAAACGAAAAGAAGAAGAAATAAGTCTGTGGTGCCATCCACATCCACAGCAAAGCAGAGGTACAGTCACATCAACAACAGCAAAGCAGAGGTACCGTCACATCCACAGCAAAGCAGATGTACAGTCACACATGAACAGCAAAGCAGAGGGACAGTCACATCAACAGCAAAGCAGATGTACAGTCAGCCATGAACATCAAAGCAGAGGTACAGTCACATCCACAGCAAAGAATAGGTACAGTCACATCAACAACAAAGCAGAGGTACAGTCAGTCACATCAACAGCAAAGCAGAGGTACAGCCACATCCACAGCAAAGCAGAGGTACCGTCACATCAACAACAGCAAAGCAGAGGTACAGTCACATCAACAGCAAAGCATAGGGACAGTCACATCAACAGCAAAGCAGAGGTACAGTCACATCCACAGCAAAGCAGAGGTACAGTCACATCCACAGCAAAGCAGAGGTACAGTCACATCAACAGCAAAGCAGAGGTACAGTCAGTCACATGAACAGCAAAGCAGAGGGACAGTCACATCAACAGCAAAGCAGAGGGACAGTCACATCAACAGCAAAGCAGAGGTACAGTCACATCAACAGCAAAGCAGAGGTACAGTCACATCAACACAGCAAAGCAGAGGTACAGTCACATCAACAACAGCAAAGCAGAGGTACAGTCACATCAACAGCAAAGCAGAGGTACAGTCAGTCACATCAACAGCAGCAGAGGTACAGTCACATCAACAACAGCAGAGGGACAGTCGCATCTCCTTCAAGTCACGAACAGCTCAGACTGTTGTTCATGCTCACCTAATGTTGACAGAGGCACAGAAATGTCCTGACCTGAGTCATCATCCTTCTTAAGCTATTATTAGAGAACCAGGAGGGTTTAGCACCAGCTATCCATGGTGCACACTTTCAAAATGGAAAAACTGTCACGTTTTATGTTTCCAGATGATTTCTCATCCTAGCTGTCACATTGCCAGAGCTAACCTATCTCCATACTGCTTGTATGTTTACAAAATGCATGGTTCATTTTTCTCCAACCTTTCAGTCTTGCTAAAGTGCTAGGCAACGGGAAAGTAGGAGCCCACAGTGCACCGGCTCCTGAGGCCCCTCTTAGCAGTGACCACAGATGCTGTCTCCAGCCTCGGATTTTACGGCACTGATAAAGGAAGGTAACCTGTGTAAAGCAGTTAGTTAAATGATCCAAAATGTCATTGCAAAACACTGGAAATGCATTAATTTGTAGTCCTATAATTGGGACACAGGATATGAAGCCTTTAGAGATTGGTTGGCCATCTGGTCAACCAAATAGCAAACCATTATGGAAGCAAAAGGAAATATCACACAGCTCTTGCCTAAGTGCGTTGTGGGGGTTATTTTGCAAATGTTTTTCTCTCTCTGCCCCTCCCCAAACTGGTTTGTTGCAATTTTTATTTCCTTTCACTCGTAGCTGAAGCATGTTTTGTATGACCGTGTCCTTATAAAATTGTCTTAGTTGTAGTTTCTCTGTTTGCCATTAGGAAGCAATGTCTGTGTCTACTTCAGAAAGCAATGCAGCTAATGAGATTGGGGATGGCTTAGTAACACAGTAGCACAGTGAAATGCAAGGAAACTCTAGATCTCTATATCTTATCCCTGCGACACTCTTGGACATTCTATGATCAGTATTCCAAATAGCTTCACAAACCATCCTAAATACAGAACACTCAATATAGCAGGGGAATCAGTATCTATATTTAGGGGTTAAGGTTGTGGTGGTTTGAAATAAAATGGTGCCCAAAGGGAGTGGCACTATTAGGAGGTGTGACCTTGATGGAGGAAGTAGGGGCGGGCTTTGAGGTCTCCTTTGCTCAAGCTTCTCTCTGTGTGACAGTCAGTGGACTTCCTGTTGGCTCTGAGTCGAGATGTAGGGTTCAGCTGCAGCACCACACCTGCCTGCACACCACCATGCTCCCCACCATGATGTCAATGGACTGAACCTCCAAAACTGTAAGTGAGCCCCCTCAAGTAAATGTTTTCTTCATAAGGATTGCTGTGGTTATGGTCACTCGTCACAGCAATAAAACCCTAACTAAGACAAAAGGAAAGAACATTTTGTTTCTCAAAATTGCAGAAGTGATATTAGACTATGATTTAAGGGAGGCACTAAAGGTGAGACATTTTTCTGCATGTACTAATCATCATAGCCACAATATTGTAACGACAGAACCAGCTCTGAGTTACCTTCTGACCACCACACACACTTAATGCCACATATGAACCCCCATGTGCGTGTGCATAAAAATAAATAAATAAATAGTATAATTTCTTAAAATAAGTGTAACTTATAGGGGTGGTAGTGGTGCACACCTTTAAACTCAACACTTAGGAGGCAGAGGAAGGTGAATCTCTGGGTTTGAAGCCAGCCTGGACTACAGAGCTAGTTCCAGAATAGCCAGGGCTACAGAGAGAAAACCCTATCTCAAAAAAAGAAAGAAAGAAAGAAAGAAAGAAAGAAAGAAAGAAAGAAAGACGAAAAAGAAAAAGGAGGAAAAATAAGCGGGAAGAAAGTCAGTAAGTTTATATTGTCCTAAAGAAAACATATGCAGGATCCAAAACAATGCTTAAATATTGGTGCAGTGAAAAATCATACAATTAAAGAATAATTATGATTATCTTTGAGAATGAGAGAATCCTTGCTTGTGAATAGCTTAGAAAAGTATAATTTACTATGGAAAAGGACTAGCTTTGATTGAGTCCATTCAACTAAATAAAACTTGTGTCCTTATATATAAACAAAAAAGAGACCAAGCTCACAAGATTCAAAAAGAAAGGGGGAAAGCGGGGGGAGAACTTGGCTGAAGCAAAGATGTGATGAGAAGGCTTTGAAACAGTGGTTCTCAACCTGTGGGGCTCAATGGCCATTTCACAGGGGTCACCTAAGACCACGGGAAAAAAACTATTTTTGTTATATGTATTTTATATTTGTTATATATAGTGTATATATGTTTTATATATCATATAATATATATATATATATATATATATATATAAATAATTATATGGTTGGGTCACCACAACATGAGGAATTGTATTAAAGGGTCCCAACATTAGGAAGGTTGAGAGCCACTGCTCTAAAATATCAAAAGATTACCGCATCCAAACTAGCAGGGTCCTCCCAGAGATAAGGCAGAAACACAGTTAGCTGAAACAGCGTTCTCCTGCCCTTCACACGAGAGACTTTTAACTTCAAGCAGGCATTTGCAGCAGCTAAATCTAACCTGCTAAATTAAATTCTAACCATTGAGCTGTGAGGTGCTGAGAACTCTTCACATTCAGGAAATGACCTCTGTATTTCTGAACCCTCGGGAGAAGGCAAGGAACTGAGTGAGCATCTTCCAATGACAGTTCAGGCACATACACAATGCATTTCTTGAGGCTCCAAGAAACTTTCCCGAAGGTGGCACACAGGACATGAATGATCCTTCATGGAGTCCCCAAGTCGGCTTCATGACATTTATAGTTCAGGCAAAACTGGGAAAAGCTAGGATGAAAATGATCCTAAAGACAGGTTTATGGTGTACTGAGTGACTTGATCCCCGGGTAACTGCTGTGCTATGCACGGGTCTTAGGGGAGCAGGAGTGGGAGAAGCCTCAATAGGCCCATTGTCCCTTGGTCCTCCTTTCTCTGTTACTCTGTCCATTAACCCTGATAATTAGTCTTTAGAAGGGCTAATTATCTCCCACCCACTGAGAGGCTATAAAATAATTTTGCAATTTTTATTCTTAAGGACACATCACGCTCACCTTGGTTAAGTCTGGACTGCTTTCCTAACAGTACATATGCAAGGCTTTATGAATTGTTTGTATAGACCACTAAATTATGTATGTTGGGATATTTTATCCCTATGTATATATTAAATATGACTTAGTCTCTAGCTTGTGATGGTATCGGGAAATGAGGAAACCTTTAAGAGAAATGCCAGTAGGACGTAGGGAACTCACTGGGTCATGCTCTTAAAGAGGGATTCTAGGAACCCAGCCTCACCCCCTCTCTTCCTTTATTTATTTTTTCTTTTCTCATTTTACTTCCTGGCTATGAGTAGGATTCTATACCACATACTTCATAATAATACATGGCTCCACCACAGCCCTCAAAGCATCAATGTAACATCAATGGGAATATGTGTGCCTGCTCACACACACTACAGAACATGTGTGGGGATCATAGGACAACTTGAGGGAATAATTTCTCTCCTTCCACAGTGTGAGTTCCAAAGAAAGAATTCAGGCCATTAAGCATGGTAAAAAAGTGCCTTTACTCATGGAACCTTCTCAACAACACCAATAGTTGTGATGTTTCTGTGTATTAGATAATAATATATCTCCTTCTGGAGTATTTCTATTAGTGAACTAATATTTTCCCAAAGACCCATAAATGTTACTCCATAATCGAACCTCACAAACTGGGCATGGTAGTGCATGCCTGTAATGTCAGCATTGGGGAGATGAGACAGGAGGTTCAAGGGTTAATGTAACCCTTGGCTACATGAGGAGTTCAAGGCCATTCTGGGCTACATAAGATTCTGTCTCAAAAGCATCAGAAGAACTTTCAAAGCACAGTACATGATGGGTCAGTATAACCAAGCACTAAAGTTTTTTATTGTGATTAATTCTTATATTAACATGTAATAGATTCACTATTATTGCTCAAAAGGAATAGTTTAAATTTCAGTTTTACTTTTTTAGCCTTAATTTTCTATGTGATAGCTACTGACAGCTATGTCCATGTAGCTTTTATAAACAAAATTTCTTTGGGGGTTTTAAAAGCATCTTGAAAACAATAACAACCACAAAAATTGAGAGTCAATCTCTCAGGGAAAAACAAAACAGGTTCTATTATTTTAGAATGCTGGAAATAGAATTCATACCTCAATCTTGCTATACAAGTACTCAATCCACTAAGCCAAACCATAGGTCAAGACGCAGGATCCAGACAGAGGGATTTTCTCATGGGCCCATTGTCCCATGATCCACCTTCCCTTGTTACTTTCTCCATTAGGCCCGACAATCAGTATTTAGAAGAACCAGCGGCATTCTCACACCCACTGACCATCTTAATCTCTTTCCCCAGCCTACCAACCAGGATGAGGTCATGGTTCCATTGCTAAAGGAAGTTCTGCATTATCGGTGGGAGTCCGCCCTTCTCAGAGTCTGGCCTTAACAACAACCACTTTATCTTAACTCTAACACATTGGCCCCCATATTTAAAAAAAAATAAAAACTAAGAATTCTGTTTCCTTTTCTGTGACCCTAACCCATGCTTTTCTCCCCCACTTCATGCTTTATATTTTATTTGCCAAGCTGTTCAAGTGGAAAAGGTGAATCCTAGGAACTCTCCTAGTCGATGAAATTTCACTAGTTCATCTCTGCTCATGTTGAACTTTAATGACTGTACTTTCATCACAATGTGTAAACACATTAAAATGAGTAAGTTATTCTGGTACCAATCGATGAGAGCAAACAGAAATTTATATAGATGAGCAAATAATATTCTTAATGAAATAGCCACAGGCCTAACTTGGCATGCTGAGTGTACTAACATAGGTGACATGAATATCCTCTTTGTTTTCCAGCTCTTCTTCAGTCAATTCATATTTGAGTTAAATAGATGTCCTCTACCCTGATGACATCATGCCATGTTGGAATCATTTCATTCCTGAGATCCATTGCCATTGTCCTTGAACCTCAAGAGCATTTTCCATTTCTTAGGTGCACTTCAGAATCCTTCTGGCAGATACTACGATTGACACACACAGCAGCTACTCCAACATATATACTTTCTTGACACTAGGGCTCTGGATGAACTGAGGTTTCAACTCTCAGGTGCAATCAGGTGGAACGTGGTTTGGGAGTGAAGTTAAATACATAAGAAAGGATGAAAAATCCCTGCTTGCTGATGTAGATGGAGCTGGGTCGGGCTGCTGCAGAATGAGTGATTCTGGAGCCCAGCCCCCAAGCAACACTCCTGACTGGACAGGTGACTTCCTAATCCTGTAGCGGCTTTGGGAGTTAACCTGATACATGAATTGCATTCCCTGTTGCTGTCATAAACTAGTCCAGCAAAGGCAAGTTAAGGATAAAGGGGTTTATATTGGCTTGCAGTTAAAGAGTGGAGTCCATCATGATGGGGGAATCATGGCAACAGGAACTTAAGGCAGCTGGTCCTGTTGTGTCATCAGTCAGAAAAACAGTGATGAACTTCTGCGTTTAGCCTGATTCCCTTTTTATTCAGTTCAGGATCTCAGGATGGTTCATCTTCTCTCCTCAGTTATCCTAATCTAGACAATTCCTCACAGGTGTTCCCAGATGCCTGCCTCCCAACTGATCCTAGATCTTGTCACGTAGACAATATTAACCATCGCACCCAGGGAAGTACCATCTGGGGGCTCATTTTTCGGCTCTCCATCCCCAATGATTCCATAAGCTATCATAAATTCTACAGGTCAATCCTTCCTGTTTCTGCTGTCTACAGCTGATTCTGTCCTCTTGGTGAGCAAGTCTTCAACTTGAGACATTGGCCATCAGATATGACACTGCATTGGCTGGTTTTAACTGTCTGCTTGAAACAACCTAAAACACCCAGGAAGAGAGTCTTAAATAGAAATTATCTAGATTAGCCTGTGGGAACATCACAGGGACTTTCTCTTTTGCTAATTGAAGACCCACCCCATCATGGGTGTCATCATTCCCTAATCAGGGGATGATGGAGGAGGGTCATCTGTCTATGTGTTACTTTCATTGGTTAATAAAGAAACTGCCTTGGCCCTTTGATAGGACAGAAAATTAGGTAGGCAGAGTAAACAGAACAGGATGCTGGGTAGAAGGCAGTGAGGCAGACACGATGAAGCTCCGGCCCAAGATGGACGTAGGCTAGTATCTTTCCTGGTAAGCCACCACCTCATGGTGCTACACAGAATATTACAAATGGGTTAAGCAAGTTATGAGAGTGAGCCAAGAAGAGGCTAGATATAATGGGTCAGGCAGTGTTTAAATGAATACAATTTGTGTGTTGTTATTTCAGGTGCAAAACTAGCCATGCAGGAGCTGGGCGGGATGAAAAGCAGGCCTACCTGCAGCTCCTCACTACTACAAATGGCTCCCAACGTGGGCGCCTCATCACTACAAATGGTAAGCTAGCCAGGTGGTCAGGAGCCAGGCAGTAGGAATGCAGCCCGCTGCTCCTTCTACAATGGGGGGGGGGGTCCTGAATACTTTAAGAAAGGAGCAAACCAGGCAAAAATGCTTGTGTTTGCTCTTCATTGTAGATATGATGTGACTAGCTGCTTGAGTTCTTTTTCCTTAATTCCCTGAAATGATGGGCTGTGTCTTGGAATTTTAAGTTGGGGAAGAAAAGACGAAAATCCCTTTGCTTCTCTATGTTGCTTCTTCTATCTATCACAGCAACAGAAAGAAAACTAGAACAGATTCTATATTTACTATATCTTTCTTTACCATAACACAATTCTTGTGCATATAGCTAGCATCGTGTAACAGTATGGTGACATCTTTTAGCTTCCATCTAAGCTTAGAAAATACTTTACCCAAAGTTGACAAGTCAGGTGGAGCTGGCAATTGTTTCTGGCTTAAGGCTTTGGGTGTTCCAGCTTCCTGGGAGATGAACTGACCGTCTCCTTTTCTGATTACAGCATCTGCATTGCAGGGAAGCAAAGTAGCCTTGCATTTGTTCAAAGCTTTTAGAGTTCTAAAAGTGCTTCCACCATTATGATTCACAATTGAGAGCAGAAAGGGAAAGAACAATCCACATTAAAAATGAAAGAACTAAACTTCAAAGACACTAAATAGTTTGATCCTTGTGTCGCAGATAAAAGGCAGAGGCAAGTCTAGGACCTAGGGCACTGGTAGCTACCTCAGTTCCCTTCCTTGAGTATGCCTCTGAAACTTTATTGAAAATCCCCCAACGTACACAGGATCCTAAGTAGCCTCTCATATTTCCCGTCTCTTCTTTAAAAATAGATCCTCAGTTTCATTGGCAATACACTCATTTATTAAATAGTATTTCACATTCTCTCTTAAGGATAGGGAGTGCTGTGTTCCCTTCAAGGATGTATAAGCTAAAGTGTTAAATGGAACCTACAGAAATGGTGCTAGAAAGAAAGTAGTTCAGCTGGAAGACCTTTTTTTTTTTTTATGGTTCTTCCTGCTGCTCGGGATGCAGAAGCCACGGCAAATGTTCAGTTAGCCATCGTAAAGCATGAGGCAACCCGGAGAGTCAGCATCACGTCCGAAGGACAGAGTGGCAAACAAATGATAAAAAGGATCTCACTCCATGACATTATGGAGAAGAATGCTATTTCTGAGATTTCTGCCTCGAGACCTTTGTCTTTCCATGCGAGAAGATAAATATCTGTTCTGTTTAAACGCTGTGGTTTGGTGTTTCCCATTATACATGACAAATTTCAATCCAACGGGTGCACACACTTTCCCCAAATTATGTCTATTTTAACGTTATTCTTTTAAAAGTAAATACTAGTATTAATGAATAATCAAAAAATGGAATGATGATCTCAAGACAGCAGTCGCTTGACGCAGTCAACTTCTGAGCATCCTATCAGACCCACGTTAATTTTTGAAGGTCGAAGCTTGATTGATGCTCCTATCTTTATGAAGGGGCGCTTAAGTTGGGTCTGTATATTTCTTTTTGTTGCCTGTCCCCTGTCCTCTCAACCTGAGTACAGAAGTGATTGGTGGCTTAGGTAGCCTTGTGTAACAGCCACCCTCGTGGGCCCACCTGGGCTCAATGCCTGACACGACAGGATAGAACCCCATTTTTGTGGGCCCTGGGATCTGCTCACATCCCTGGATAAGGGCTAAGTTTCTTGGTGTTTTAAGGTTTCTGACTCAGAATCATTAGACTGAGGATGAAGCATCTTTGCTGAAACCTGTAAGAGGAAACAAGCCTCTCTCGTGCGATGCTCTGGACATCACACTGTATTGGTTCAGACTTTCCTCTGCCCACACATCTTTCCATCAAGTCCTCGGGAGTCATAACTTATTCTGTGCTATGCACCCCTTCATCAGTCTGGTGATCCACTTTCAGAAAAAAAAAATGTTTTTACCTGTGAAAATAAAACACTTGAAATTGCAAACCAATTATATTGAAATACACCTTTCAGAATATCTGTAGAATACATTATAATATGTGTTTTTTTACTAAGACATTCAATTTCAAGATGTCACAGTAGGTCTAATAAGTCTCCTGATCTTAAAGTAGAAATGGAGATAAACTACTTTTTGAGGCATGTAATGACTGTCAAGTTAATGGAAAATGCTGTGACTTCTACTGAAGATAGAACCAGGGACAACGTTAACTCAACTGTGGATTGTAGTCGTCAACGTTTTCAGTGAAAGGAAATACTAAATTTCAAGCAGTGATTATGAACATGTTACACCAGAGTTGGGAAGTGGGGGGCAGCGGGGGGACTTTAAACCTTTGCTCTGCACATATCCAGCTGTGTGAGGCTGGATGAGTTACTGAACCTCTCTGATCTTCATCCATGGGCATTTCACCTATATCAATTCTCTTACAAGAATTTAAGGTGGACAGGTGCACATCTTTAATCCCAGCACTAGGGAGGCAGAGGCTGACAGATCTCTGTGAGTTTGATGTTACCATTGTCTACAGAGTGAGTTCCAGGAGAGCCAGGGCTTTTTCTAAAAGAAAAAGAAGAGGAGGAGGAAGAAGAAGAATTTAAGGAAATGACTAGACCTGATATACACTAAGCACTTTATCTTTTGTCATCAAAGAATTCTTACAAAGACTAGACATGATATGACCTACAAGGTTCTTGGCATTGTGCCTGGTATATACTTAATAAATGGTAGCATCAGGAATAGCAGCATCAATATTGAGTGATGTCTAAAAATATTGGAAGTCGTGCTGATGATAGCATTAACATAATGTTGTTTTTAGTGCATGGGTATTGGTTTTTGGATTTCAGGATGGTATCACTACATCTGGCTTTACGCATGCCCAGATGCCTGTCTTAAAAATGCTGTTGCTCTGAGAAACTTCTGTCCTGCTGTATTGTTAAGAAAGAAAGAGGCCTTCTTACACTTTTACAACTGTGTGAAGAAGCCATTGTGATCTCTAACTTGCTAGTAAGCAAGCACCAAATTTTAAGTAAACTCACATGAAGTCAACAGGTGACTAAGTAGCTCGGGGTAGAGCATGCACTTAGCATGTGTGGGACTTAGAGTCAAGCCTCACCACTACCAGGAAGAGGAAGAGGCCTAGAAGGAAGTAATGAGGACTGGGAACCAACACATTTCCTGGAGCACATGACAGTCTTGAGAGTGGAGCATGAGTCAGCATTTGCAATGGTACGTGGTCACAGCCCCAGACCTACTACCATTCCTCAGTATTCATGCCCTTGCCTGCTGGCCATGCAAAATCTTACCTGACAGCCACACGGCCTCCCTTCGGTCCTTGCCACCAGACTGAATGCTAGTAATAAGAGAAAGAAAAGCCTGACAGGTACTTCTGCACCCGTGTTAGGTTCACTAGAATGGAGGAACTAGAGAGACGGCTTAACAGTTAAGGGCACTTTCTACTCTTCCAGAAGACTCAACTGTTGTTCCCAGTAC